>VZRF01000178.1:402162-455047 GCA_013396875.1 Vireo altiloquus
ATTCCTGTAGATCCTCTAAATACCACCAGGGCTGTTGACGTGACATCTTCCCTGGGCAGCCTGTTTCAGTGCTTGACTACCCCTTCTGTGAAGAAATTTTTCTTAATATACAATCCAAATCTCCTCTGGCACTACTTGAGGATTCTTCCTTTTGTCTTTTTGCTCGTTGCCTAGAAGACTCACCTCCACCTCACTACAACCTCTTTCTAGACAGATGCAGAGTTATAAAGACTCCCTTGAGCCTCCTTCTCTCCAGGCTAAACACTCCCCATTCCCTCAGCCACTCCTCATAAGACTTGTGCTCCAGCCTCTTATTCTTGTGCTCCAGCTTTCACCATTTCCCTTCCCTGGACCCACTCCAGCACCTCAATGTCCTTCTTGCAGTGAGAGGCCTCAGTGTCAAGTAAAGGGGGGAAATAATTTCCTTAGTTCTGCTGTCCACACCTTTTTTTTGCACAGCCCAGGTTGCCATTAGGCTTCTTGAACACGTGGACACACAGTTGGTTCACACTCAGCCAGCTCTCAACCAGCACTCCCAGGCTCTTTCCCACTGGGCAGCTTTCCAGCCACTCTGCCCCCAGCCCGTAGTGCTGCTGGGGTTTTTGTGGCAGAAGCGTAGAACTCAGCATTTGGTGCTCTTGAAACTCATAAGAGTTTCAGACTAAGACCAATGTCTCAGCCCATCTATCTGTCCAGATCCCTCTGCAGAGCCTTTTTATCCTCCAGCAGATCCATACTTCTGCCTAACTTTGTCTCTTTGAATTTACTGAGGGCACGCTCAATCCCCTCATCCATATCATCAATAAAGACAACAGGACTGGGCCAAATACTGAGCCCTGGAGGACACCACTAGTAACCAGACACCATGTTTTGGAGTGACTTTATGATGTATCATATATCGTCTGCTCTATGCCCAGAAAATGAATCTTATGCCTTTCTGTGCCTTTAAACTGAGCATGGGAGGGGTGAGAAGGAAAAAAAACAGCCAGAGAAACTTTTTCAAAGCAGTTCTGTGCTTCAAGGTGACTAATCATCTCTGTTGTTCTTCTGCTGTGGGGAGTGATAGCTGCTGCAGCAGAGAGGGGAGAAGCATCTTCCTTGCTTTCCTGCCAGCTCTCAGCTCTGTTTTCTTCGAAAGAAGGGAGACGGAGTTTTTCCCAGGACTTTGGTTTCTTCTTCTTCTTTTCTGGACTTAGAACATCAGAACATCGAAACCTCCCTGGGAGACCTTCCACTGGCCTGCAGGGGGGTCCCCACGCCGACCCAGCTCTGGGGAGGAAAGAGACCACACCCAGAAGGACTTTAAAACTCTTCCAAGTTTCTCTCCACAGCTAGAGATTTTATTATTTAGCATTACTATTCTTTTCATCTGTAGGCCTATGATCTCCAGAGATATGATAGAAAGCAAATGAAAAAGAGAAAATTAGACATCAATTCAACAAGACACCTAGTCCTCTAGATAAGCATGCATAAAATCACAAATTAAAAAAGATATTTCTTTCCTATTGTCAATATAAATCAAATTTTTAAAGTTGATTGAACAGTTATCTGCTCCATATTTCCATTTCTACAAAAAGTGCTCTTATCTTGAAAAAGCAAGTCTGAATGGAAGGATGGGGAAAACTCTCCTTAATCAACTCTAATTTAAGACAACTGTGGGAAGGATTTTTTTAGTATGTCTTGAAATGGAAATGGTTGTTAAAGGTAGTGTAACAATACATAAAATCACTCAAATTGCACTGTATTCTGAAATCTTCTGATCAGAGCATTAGAAAAAACAGATCAAAGGGATATATGGTTGTTCTTGAAACTTTACTACTAAATTTCCTGATTTATCTTTTCAAGCATAAAATTCCTGTGTATACACACTTAATGGCTTGGTAGTGGGAGGGAGTTTCCCAACAGTGAGCTGAGAGAGCCACCATGATCCCACAGTGAGCCAGACAGGGACAGGACCAATAGCAGCCAATCCTGCAATGCCTGAAGGAAGCCCTTGGGGAGCACTGGTGGTCAGGAGCACAGCACATGGGGTGTGGCCATCAGCCAAGGCCCTACACAGCACTTTGTGTGTAGATTCACACAGGAAGGGTGTTGGAGCCCTGCCAGCCTAACCAGGTTGTGGTGTGGCACCCAATCAGCAGATAACCATGGCCTCTCTAAGCTCTGCCCCTGACACAGTGTCCATTTGGGGCTCCACTGGGGACATGCTTGTGTCCCTGTCACCCTGGTGTCTCCTTCAGACTGCGCCCTGCTCTTAGGTCAGCACAGGGCTGCAGCAGTGAGCACCCCTGGGGAATGTGTGCGTGGGTGCAGGAACTCCTCTGCTCAGTGACGGAGCTCTGGGAGGCAGTGGGTAGGTTAGGAGTATCAGCTAGTATGAGGGAGATATAGACAACTGGAAACACAGCCTGCCTTCCTTGGGACAAGCCCAACAGCTGGATCAAATGCATGATATTGAGGATTCCATATCCTCTCTCTAGCTGGCTGAACACAGTGACTTAAGGGACAGGCTCCTGTTGGTCAGCCAGCACACCTCCTCTGTTACTACCCCACCTTTCCAGGTGTCCTTGCATATGAAGTACAAGGTCCTGCAAGTGGAATCAAGCAATAATGAAGATGATGGTTCCCCACAACCCCATGTAATGCTGCAGGTTTGGGGCAGAGTGCCTGAACACAAGCCAGCAGTGTGCCCAGGTGGTCAAGATGGCCAATGGCACGCTCGTTTGTGTCAGGAATAGTGTGGCCAGCACGACCAGGGAATCAATTCTCTCTCTGTAGTCGGTTCTGGTGAGGTCACACCTTGAGTTCTGTGTCCAGATCTGGGCCACAATTCAGGAGGGACACTGAGCTGCTGGAATGAGTTCAGAGAAAGACAACAAAGCTGTCGAAGGGTCTAGAGACTCAGTCATATGAGGAGCAGCTGAAAGGTATGGGATTGTTTAGCCTAGAGAGGAGGAGGCTCAGGGCAGACCTTATCACTCTCTACAAGTGCCTGACAGGAGGTCAGAATGGGGATCAGTCCCTTCTCACGGGCAATGAGCAACAGGACAAGAGGACAGAGCCTCAACATGCATCAGGGGTGGTTCAGGCTGGACATAAGGAGGAATATCTTCACAGAAAGGGTTGTTAAGTGGTGGAACAGGCTGCCCAGGGAGGTGCTGTAGTCACCATCCCTGGAGGTGTTTAAGAAAAACTGTATCTGTATCTATATCTATATCATCTATCTATATCTATATCTATATCTATATCTATATCTATATCTATATCTATATCTATATCTATCTATATCTATATCTATCTATGTTTGCCTAGGAATTTTAGTTATACATGAGAGTTAAAATACACTATTGTAAATTACATTTTCACTTCCGTGGCAAACACTGGCAATAGAAATACCAGAGCCATTCTACATCTGGATCTAACATATGCTTATCTATGCTTATATGCATAGTATCTGCTTCATTAATATCTAGTCTCTCTCACCTTTCATCAATAATATTTGGATCTTTTTATAATCTTTATATCTTTTCTACTTGAACACTTTGTGACCAGTACTATGAATTATTTTGTTTCTAAATTCCTAATTTAGTCTACAATGAAAACATATTATTTATATGTTTATCATGAAATTTCAGAAAATGTACATAAATTTTAATGTGAGTTAAACCAAGCAAAGATAAATTCACGGAATACTTTTAGTTTTCAAACTGGCGTACATATGGAACACAGACCTGAAAAGCCAACTAAAGTTAATGGGAATCCATATGTTTGATTCAAAGACCTTGGCTCAGACTGAACATGGCAGAGTCTATTGCTTATTTCCAGCTGCTTGACTATAGTGGCCAACAGCTAACTACATAGCTAGCTACAGCTAAATACATTTCTGTTATTATTTACCCATGTAAGCGATATTACCTGTTGCTACAGGAATACCAGGCAGTCATAAATAAGGGACAGATGATCACTACAATTAAAAAAATTAAAATTAATAGTCTGTGCAAAGGAGGAAGTGATTAATCTTTGTGATCTGAATGAAAACATTATGATAAAATAATTATGATAAAATCTATGTGATACACTGAAATATGGCATAAAGTAACCAAACAAGCTGTTTACAATGAAATTATACAGAATAATTTTTGTTCTTTGCTGCTTTGAAAACTCAGACTAATTTTTCTTGATGAAACTCAATAGCTATTTTGAAGAGTGTTCTTAAGGTTTCTAATTTTTGCTGGGCAAATACAAAAGAATTCATTAGATAATCTAGTGCATCTTCCCATGTATATACTCTCAGGCTGAGCAGAATGGACTCTGTGTTGTTAGAGTCCTTTCCATGCTGATGTTATCTCAATTTTACTGTCCGGCAGTTCACTCATGCTTCCTACACAGCACACGTGTGCCTGGAGTAACTCTCTCATGCTTCCTACACAGCACACTTAGGAGGACTCTCTTAAGTGTAACTCTCTTAAGTGTTACTCTTAAGAGTAACTCTCCTCAGTGCATGTAGCTTTGAGAACAACTATTGCCAAACATTTCTTCTTATATTTGTTTTTATAAAGAGCCTTGATGAATCTGATATTTGCAGTGGCTGAGGAGCTCGTCTCCATTTCTTCCAGAAGAGCTCATCTATACGGTGAAGGATAATTAGGGTGAGGATTTTAGAACCTGAATTTTTTCTGTATTGAAAAGCAATGCTACAGTAGTGCTGATGCTGTCATTGCTGTAGAAGTTAGGAGAAGTCAAATTGCCAAGAGAGGGCCAGTTTTTGTTAAAAAAAATACTACCTTTAGAACACCCTAAAAGGGACTTTTATGAGGGGAAGAGGATGACAGGTGTTTATCTTGTGTGTTTCTGTGTTGGGCTGTTTTATTTTTTTTCTCAATTGTATCATTTATTCCGATCAAATATTACCACTCCCTCCAATCCTTGCACTTATGAATTTATGTTGACCACACACATGGGCATGTTTATTTCCAGCTGGCAATGCCTTTGTGAATGTCAGATGAATCAAAGCAGTTTAAAGTAATGGTACAAAAGCACTGGATAAAAACGGCATTGGAAATGGAATGGGAGCAGACATAAAAAAGAAACAAGGTCTCCAACGGTATCGATGCTGTTATGTTTTTTTTAAGTAAGAAAGTCATAACATCTACCTGTTCTAGTCACAGGGAATGACTGCAAGCACAGACTCAACCAAGGGATTCAAAAGGACTCGCTTATTTTCTTAGTTTGTAATCCACCTGGCTATTTTGCTATGTTACACTACTTGCCACAAATAGAGTCTTAATTTCCACAGAGAGGGTTGGAATAAGGAGTTTTAAGGTAGAAATTTATAAACTGGTGTTGATAAATAGAGACTCTACTCTGCATGATATTGTGATTTTCATGTTACAAACAGAAATGCTTGCATTTAAATACTGAACCAGGAAAAACATGTTGTCTTAAATACCAATGTAAACATTTTTTCTCATACTGCTCTCTGAAAGTTTCTTCAAAACATTTTGTTCTGTTTAGCTTTCTACTACAAAATTAAAGAAATTAAAGCCAACTCGTCTTCATAGTTAGGGAAAATTACTTTGCTAATCTCTGCCAAGAGACACAGGTGTGATTGAAAAGTCTTTGCCTCCCAAACAGAAAAACTGCAATAAAGTTATTTTAAAAAATGCAATAGCTGGAATGCTAAACAAAAACAAAAACAAAGCAAAACAACAAACCAAACAAGCAAAGAAAAAAACAAAAAAATCCACCCCAAAACCAGCCAAACAAAAAATATTGCCAACTCATTTTCTTGCTATTTGATCATCACAAGTCCCTAAGCATGGTCTCAAGATGGTCCAGCTTCTATTGGAGCTTTCTTCTTAAATAAAATAGCTTTATTTTTTAAGGCAAACTGAACTCTATCACTTCTGGAGCTCTATTATAGACAGGAAATGTAAGGGTTTTTCTTTAAAATTTAGGTTAGACATTAGAAAAAAATTCTTCACTGAAAGAGTGATTGTGCACTGGAATTGTTGGCCCAGGGAGATAGTGGAGTCACCGTCCCTGGATGTGTCTAAAAAAAGACTGGACGTGGTGCTCAGTGCCATGGTTTAGCTGATGAGGAAGTGTTAGGTCACAGGTTGGACTAGATGATCTTAAAGGTCTTTTTCAACCTAGCTCATTCTGTGATTCTGTAATCAACGTGATCTGAAGCACAGGCAATTACTTGCTTTTCTTCTAACTAAAAGAATATTGTTTTTACATATCACTGAAGTGTAATTCTTTGGGCAACATAATGGTACAATTCTTTGGGCACTTCATTTTTTAATTTCCACAGCTTCATGTTAGGTACATTAGGTCACTGTAAGTGTAATATGAGCTCCAGGTATCACAAGATTGTACATAAATGGATATACTAACTGCCACTACTGGAATTCCTACCTTAAAACTCTACAGCTCTTTTGTTGCAGATTTTTGTCTGAAAAATGTACTCCTTATTGCTTAAAATGAGAGTGAATTGTTAACTTTTGTTGTTTAGAGGTAAATCAGAATAACTTTGCTACATAGAACTGGTTTATCAGACCAGACTCAATAGATGGTCCATTCAATAGGGTTGTTTTATTAGTTCCACTAAAGTCAAACATATGCACAAATATCCTTTATCAAAGCATTTTCGTGCATATTTATTCCTTGACACTTATGTCACTTGATACAAGTGCAGATGAGGAAAATTAACTGAGGAAAATAAATTGGCTGGTTTAAGGTTTCTTCCCCCCTTCCAAAGAATGGAATAACTATTAATATTATTTAGTAAAAATCACCATTAAGAGAAAATATCTTCTATTCCAAAGGAGACATATGAATATATGGTAATTTTACATCCGTATGGAGTTTGAACTTCATATCTTGGCAGTTGCCTGCATGGAATTTCTACTGATGATTTTCCTCTACTGGAAATTGTTCATTCTCAAAAAATTTCTTTTACTTCTTTTGGAAAAAATCTGATTACCCAAAAAAAGAAATTATTTGGAAACAGCAAAACAGTATAAAAGAATCCAAAAGAGAAAGATAAAAATTATACAAATGGTGAGAATATGAGAAATTTAAAAGGAAAATTAAAAGCAAATTTTAACAGTATAGTTGAAGCCAGTGAAGAATTTATTTTGATTTCAAATTTCAAACAGAAAGGATATTTCCTCAGTTCAACTTTGTTGGTATTGATGCTCTGAAAAGCCTCTTGGAAAAAACCAAAACTCTTGCTAACTTTTCTGGCTATATACTTGCAAAGGGCTAAATACAAATTTCCTTTTCATATGCTTATTTTAAATATTTTAATCAATACTGAAACACGATTGTTATTTATCTATTGATATTCATTTAGTCTACTATTTTGCATTAAAAATGATTGGAAAATGCTTATTTTTGTCACCTAATTTAAAGAAAAACCTCAAACTGGAAGACATTTAGTCCATGTTTAGTTTTTGCCTCTGAAACAGACAGTGCAGCACTGAACTAGTTGTTTTTCTCTATTCCATCTCTCTAAAGTGGTAAATCAAGGTATTTTCTGCTTTTTTGGGTTTTTTTGGTTGGTTGGGTTTTTTTGGCTAGTTGGGTTTTTTTGTTGGTGGTGGGTTTTTTGGTGATTTTTCTCTTGTGTTTTTTTAAGGCATGTTTGTGTTTCAGTGTTTGTGTTTGTTTTTCCCTGTAATTTACCCTGCTTTTCAAGGATGGCCACTTCTTTCATACACTCGTAGTACACTGTGAAGAATACTAAAGCTATACTGTAAAAAGCTGACAGATCCCTTTTCTTCATATCTGCCCCAATAGTGGCTTAATTGCAGTAATGTGAGGAAGGTCAGGCTGCTATCCCTTCTAGAGAGTATTTCCAATGAAAAATGGAAACCAGGGGGAAAAGCAGACACTGCCTGCTTTAAAAGTTTCCCTTTTATAGCCTTTGAGGACTGAGACCTCAGAGAACTCTGCATGGTACTCACACAAAATTTTAAACACAGCTGTCTGAGTTTCTCTTGCTGCTGCAGCTGCTAACAGTTACATTAAAGGAGGGAATGTGAAGGTACATGGAGGACGTTTCAGCTGTTATGTTTTGAATGCACTGGGCTTTTCACTGATAAGAATATTCAAAGTGTGCATTGGACATGCACCAAATTTGCTTGGTCTTTTGTTTGAATGATATGCTAATGTTAAAATGAATGTTGGTGACTAACATTTCTTTTTTCTCTTCCTTTAGCAAACTTAAGATGTGATTTTAATACCTGCTGCTGGATGGGATGCAATGCAGTGGGGTGCTAGCAATCCCACAGATTTCTGGAATGCATCGGGGACAATTATTTGGCACAGAGACTGGACAGAACAACCAGAAGAGAGACTCTGCTGCTACACATAAATAGGGAAGACCTAATCAAGGATGAGACAGTCATTGTCACTCTTAATCTGACTGACTGACATTGAAGCAGTACTGTTTAAGCCTGAGCAAAGTGAGAAAACACACGACTGCAATCAAATGCTTAAGTTTCAAAATAACGCATTTTGGCTCATTCAGGAAAATTATAGGCAATTCAAAAGAATCAAGGCAAAGACAGTGAAAATTTATGCCTCCTGGCCCTTGATCTGGCAAGGTCTGCTCTCAGGAATCCCAGCTCTCTGCATCTAGTAACAGGCTCTGGGGAAGCACTATCTACAGCATAGGTGAGTTGAGTTAGATATCGCTTAAGTGAAGTGGACATAAGCAAGTGTGAGCTGTTGGAAATCCTCCGAGAATCCTGAAGGAGATGAGTGATGTTGAGAGGCTGCTCCTGAATGTCTTTTAAGTTTTATGCAAAAAATGAGTGAAAAAACCCAAAATATTAGCTATGCACATCTTCAAAAAAGAAAGGAAGTGTATTTAGATAACTACAAACTGGTAGGCTTAATGTCAGTACTCAGGAAAATTTTAAAACAAATCCCCTTGAAATATTTTGGAAACCAGAACTAAAAGGTTATTGAGAACGGTCATCTTGGCCTTACTAAAGGCAGATGGTTCTTGACTACACTCATTGCCATCTATGAAGAAATAAAAATCTGTGCAGACAAGAGTTGAGCAATGGATGTTTTTAATATTGATCTTAGTAAGCACTTCAGAATTAACCCCTTGTCTAACGAGTAACGTGGATCAGCTGAATGTTACACTTCTCAGCATCCAGTGCTGTGGAACATTTCCATCAGCAGTAGGGACGTGAGATTATCTACTTCTACCTTACCAGGGACTTATCAGAGGGACCTCCAGCTGAAGCAATCGCCTGCAAGGAGCTTCAGACATTTCAAAAAAGTCAAATGCGACTCCTTGCATGTGGGATCAAATAACCCAATGCAATGGTGCAAGCTGCAGACAGGCTCACGTGGGGAAGCAACTCTGCTAAAAAAAGCAAGAGGCTGTTTAGGTGGCTTCAAGATGTCCCCTCCAGCCTAACTTATTCCATGTGCCTATGGACAGGTTAACATGGAATGGCAGCCAATATCATCTTGTATGACCTCAGAGAACTAGAACTTGTAGAGGGAAGAGAATGATTACGATGCAGTGCTTTCTCTCTTTTTCTCCATTTCTTGGTATAAGTCAGAAGGATGGTTTGCTCTCTGTACATTTCTTTTCAATTACTTTTGTTGCCTACAGAAGATAAACTTAAAAGGATGATTTCAAATAGACATACAAAAAGCCAAGGCTTTCATTTCCTTTCTGTTGAAAGAAGCAGATTCCTAAGAAGGTTTGAGTGGTTCAGATAGGAATACATTTTTTTCTGGAAGTTGTGATATAAACAAAATTCAAATTATTTTTCTCCTCTACACCCCACTGAAGTTGCATTTTTCAATCAGCTTCAATGATAATTAAATTTAAAAATGGAGAATTGAAGCCTAACTATATTAAAAAAAACCCACCAAACCCAAGGAAGTAACAAAAGAAAGAGCTGGGCAAAAGACTTGGGTGAAATGTCAGTAGTTCAACCAACAGGGAAATTTTACATTAGTAATTGCTTTTTGAGCATAACACAGCTAAATATATAAGGTTTAGCTTAGTTTAAAGCATAAAGCTCTGTGCTATATGTAGTATCATGACAAGACAGCTCAAATTCTTTGTTGGAAGAATGATGTCAATTTACTGCTGTGTCTGCATATTTGTATTGCATGGATAGAAACTGATGGAAAGTCATCCATTCTGGGGATGTTTGGAAACTGGAAAAAAAGCCAGGGATAGTTTTATTGATAAGTATCTACTTATTAAAAAATTACACTTAAAATTTCTTCTGAAAAAAAATCTGAAATTAAATTTTGAAGGAGTTCATAAGATGTTGAAGTGCTGAGAGAATTTCTCCTGTATATTGCCTTATCTCATAGAGAGGCTTGTTTATTGACTGCTTTGTCTTTAAAAGAGAAAATTCTTTTAAAAAGGTAAATAGACAGTCTTGAGTCAAACACAGTCCTATCAGAAGAAAAGGAACAAAAAGCATTATTTTTTATTCATACATAATAGTTAACAATCTTTGATTGATAAAATAGTATCCAATCAAATGGTAAAAGTAAAAATGTTATTTTGCGATGTGCTGTTACATATTTTCACAGGACCAGGTCTGAAAGCCTCTTATCTCTGCCTTTGTAAACTGGACTGTATGAAGGAGTGGAGAACAGATTCTAAAGGAAAGATATGCACTGAAAAAAATAGATGTGCACTGAGTATTGGCTGGATTGAGCTTAGAGGTTTTACATACTGCAGCTTCGGGAATGTGCTGGCATAGTGCCCCCACTACCAAACTCCTTAGCGTGCGGAGACCATATGGGATTTTGACAGAAGCAGCATGACATCAGTTCAATTTCCTTTTTCATCTAAGCCTTAAAGTATTCATATGCACCAAATACTGTTTACCTATCCAACTGAAAGTTAATTCTTTTAATACACTGAAAGAAGGTAAAATGATTCGTCCTATATGAGACTGTACAAAACATTGCTTGATCTGAATTTTGTCCATTGAAGAAATTATAAAAATTAGGATGTTACAGGGTCACAGGTAACTGTCTGCAATTACTTTGGATAACTATAGTTACAAATTAGGAAACAAGGAAACATTTTCAACAAGAGTGGGAGAATTTGCGTTCTATTGTACATTTTGGAAACAAACATCTTAGTTTTAAAACAAGACTAATAGTGTATAATTTCTGTTTTGTATTTTTAGAATGCTTTGATGGTTTGACACACCTTATAAAATATCATGTGGGCCTTTAACAGCTGTAATTTTGACAGTTATCCTCTTCATCAAAAGGCTTTTCTCTTAAAAAATACTCCTACAATGAAGATAGAAATAGACTGTGATGTACAAAGTAAACATCTATATGTTACTCCTTCATAGCTTTTTAAAACAAATTTATCCAATCCTTCTGACAAAATATGGCCATCTTTTTGATACAATTGATTTTGTCTGTCTTCTCGCAATATGGTCTTTTAACTATTTTATTATACCTCTAACTTAAAACCATAAAGTAAAAAAAAAAAGGAAACTTAGCCCTTATCATACACAGTGTTGCTCATAATTTCTTTCATTCACTCTCAGTGACAGCCCTAACATAAAACAATTTAAACTCCAGAACAGGAAGAACATCATCATTTATAACCACACCGTAATTCCTTATGATAGAAGCAATTTCCTAGTGATCAGCATAAGAAAGCGCAGTGAATTCCCATAGGAAGTAAGGATCATCAGAGATATCTGGCTCCAAGGTCAGTGTACAACCTGATTTTCTCTAACACAAAAATTTACCAGATTGCTACAAAATATAAGTAATAAAACACTGGGGAAAAAAAACGAAACCAAAACCCAAAAATGACTGATCTCTTATGACAAAGTGACTTGCTTACTGGATATGGGAAAGGCTGTGGATGTTAGGTACCTAGACTTTAGTAAAGCCATTGACACAGTTTTCTTCAACATTCTCCTAGAGAAACTGGCTTTCCATGGTGTGGAATGGTGTAAAATCAGTGAGTAGAAAAGTACATGGATGGCCAGCCCCGGAGTGTGGGTGCATGGAGTTACACCCAGCTGTCAGCTGGTCACAAGTGGGGTTCCCAAGGGCTCATTGTTGGGGCCGGTCCTGATCAACACCTTTATCAGTGGTCAGGGATCCAATGCACCCTCAATAAGTCTGCAGATGTTGGCTAGGAGTGTTGATTTGCAGGAGGGTGGGAAGGTTCTGCACAGGGATCTGGACAGGCTGGATCCATAGGCCAAGGTCAACAGTATGAGGTTCAACAAGGCCGAGTGCTGGGTCCTGTGCTTCAATCACAACTCCCTGCAGTGCTACGGGCTGGGGGATGAGTGATGGGAAAGCAGCTCAGAGGAAAAGGACATGGGAGTGCTGGCCAACAGAGCTGAACACGTGCCAGGAGTGTGCCCAGGTGGCCAAGAAGGCCAATGGCGTGCAGGCCTGTATCAGCAGCAGCGTGGCCAGCTGGAACAGGGCAGCGATCGTCACAGATGAGGCTGCACCTCGAGTACTCTGTGCAGCCTCGGGTCCTAAAAGAAAGATATTGAGGTACTGAGGTCCAGAGAAGGGCAACGAGGCTGGGGAAGGGTCTGGAGCACAAGTCCTCTGAGGAGAGGCTGACGGAGCTGGGGTTGTTCAGCCTGGAGAAAAGGAGGCCTGGAGGGAAGCTTATCGCTCTCTACAGAGCCTGAAAGGAGACTGCAGCCAGATGGGGTGCAGCTTCTTCCCTCAATTAACCAGAGACAGGATGAGAGGAAATTTTCTCAAGTTGGACCAAGGGAGGTTTAGATTAGTTATTAAGAAAAATTGCTTCACAAAAAGGATGGTCAAGCATTAAAACAGAGTGCCCAGGGAAGCAGTGGAGTCACCCTCCCTGGAAACATTAAAAAAAAATTTGGGAACATTATTCTTCAAATCATTTAAATTGGGGTTTGTATTTTAAATGTACAAATTCAACAAGCTCCTAAATTTTATATTTTAGGACTGTAAACCAGTATATAGTATAAAAGTAAAAGCATAGAAAGATGGAAAAATGGATTTAATAAATCTTATTTTATTGATCCCATTCACTTATGTAAAAACACAAAACTCACCAGGATATTTATGTACAAAATGTCCATTTCTCTTTATACATTTTTAGTGAAAAATGTTGGGGTTTGTTTTTTTTGTTGTTTTCCTAGAAGCTTTAATCAATTAATTTTTACAAGGCATAATTCTAGACACTTTTCCTATATCATATTGAAATATTCTGAGGTTTCTTAGAAGTGCACATATGGTGACAAAAAACCAAAAAACAAGGTGAAATTTTTATGGACACATACATTTTAAAGCATGCATCTGCCAGTTAATTCAGTGGCAGTCATCAGTATGAGAAAGGGACAGAAAAAAAGGAGAAATTTTGGTGAACTGGATAAAATAATCAATTATTACCTCTTACAGTACAAAAAAAAATAGTGGTCTAGTTAAAATTCACTATGTACTTTGATAATAAGTATTTTTTTCCATTAAAAGACATTAACATTAATATTTCTATCCATAGACAATGTAAATAAAAGCATTTGGGTGTGTGACAGCTGTGCCTGCTAGATAAGGGAAGCATTGTGAAACAGTGGAGAAGTAATTTTCCTGTGACTTATTTATATTCATCACTGCTATAAAAATGAAGCGGGGGGAGAAAAATCAATCCCAGCATTTGGATGGAAAAGCTAAATAATTATTTTGTGAACATTGTGAATTGGTGTGGTGACACCTTTATTCTGGTTCATTTCCCACATTTTTAAGATACTAATCAACACAGTGAAGAACTTTCAAGTGGCTTTGAAATGTATTTCTTGCTTAGATTTCAAGTGTTTTAGGACAGCTGAGCAGATGCTTAAAGCTGTTCTGCATCTGCTATGTCTGATGACACTCAGAGGCCAAAACGTTTTTATGACATATAGCTTGATTGAATTTCACAAACATCTAATAATCTTCTGCCTGTCAAAGAAAGGGTCATTAGTTCCCTCTAAGAAATAAAAAAGTCTTATATCTACGGATATAACATGATGCACTGCCTCATATTTCTGAAACCTCCTCTAGGTTGTAGGTAGCTCTGCTAAAAAATACTGCATATTTCACATATTAAAATATCAAATTGTGAATTCACTGGAAGTTATTTCACCAAATCTCTTCCACTTACCAAATCCTAGAGAGACCTATTATAAAAGAGAAAGGTCTTCATTTCAATAGCAATGCAGTGATGGAATATAAAATAACATGATCTTCTGAAAGAGCGCAGGCTTGATTTCTTGGGAATACCTTGTGCTGAATTCCTTGTCTGAGAAACTGATACACAATTTGTTAGGGTTGGTACAAAATAATTTCTCTCAAAATTTTGCAAATAAGTTGGTTATAAGTTATCATTATCTCCATAGTGCAGTCCAGTGATCTTTACAAGAGTGTTTTATATCCTGATAAATCCATGTACATATTTTGGGTTAGAAAAAATAGTTGTGTGCTCTGAAAACAGCAGATGGTCAAAAATTCACTATGGAGAAAAGTAAGTTCTAGTGCTATCACTGAAAATGAGGTCTACCAACTGACCAAGTGATGTGGTCTACAGTCCTCTTTTCACCTGTGCAAAACTCAGCTTAAAATATAATTCCTGCTATGAAGACAGGCTCAGAGAGCTAGGGTTGTTCAGCCCAGACAAGAGGAGGCTCTGGGGAGGCCTCACACCACCCTTCCAGGACCTAAAGGAGGCCTACGGGAAAGCCAGAGGGGACCATTCTTAGGGGCATGTAGTGACAGGACAAGGGATAATGCATTTAAATTGAAAGAGGGCAGTTTTAGATAGATATACAGAAATTCTTTACTGTGAAGGTGGCGAGACACTAGAACAGGTTGCCCAGAGAAGTTTGTGAGTGTTCCATCCTTGGATGTGTTCAAGGCCAGGTTTGGATGGGGCTTCTAGCAACTTGGTCTAGTGGAAAGTGCTGCTGGCCGTGCCAGGGGGTTGGAATTAGATGACCTCTACCTACCCAAACCATTCCATGATTCTGTGATGACTCTCATGGAAGCAATTCATTGTTCTTTCAGCTGAGAAAAGACAAGAGGCTATCTGAGGCTCTCTATATAAAAGGAGAAAAAGAAAATATTAAAAGAAAGCAAAAAAAAAAATAGATTCAACAAAAAGTTGTTTTATGGGACTTTAAATAACACTTTAGGAAGATGCTACTCAAATATATTATCCTCTGCATTCCAAAATAGAGTTGATAATTTCAGAATAATTTCCTTGAGGACAAAAGCTCTCTTTAAATCACTATATGAACTGAAAATTATTTGCAAAGGCTTATATATAATATAATTAGCAACTATGGATAACCACGTATTTTAAATCACATGCCAAGTGCACATTTTATGATTACCACATGGTCTATACCATAAACCAAATATTCCTTCCCAGCTCTCTGTTCTTCCCTTTTTTATGCTCTTTCCCACTGGCTGTTGTTCAGTAGACCTTCTTGTTGCCTGGTCTTACCAGATTACTCTATCATATAGTCCCTGTGCTCATCTTTCACCCATAACCCTATGCCTGGCACTCTTTAATGAACAATGCACAAATAAACCCCTATCAGACTGCTGCTCTCAGAGTTACTGTCCAGTCTCTCACCTGTGCTCAGGGTGCAGCAAATCCAATGGCTCAACTAATCTACAATATTCATGGTAGCCTTCAGCCTGGGAGGGCAGGCTCCGAAGAGCTCTTCTCCCACTCTTTCAAATGCTCCTGTGTTAGCCTGCAACATATGTGTGCAAGCACACATGCAAAAAAGAAACAAGTTCTGTACTGGGACTGTATTGCAGCAAACAATTCTCCCAAACAACAAATACTGAATTCTATCCACCTCCACAAGCTTCCACTATTGGTAAGTCTAAGAGTGGCATTAAACAAACAAGGAGTATGCACGTAGTTTCCTGTCGTTGATGGCAGACTTTGAATGTGGCATAAACTGACAGATACATTCACAGAGTAAAACAAGATGTACCAGATAGTTTTGGTTCTACAAAGAAACCAAACTTTTTTTCCAAAAAACTGTGGTTTTTTTCTTTTTTTCCTCTGTTGCTGAGAAAAGCTATTTTGAGATGCAAAAGAGAAGGCATATGTTTATGGGTGTTTTGTTTAGAAAATGTGACATGCCCTAAGAATGTTTGTCAATTCTATCATGGTTTTCTCCCACATGCTGATGACTGGTGGCTGTAGCTGAAGTAAATTGCCAGTCATGGTTGCTAAAATTGATACTCTGAGGACAGACGGAGACAGTGGAAAAGTCAATGTGTACATTTTGGTGAAAATTTCTCCAGCAGTAGGCTTATTAACATTTTCTCCAGTTTATTTAAAGTCTGGGTTTGGTGCCAGTGTCATTCCCCTCTACTCCCTCCCACCTCCCTCTCCCCACCACCCCCTCCACCACCACTGAAGATAGTTTGCTCCTAAATGTATGTGTAAAGCCAAAATGTATCTGCAAGCAGACAGCTGCGGCACGAGAAGTAAAGAAATGTAGTCTCAGATGTTCTCACCATTTCGCTGAGGGTAGAATAATCCCAGAGAAAATTGTTTAGGTGAGATTAGAGTCATTCCACGTTTACACAAATCTGAAATAATTTTTCAGGCCAGCCCTGCATGGTGTGCCTGTGATAAGCTCAGTAAGAACTAGGCAGCAAACTGATAGGTCAGTAGATGGATTCTGAAACTCGTTTTTATGGATGCTTCTTAGTTTCTCCAGAAGGCAGAGATTTCAGACATGTCATAACAGTGCTGACTAATCAGTGTCTCCATATGGTGCAGAAATTTAAGAGAAAAAATAATGTTGATAGGAAAAGTAATTTGAAATGTGTATATATATGTATAAATGAGTATATATAAGTACATATGCAGTGGAAAAAAAGAAGTGTCTGGAAATTCTGGAAAAGATCTATGTGCAGCCTCTCATCAGATAGAAGTTTTTCATTTGAATTGGCAGCAAAATGAATGTCATCATGATATAGAATAAAGGAGGAATATTTTCCCTAAGTTTCTTTTTCAACTGCATCTGGAACATCTTATCAGGTTAGGATACATGGACAAGAAAAATAGTCAAGTTGCTTGGAATTCAAAAATAGTAAGAATCAAAAAAAAGTAGGTAAATAAATTAAAAAGTAGCTAATCTTTTGCATGACAGACGTGGAGTGATGTGCTGTGCTTGTAACCCCATGTGTGAAGATGAATCCTTCTTCAAAAGAAGTTTGATTAACAAGAATGCTCAATTTTACCTCCTTGATAATCATCATTTTTAAAAGAATTTTTTTACTGCATATTTTGAAATCACATATGGTTCAGGCCATGCCTGAGGTGACAGCTCTGGAGGGCTGTGAGGCAGGCAGTGTGAGGAGAAGGATGTGGAGTAAGATGTGTGCTTTTCCATTTTTTTAACTTCCATCTTACAGATTCTTTGGGAGACATGAAAGGGTGTTTAATGCAAATTAAAACAAAGTGATTCCTAAATAAAGTTTTTTAAATGTTTCCAGATTCATAACATGTCAAAAATAATAGCATTATTTCAGTTTTCTTTGTTTTCACAGCTCCAGGAGGGACAATGAGAACACATAATCAGTAAGTAAATGTCAGATAAACTCAAGAGTGCACCACTTTATGTTTAATGCTAACACAAGACTAAAGAGATATCAGGGCATATAACAAGAGAAATCTATTCAGAAGAACTGTTTCTGCTATTCAAGTTCAAATTGAACTAAAATATATCATACAATATGCCTCAGTATATATATTTTTGTTAATGTTTTAACAATACAAAAAAGTCATAGAAAATTATTAGGCATTCATCAAAGCCTATTTTTTTCTCAAATTAAAAGTCTAAACACAAGACAATATATAAGTAAAAATTACTGATAGGTAAAAATTACTGGTAGATAACAATTCTAAATACCAGTTATCTTTGGGCATCAAGGTAATTCAAATTAAGCTAGTAGTTAATGGCAGCTAACTTTCCAGAAGTTTAAGTCTTCTCAGGTTGTTGCCACTAATTAAAAGTTGACAAAAAAACTACATGAAGATATAGTAGGGGCTCTTTAGTCATAATTAACTGGGATTATTGCATCACATAAATAGCTTTTAAAATAAGTGGGTGTTATGCCTGCTTATCAGAGCTTAATTAAATCATATGATATTATGAAGAAACTGGACATCATTTTATTTAATATAAACTGGACAGATCAGCTTGAGATGTAACTTCTTTTTAAAATTGCAGCATATGACAGTCACCATATTATAGGACATTGGGAGAGCATTTTGTTGAATGGGAAATATCAGAGTATCTATAAATTCATTATAGCTGAAAACAGCATTCAAGCACACTATTGTGTCAATTCATTCTTACTCAAAGCGCCACCAAAACCAAATTTTCATTGTGCTGTATCACAGTTATTCAGCCACTGTTATGAGAGGCATGGTTGCCACAGCCTAGTAAGAGCTAATGTCAAAGTTAGTAAGAGCCTAGTATGTCTAAGTTAATTGCAAACTCCTGGCCAGAAATAAAAAATTACTGCATAAGGCCATAGGGCTACAGTATGCTAGGGCAATCCTTCATAATTCTGCTATTTATGTACATTTATGTACATTCATATATTCATATTTATGTACAATATTTAGGTTCATCTCTGCTTACAGTGATACTCTTTTCCTCAAATGCAAAAATCTCATAACAACTTGTATATTAACCGAAAAGAAAGGAATCAAATGTAAGTTGCTTTTTGCACACAGTGAAAAAGAATGGATAGTAATCAGTATTTTTTTCCCCTGATATTGCACTAAAGAAAACAAATATAAAACAATGGAAGGGATTTTTTTGTGTGCTTGCAAGTGTAAACCACTGTACACCTGATGACCACGTGTGTAAAATTGAGTGGTGGTAAGTAAAACAGAGAATTTGACCTTCACTGTCCACGCTACACTGTGATCCACATTAATTTTTTATTAGGAGGGGAGTTGAGCTTTATAGGGAAAATAATTCTTTATATCTTACTGTTTTAAGAAATTGGAAAACTCTACTGGCAATGCATAAATTTGGGGAAAAGAGAAATCTCTACATTTTTTTTTCATGTTAAAAGCTCTCTCTAAGCTGTAGCTGAATTCAGATTGCTTATTATCTTGCCACATTAAAAAGCTAAGTAATAATATGTTCTTTTGTGTAACCATCTGATGAGCTTACTTTCATGACTTTTTCCAATAAACTAGCATAATTTCCCTGAAGAAAGAGAAAGTCACATGTAAATCTCGTTGTACTATTGCAAAAGGCATACACATCCCTACCTCCACCCACTGTTAATTTGGGAGATTCAGCTCTCGTTGAAGTGCATGAGATTACCTTTCTGTTGGCTTCTGTTGACTTCCTGTGGGCATGAGGCTCATAAAACCTCTGGCCTGGCTTATAGTTGCATTTCAACTGTTATTCTGATTTTCAGTCTCGCTTTGAAATACTTTTATCTTGGCAGAGATTTGTCTAACTTCCTGTCCGCTACTCAAGCTTGGTTTGGAAATTATATTAAAAGTATAACCTTTGAAAAATGGGTTGAGATTAACAAATCCTGCAAGTATTTAATTAATGTTCTCTTAGCATTATAAAGCATTGGGGTTTTTTCAAGCTGTCAACCGGAGAGACAGTTATTACTATGAATAATAGATTGAGTTTTGAGATAATTTATATTAAAAAAATAAATCCTGTATCTGTAACACTTGTTCTTTCAGAGAATGTCAAAACCAAATTAACTTAGTAGCATTATGTACCTGAAAATAACAGCTGTTCAAAGAATATTTGTTAAATTATTTACTTGACATAGTCTGTATTTTTTTTCCTGGAAAAAAAAGTATTTTTAGATATATTATTTAGAGTATTTCTATCTCTGTCTGCATTCCCAAAACACTGAAGCTTCTGTCCTGTTTCTGGACAGGACAGGGTTATTTTTTGCTGTAGCCAGGAGGGGGCATGACCAAGGCCCTGAGGTTATTCTATACCATTGCATGTCATTGCTGGGGATGAATGCAGGAGAAGGGAGTCTCTTCTGGGGAAAAGGCAGTCCCTCCAGTTGAGAAAAGATGGCAGAGGAACCAGTCCAATATTGGGGGGGGCCTTTTCACGTAAATAGTTTCTTTTTCTATACCTTTTATTATTAAAATTGTTTCTGTTATAGTTCTTTTTTCTTATCTTGTTTACAGTAAATTGTCATCTCAACCTATGATCTTTGCCTTTTGTGCCTCCAGCTGGAGAGGGGAGGAGACCTGGCACCTAGTTGTAGCAAGAGTACTAAAACTGGAGAGTATCATTTCTAAAACACGACAGTTTCCTCAGTATTAGAGACCATTATGTCTATTTAAATGTCTGGAGCAGTGGACATAAATATGTTATTTGTGCTACAGAGCAAGATTAAAGCTGATTACAGATGCTCAGATAGCTAAGTAAAGCCTGAATGTTTAGTTAAAGAACATTTTATTTGACACGAAGAGAGACCACAATAGGTAATGGGGTGAGGACAGCAGTTTGTTATGTTCACATTGCATGCATTATCTCCCTGCTTAAAAAGAAATGACTGCAACCTCAGCATTTTTGCCTTCAGTGAGGCCATTACCATATATCTCATCTGAGGTTTTGCCCTTCAAATTTCTTTGGTTATATGGTTCTTTTGGACATGGAAGTCAGTATTAATCCTTTTTGAGGTGAAAGTAGATTACAGAGAATCTTAAGAAACTTCCCTTAAGGAAAGATTTTCGTAAAGAAATCTGCCCCTAAAAAGAATCTTCTCAGACAAAGGGAATAATGAGAAATAGCTGATGAGCCTTTTTTAGGCAGTGGATGCAAAATCTTCATATGCAATCTATATGAGTAATATAAAATCACCTGAACACCTTATATCACTTATGACAAGCTACGATTTGTTATGAACACTTTTCATGTCTGAAGATATATGGTGGGAAATAATAGGAAACTCCAAAAGTATAAAGGAAAGAAAACAAAATTAATCTCCTTTGTAGTTTTAAGTATCCAGACATAGCAAATAAAGGTAACTGTTGAAGAGATGGAAAATAAGTTGGAAAGAAACAGAGGATAACATGGAGAAGACAAGAAAACCAGAAAATAGTACAGGAAGCTGAAGAGTGAGGACAAAAAAATACTTCACAGAAGATAATTCTGCTTAATATACTCCAAATAGAGTATATATATATAATAGAGTGCAATAATTTTTCAGTGCCTCAGTATGGAAGGTTTCAACAAAGTAGAAGTCGTTCATAAGGATGATCAAATAAGGCTCCTTTCTAATGTAACTTTGGACATATTCTAATTCAAAACCAGTTTATCTGACTTCACACACTTTCTAGTGATTGGAAGCAAGCTAGACATTACCGAAAGTCAAAGAACTGCAGAAGTTTTATGGAACAGGGTTCTATTTGAGTATATGAAAATAAGTTCAAAAGACTATGCAACAACCTCTAGAAGACTGTGTTAGAGATCTCATCAACTGACTTCTCAAAATATTGCTGAGCAGTAAGGAACAAAATTTTACCACAGCAAAAAAAAAAGAAGATGCAGTGACTTGTGCCTATATTTACACTATAATTTTGAAATTAGCAGCATTATAGAATAAGTAGCATAAAAATTTATTATCTTAAAGGCCTTTTCCAACACAAACAATTTAATGGTTTATATATAAATATTTGTAAGTATAAATATATGTATGCATACTCCTGAGTTTCTTTTTTTTTAATTCTATCTGAAGGTTCAAAATAGATAGTACAACCTGAATCAAAAGGTTTTCCTTTTAGGTAATGTCAAAAAAACTGTTTCAATATAACTATATATATGGCTAATTTATACTTCTAAATGATAAAATGAAAATGAAATATTTTTCTAAAAAGGTAGGTCTGTTGTGCCTGTACTTTTGATGTCTCGCGAAAGGTGAAAAATTGCATGTATTTTAACTCCATGATCTTTAGAGCAACATTATGTCTTTTGGTACATCGCAACCTTCTTCACAAAGGAGGCCCTCCAGAACTTAAGGATTAACAAATAATAGAAGGCATTTGTATGCTAAGAACTCATTTTTTGACATACAAAAGCGAATACTGAAAGCATTGCATAACATGCTCTATAATTTGGGATTTCGTACTAGGTCAGAGCAGCAAGTTTAATGGAGAGTTTTTTTTCAGTAAGTGCAGTGGGTAGTTTATCCTCAACGAAGCAAGAAATCCGTTTTGCAGACTACAGCTTTCTCATGAGGGGAAGCAGAGGAGAAGGCACTCATCTCTTTTCTCTGTTGACTAATGATAGAGCCTGAGGGAACAGCATTAAGGTGTGTCAAGGGAGGTTTGGGTTGAATTTAGGAAAAGGTTCTTCACCCAGAGGGTGTTTGGGCACTGGAACAGGCCCCCCAGGGAAGTGGTCACAGCACCAGCCTGACAGAGCTCAAGCACTGTCTGGACAACATTCTCAGGCACATGGAGTGTCTCTAGGGAATGGTGCTCTGCAGAGACTAGAGTTGGACTTGATCCTTGTGGGTCCCTTCCAACTCAGCATATCTTGTGCTGAGTTTTATGGCTTGCAATAAATGAAAGTGAGATTTTAAAACAAAATTATTTGCTTTGTTTTTCTATTTAGTTCTGTTTGGGTTTTTTTGGGTTCTTTTACTTCTTAGTGTTATTTCCAGAATTTCTGGTAGCAAGGACTTCGATTTTAGGTTGAACATTCTTTTCTTCTTTTTATAAAATTAAAGCAGGTAGTAAATTTTTTAACTGTTAATATCATCCTCTATCAAAAATGTCTTTTTTACTTTTTTTTTGTGCCTATTTGCATTCCATTGTGGAAAATCAAACTTGTATTTTTGCTGAAGCATAAGTGACACTAACAAACAAGGGAACCCCTCAGCACAAAGGCCTGTAAGAATTTATATATAATTTCCTATCTTCCCTATTGTGTCTCAGAATAATGTCTCATTATAAATAGCACAGTAGTTTTGCAAAGTCCTTGTGTGCAGCTCTTAGTCACGGTCCTTGGAAGATGTCAATTTAAAAATATTGTAAAAAAAATGCTTGAAGGAAAATTACATGAAATCTGTAACAAAGCTTTATTACTGTCAATAAACTCCCCTATCTGCAGTACATACAGTTGTTAAAACTACTTGGAACCAATTACCAGCAGGCAATTAAGCTAGAAAAATAATAGGGATGTGGCATGAAATTAAAAAAAAAAAAAAGATAAGAAATTCAAATTCATATTTAACACCTCATCATTCCATCCTTACAGAATGCATAACATTTGAAAATGGAAGTTAGACCTGTGCACCTTTTGGCCTATCTGCTGGCAAACTATCCCAAAATAACAGTGCGTGCCATTAATCTAAATTCTTCAACAGACCTGTAATAATCTGTATTTCTGTTTGCTGTAACTGCATGCTACAGAATGTTATTTTTTTAAGCATATTATTTACCTGAGAAAGAGAAATGTCAGTTTTAAAACCACTCACAATTCTTGCATAATCACACAAGGAAAACTGAAGAGAACACAAGGAAAACTGAAGAGAACACAAGGAATGAAATCAAGTCAAAGGTGGCAAAAGAAGACATCTTACAAATAGTGCAAGATCATTTAGATAAATCCATATTCAAGCATACAAGGGGTTCTTCTGGAAAAAATACATCTAAAAATAAAACCACTGATTATACTAGCAAAAATTCCATCCAAAACCAGATGTTCAGAGTCACTTCTAAATGAAAAAATGTCTTCTTCTGAAAAAACTTTGGAGGATTAATTTTTATGCAAGCAGGAGAAATTACAATTTTTTGGATTAGATTCCTGAAGTATTTCCTCCTTTGAATCTGCAGGGATTTGAGGAAAAAATAGTAAAAGGTAGACTTGGATTGATACTCATATCTCTATTCCAGAAGTGTAAAGAATTAGGATTCCAAGGTGCAACATGTGGTTCCATCAGTGGAAACAGTACATATCTCACTGAAATGTCAGCATGGTGTCTGGAACCAGAAGACTTGGACAGACTTTATATCTCTTTTTTGAGATTTAACCAAAGCAAATTGCTTCCTCTGGGGCATGCCTGTGCTAGTTAGGTAATTCCCTCCCCGTCCACTGAACTCCCCTGTGCTGGCAACTCAAGATTTATGCACGTACAGGATAGTCCTAACCAAGTGCAGGAGAGACTAGGAAAATAGGAACATAAGTCCCCTGTGAGGTGGAGCATGCTCCAAAGATGTTTAACACATACTGACAAGTTCAGAAACGTAGAAGAATTAATTCAAACTTTCTTTCTGCATACAGAACCAAGAATGTCTCACTCCATTCTGAGAACATCCACCTGGATGGATACAGACAACTGCTTGTTCAAAAGTCATGTTAGCTAAGTTACTCTGACTTGTTTAACCACACTTGTGCAATACTCTTTATATGCTATATATTCCTTTCTATATAGTAGTTTAGTTGTCAAAACAGTGATTCTCAGCTTTTGTAACTGATGATTTAGATTTGTGGGGAGGAAAAGAATTACCAATATAATATTTTATTTCCATGGAACTTTCCATTTTGCAATAAAAGTAGGATGAACTTTTAAGGGGTCTCTTACTAATTTCATCAGGTTTTTTCTTGCTAGTTTTCAAACATGTTCATTTTTATTCCTCTTTGTAAAACTCTATTTATACTATTCCAGTGGTTTTGCATTTCAGTCTCTGATGTTAGAGCACACTAATATCCTTTTATGAGAAGATGCAAAAAATTAGGGGTTAGAATATTTTGGAGTAGGAAATTTACATTTGTTGTCTTCTTTTTAAACAGAATTAACTCATCTCCTAAAGAACACAGTTAACAGCTCAGGAGTATATGGGAGGGACAATTACAGAGACTGATTACATATTTTACATTGAAGAATAATTTGTTAAAATAATTCTAAGGACACGATTCAAGACTGCTTATACCCTGTTAATCAACTTGCACTTATCTGTTCAATGCAGTCTCATCAGATAGCTGTGAACCTGCTCTTCCCTGCACAGAGAGAGTGTGCATTCTGGCACACTGCTGATCTCAACATAACAAAAGTTTTTCAAAGAATACAATTCTGCTGCTTTTGGAGCATAGTTCTGGTCAAAGTCCTGAGACGTTTCCATGTAGATGGACATACTTATATTTTCAAACTTGTATAACACTGATTAGGCTTTTCCATGTAACATCAGCGTTCATTGTGTCTTAATACTTTCCCTGCACAATTTGTTTGTTTTTTTCTTTTCTTTTGTTTATCTGTTTAGGACACTTTTCTCTTAATATTCATGGATGGCATGGTAGACAGTCCTACATCTCAGTTCCTATTTTGAAGTGTAATATTCATTTCTATCACCCTTTTGAGATTCAGTCCATGAACAAAATAGGAAACAGCAAAAGCATAGAAATCCATTGTAAAAAAACATGAAAAAGTGTCAGGAAATGTGGAAGTGAATTTCAGATTAACTCATAGAGTGAGAATTCTCTAGCGAATTAGAATACTATTTAATTACTGATAGGGTCTCTGGCTACTAATCAGGAATTAATTGAGTAAACTGATTAAGATTTTTTCAACCACATTGTTAAATAGCTTGTAAAATGCCACAGAATATACCTCAAATATTGCAACTGACATCAAATCACATACTCAGATGAGTTGCTAAATGAAATTACTAAAATTCTGTAAGAAAGAGTGCATCTCTGTAAGAAAGAGTGCACCTAGTTCAAGGGAATATTTTCCGTTTTGAAGGGAGATGGGAAAGGAGACATGAATTAAGACAAATTCATATTATTTTCAGCAGATTGAATCTTATGGGAAAATATCTATCATCATTTCTCATCACTATTCAGCTAACAGGTTAACATGGATTGTCATCAGCAGATGCATGAAGTTTCAGAACACACTAAAAATAAGTGTATAATTCTCCAGAACTTATCTGAGAAGTATTCTGTAGCAAGAAGTACATTCTGTAGCAAGAAGACATCAGACAACTCTGTTGCCCATAGTTTACCAGCCTCTACAAAACTTGAGAACAGGTCGAGCCCCCGCATTTATTACCCTCCTAAAGATACTGCAAGAATTTCTGAAGTATCGCAGGAGCCAGCAGTAAACATCAGGGGAGCTTAACACTGCCAGGCTATCGTAGAAAACCAGCCAGACTGACTCTGAACTCAGTCTCCTTGGAAAAAATCCAGTAGAAGACAATGGAGTTATGTTGGATGTGTAGTGCTATAATTGTGATCTGAATCTCTCCTACAGAATTTAAGGGTGTCTGTTTAAATGAGGTTTCAGACCCTTCTACAGGACTGAATGTTTGCTGCAAACGTAAAATTATTTTACTACAACAAATGTTAGTATTTATTTCAGAATCTGATAGATATTTGAAACTTTGGCACAAAACTGCATTTATTTAATGATAGAATATATTTTCCAGGGTACTTTAATTAGTTATAGACATACATAGTCTGAACTTGACCATCTGATATAATGATGCTATTAACAAAACCCCCATTGTTGGAATATTATTTAATATTAATCTGCTAGAACGAATTTCTGTTCTGGAAATTTTTCTATAAATAAATTAAAGGTTAAAATGAATTAAAAGTCATATTTTGTGAAATAAAATATTTAAATGTGCACAAGAAATGGAACAATGGATGGTGAAATTCAAAGTAATTTTTTCAACTGTATTTTTTTTTCTTCTATAATATCCAATCGAACTAATTCTATTTCTGTACTTTCTGTTCCACAAAACTTCCACTCCTTTTAAAGAAAACCATACATGAGTTGAACACAGATCTATTTGTCACATGCATAAAACAGAAAATGCCTGTACCATTTGCTGAAATGTGTCGTTGTACAGTTACCGAAGCATAACAGTGAACAGCTTGAGGTTCATCTACTTCTGTCTTAGAAGCAAGTTGAAAATTAAGCCAGCATAGTTTGACAGCAATGTTATCTATACATCTGAAATTAATTAGATAACCATGAGCAAATTCCAGCAGTTTAAATCAGTTAAATATACAAATGTGTAAAATAAGCTTATTAATTCAATGTATTGGGGCAAACCTCTTATTTTCATTCTTGCACTACCTGAAATTCAAAGTTGCAATTAGCAGTCATCACAGGAGTTTTTGTTCCTCAGGACTGCAAAATCTTTAGCAATTTGAGATCAAAATAAAGCTTGGGCACTGCAATAGTTACAGTTAGGATCAACATATAGCAGTTCATCATATAAGAAGAGAGCAAAATTATCTTTGGAAAACATTTGGAATAATTTGGCTGGTACTTCTGAGCACTAACAAAAGCTACAATAAAACTTAATTTGAACTGAATTGAGAGACAAAACATGAAAATATAGTAATGTAGAATGTACTTGGATTTATGCCTGTGGGTTCTTTCAAAATTATGCCAACTTTCATGGATACCCAAGTTTAAGAAAAGCCCATTGCAAATGTGCTCCAAAATCAGAGGCTCTAGGGTCTCAAGAATCAAAAATGTGGCCCATTCAGTCATGTGAATGCCTAATGTTTCTGTTTCTAATTTATTTGTATTTCTATTCTCAAAAAAGTTTGTTTGAAGCTCTTCTCTGTACAAATGTTTGCATGTATTCCCCTTTCCATGCAGTTGTTGCAGCATGTGACTCTGCATTATATTTCTGAATTGCCTTTTCAGCTTCATGTATTCTTAGATACAAAGATCCCATTCTATGGCCATTGTTCTTCTGTGAAGTGGGAAAGCTTGAATCCATATTCTGGTGTCGGAATATGAGAGAGTAACTAATGTTTCTGATGTTGAAATAAAAGAAATATATTTAGTTTGTTTCCTTCCTTTCCTCCATCATTATTTTAGTCTCTTTTTCAGCTTTAAATTTTGTTCCGTGTGAAATGAATACAAATCCAAAATTTTCAACAAGTTCACTCTCAAAACTTAGCTGTGGTTCTATTATTCATGTTTTCAGATGTAGTCAGTATAGTTCCAGCAGCTAGAAGTAACACCATTCCAGTTTAAACTTTCCCATTGAAGTGCTGGTGTGAGTTAGAGAACTAAAACATCCCCTTCTAAAAGACATGCCACATCGTTTCTGCTGAGCGATTACAAGGCAAAGTCTGGCCTGTCCATTATGGACACTTTGCTCCTCCTGTAAGAAATTGTTAGACAGACCACATGTCCTAATTAGGAGTAAGAATCTTGGGCAGCAAGAGTAAGCTCAAAACAGAGTATTGTTATTTGTGATGGGAAAAGGTAGGCAGGCCTGTTTTCCTCCAAAATCCTAACACAGCTCCAAAACTTATTGATTTTTCTTGCCTGGAGACTACAGTAACATAGGAAATAAATCTCAAGTATTAATGTAGTTAAACTATCCTTAAGCTCTCCTGCAAACGGTCTGCAAAATAAACCTCCCTCTCAATTACATATGCATCTAAGAAAGGTCTTAAAAGCTTCTCTACCCAAGTGTATGTACATTGAACAAGCAGATGGAGAACACTGCTAGGACATAAAATATATAGTACATTGTAAAAAGACTATCCCCTGGGAACCTGCCAACCTAACTAATTTTTTGTGTATACTTACTGTCCCTTACTTCCAATATTTCAGGGAAAGCAAAAGACTTTTCTTCCTTTGTATCCTCAGGTTGTCAAAGCTACTATAAGCGCCATCAAAACCTTGCCCTTGTTAAGCGCTAGTAAAGCATCAGGTTAACTTTATACTAATTTACTCAAAAAGTTCAGTAATTCAGTAAATACATCCATTTTTAATCACTCTGTATCTAACGATACTAAAGGTTTTCAGAATTAAAAACTGGGGGTAGGGGTTTATAGCTGTTTCCTCAGCCTGCTCATTACCCTTTTTTTCTTTCATGTAACACAGTTAGGAAACAAGAAACTGACACTAACAATCATTTAATCAGGAAAATTTATCTAGGATCTTTCCCTAGTCTTTCTAGTAATAAATTAAATTAAGATATTTTAGTCTGGTCTTCTCAGAGACAGTTGCTTTTACATTTCACTAAAATCTTCTATTTACCACATAAATTGCCCTATTTAGTCCCAGCTCTTCAAACTCTGCTGATCTTAAATGCCTTTCGGTAAACAGAAACAGTGGTTTTATTTAGTCTGTATTCAATTTCTGCTTAACTCAAAGTCATGAAGTGTTTAACTGTAGTATTTCCATATTAGTCGGGTAACTGAATTTTAAGTGAGAAAAAAAATTATTCAAATATTCAAGAAGCAATTAGCCTATTATTCTTATTGCTATATTTATAAATTATTAGCTTTTTAATAATTCTCTTCAGAATATTTTATCTCAACTCCCATTCCTATTTCAGAAAGCTGAAATACTAACATACTTTTTCTGCTATTTATTGATCCAACTCTGAGCTGTTTGAGCCCAGCTGATTTTTCTGTTTGTCTTTAATTGATTAACAGAGAAAAGACATTTGTTGGTCAGTGAGATCCTTTTTTAGATGGTAATTTTTTTTGGTAATATTTGAACAGTCTGAAAGACTAACTTCATGTTCACCAAAGTCAATGAGTCAGTCATAGATTCTGAGTCAAAACCAAGAATATTTCAGGTGACCAACTGCCCCATAGGTTTCTATCACTTACTGTAGAAAAGAAAAAATAAATCTTGGAATACATGTGAAAGAAAAGTGAACTATGGAATGCTGTTACCAATCTAGGATAGCTGAAAATTTAGTTCTATTACCTTGGGACAAATCAATCATTCAAAGATATAAGTGTCAAATTACCCAAAATTTCGTATTCAAGTACTTGTTTTACTGATATATAATTGGATGGACACTTAAAGTTTTCATTTCTATTGTCTCGTGTTCTAAGCAGTAAGTGCTCTATGAGATAATTAGTGTTTCCTAAAAACTTTCCTTCCTGTACTATTGATGTTACCATAACTTTGTGTAGGTTGCCACACCAGGAGTTTAAAGGAGTTGTATGCCCTCGTATCTAGTCATTTAACAGTTTTTTAAACTTTCTGCTGCCCTGTGCTTTAGTGAAATAAAAGTTAGAAATACACTAAAATAAACTAAAACTTTGCATCTGTTTGACTTTTTCACTCTGCACCAGAGCTTTTTGGACAATTGTTATCCTGAAATCTACCCAAGTCAGGCAGAGATATAGTGGAGAATATGTTGTATTCTAATTAGCACAGAAATGTTTGCAATTTAAATATAAGAAATGGCTTATTATAGTGATCATGTCAAATGTAGTGGTGTCCAAAAATAAAATCCATATTTGGAGTCAGTTTGTCTGGTACAAATATGATTTTAACTTTCTAACCGTGATGGCTTCCATATGATGCTGGAGATGATCAAAATAAGAAGGATGGGAAATAATTGGCTGGAACAGAGGTTTTCCTTTCTTCTTGATAGAAAATGTTTTAGCAGATGCCTCTTAGAAGGAACTATTCCAGCCCTCTGGAAATGAAGCACATGCAGCTCACTATTTTAACTGCCAGAAATAAACATTATAAAAGAAAAAGACTTTATTTTGACTGGCATTAGGGGACCAATCTTTACATTCTCACTGCAAGTTACTTGCCTTAAATTTGGAAGTATATGTAGAAGAATAAGTCATACTATTTTAGCTATTACTTGACAGTGTAGAAATTTGGGGGTTGCCCTACTCTTGGGCTGAATAATTTCTAGACAGAAAAAAACTCAGAAACTCCTCTTTGAGAAGTGGAACTTCCTTCAATGGAACATGGGAATCACATTTAACTTGACAGTTTCCTTGGCATGATGCCATAGCTATTACCAGTGAGCCAGAAGAAGACTGTGGCCAGTGGAAAATGGAAAAGATTTTTCTCATCAAGTTGAACAGGAGTCTTGACAATAAAGCCAAAATAATAGCACATTTGGCTTATGGGTATCTAGAAAGTGGATATGCTCCCACTTACTAGATGTACTTGTGTAAGGAGTAATGCACAGCTCTAACTGAACAATAATTTTTATGATAATTTATGGCTTAACATCACAAAAATGACCAATTTAATCCACTCATGTCAAAGATAGAAAAGTATTTTGGGACAGTAAATGACTTTTTTTCATATCTTGTTACTTCCTGCCATATCACAGATTAAATAAATTTAATTATATTACCAGTTTGTATCCTAGGGCATAACTTGAAGAAGAAACAATGGTTAGTATTTCAGCTAAAAGTTGATTTAACATGAGCTATTTTGATTAAAACTGGGGATTTTTAGGAGTGGATTCTTGTCCTCTGGTAGAATAAATGCTTCTAATAATCTCATGAGAATTCTTTAAATGAATGCTCTCAGGTAAGTAACCAATGTGGAATAATGCTGAAAAGAGGTGTATTTCATAGTAGATAAAAATATTTTATTGAGGACAAGTACTCATAAAGAATTAAGGTTAACTGACATGGCCAGCTTTCCTAACTGCCTTAACGAAAGATTTAATGCTTCTTAGTATCTTCAACAGACCTTTCCCAGTGAAGTCAAACCCAAATTGTTTCATACTAAGCACTTCAGTATTAAACTGGTATTTTTGAATTAAGCTTTCTTTTGCTAAAAAAACCAAAAAAAATATTAATACTAATGGTAACATAAATAATGCATAAAGCAAACTGTTCTGTTCCACCATTTTTGCCTGACAGTGAGAGTTGAATACAAGCCATATAAAATATTCCAACTGTTTTTTCAATATAATACCTCAGGGAGCTATGACAAAAGATCTAAGATCATCAGTTCAAATAATCTCAGCATTAAAGATGGTAAAACTGATGGTGTTGCAAGATGAGCAGCAAACTCCTCCAATTTATATTTCTTTCAAAGACATCCTAGACATCTATTTTATGTGCTCCTTGAACATCAGTCCATATCTGAGACTTTCCAGCTGAGAGTATTTAGTGGGTCACCACAGAGAAAGAAGATGCTGAATCATGTGAATGGTGTGCTAAAGGCAGCCCATCCAGACTTGAGCATGGCCTCAGGCTACTTCTGCTTAACGGTATAATGTTAGAGAATATCCATCTGAACATCCTTTCAGTTCTACTCTAGAACTTGTAAGGCTTGTAAGGGGGATGGTGAGTCTGTAAAAGCAAAAAACACACAGACAGAAACAAACTTCAGTTTTTACAGAAGAGTACTGGCACTCCAAGTGTGTGTTTAAATATTCAGCACCTTAGCTATTTAGTTGTTAAGCAACACCAAAATCATTATTTACTCCGATGTAAATTGATTGATTAGATATGTTAAATATTAAAACCAATACTCTAATTATGAACTTGGGACAGGTGCAGATGCTGTTAGTGGTGTTCTCTACCAAATTGTTTTCTGATGTGCTGCTCCAAGTTCCATTCCAGCTGCCTAAAGGAATAATCAGTTGTAACTACAAGACTACCTCATAGGATCATTGACATTATCATATATGATAAGGATGTTTTTTCCTGCCTGTTCTCGGAAAAAAATTTAATGCTTTTACCTCTACTTGTGTGTAATTTTACTTAGAATATCCACCACTACCTACGAATTATATTTTTTCTAACATAACAATCAGTTGACTTTCCATGTATAAATCTTGACTTTGTCTTAACTGAAACTTAACCAAACTATGAATTTCATGTTATTGACTTAGATAAAATGTGTCAAAACTTCTTCCCAGAAAAATTAATTTTTTCTGTGCATACAAGACAGTGACATTTTCTTAAATATAACATACAGAAATGTCACTGCAAACATGCAGTGTCATGAGTGACTAAAGCACTAATAGTGCAGAGCAGCTCATTTTTACAGAGCAGATTATATACATTTGGATGATTGACATTCTCCTTGATTGATTTTTGAAAATTGAACAGCATTAATAAAAATGAAAGGTCTTTTGAAATATTATTGTGGCTATCACATGTAAAATCAGTATAAGACAAAATAGGGATTCATTTCAGGGGATGAAAAAAAGGACTGGCAGGAAAAGAACACAAGAAAATAATTAATTAATACCTCTAAACACACAGATCTCACAAGAAATTCTTCACTGCTAGTCCCAGGAGGCTGAAAAGATATTCAGAAGTGTACATTGCCTTTTCTCTTTCCTCCTAGCCTGACCTGGGATAGTTTTTGCTAGAATGACTTTTCCTATCATCTACACAGTTCCCTTAAAGTACAAAAAAGTTTAGACAAAAATCAGCTTAAGATGTGTTCAGCTGCACGTAAAAAGATTAGAAACTTGGGCTGTTCGGCTGAACATAAATATGTGTACAAAATGTAGTAATATAGTATATGTATACAGTATATGTAGTAGTGATTGATTTTTAAAGGCCAAGAATGTAACTAATGACATAATCCTAAAATGCTATACAGCTACACAATTAACTCTTTTAGCTTTGTTTAGTTACTACTCTATATATGTCATAAAATAAATTTTAAAACCCAAACTCATTAATATGTATAAGCTTTATTTAGCAACACCACTTTTCTTAAGAAAATAGTCAGTGCTTCATAGTTAGGGATTTATTAGAACTCCCACTACAATGCTTATAACCATATAAAAGCATTCTAAAAAAAATTAAAAATGAGCAAACATACATTAGGTCATTCCTCATATCGAGATATAACAAAAACAAAAGTATCAATGAGAAGTTAACTGTCTTGAAACATCTCTAAGGGAATATTGAACTATATTTCAAAATATGGTGGAGATAGAGTCACTAATTATTTGCAGAAACTACGTCTGAGGTTTTTCTAAAGGGCTACTTCATTGATAGGTGAAGTGCAGTAAGTTACTACATTTTAATTAATAGAACACTTAGATATTAGGTGAGGAAATAAAAGGCATGAAGTTAACAGAGTTGAATTCCTAGAAGACGTAAGGTGACACTCCAGAAACTGAATTACAATTTTAACTCCTGCGGTGGTGAGATCTGGAACAGGCATTGGGCTAGGGAATAAGGCCTTATGTCTTCTCAGGGGGCTTGGCTTCACTGCAATTGCTGAATTCCACTAAAATTCCGTAGGTTGAAGTAAAATAAAAAATTAAAAGAAAGAAAAAGGAGAAAAAATACCCAAACCCACTCTTGCTTCCAAATCTGGGTTATTTTCAGTGAACTTAAAAGTCAATAACATCACAGCTGAAGAAATTCCTAATCAAGGGAGCTGAGCTTATCATGGCCCTGGGAATAGCTACATGAATTTTTGAGTAGGGCAAGCCATTTGTCCTGTACTGTTGTGGCATTACTGGGCAGGGTGTGAGGCTTGCACACTTCAGCTGAAGCTCCTATTGCAGAATCACCTGAAGAGAGCAAGACACTCGTTTGGTTCATTTCACAGCATTGAATTTAGTAATTTCTGCAAATATGCCTTTTTCTATTATTAATAATTTTCGCTTTGTTTCTCCCAATACAGTCACCTGTTTACAGTACAAAAATAAGCTTGCTGAGGCAGGGGAAGTATGTATGTGGACTTTGTTTTATAAAAATGTGGTTTCATTTACTTCAGAGAAAATTCAGTAACAATTATATCACATTATTTAGTGGCAGTGTAGAAACTTGCTAAAACTGCTAGAGTACTGAAAGAGCAAAGAGCAATGTATATTGCTAAGAAATTTCATCAATCTTTTTGAAAGAGTTCAGTAACAAAGAACAAAAACCAGTTTAAGCATGAAGAACGTATAAATAACACTAAAATAATTTCCCTAATTTTTCATGTTTTGCTCAATATAGCTATTGCAGAGATTCAACAAAATGACTATTTGATTTTTTTTAATGCCAAAGAAGTGAAACCTGGTGTAACTAGAGCATGAAAATTAGTAAACGCAACAGATTTCAATATAATTTGGCTATTAACAGGTCACAAAGTTTTTCACCCTCTCAGAAGATACAATATTAAAATTGTTACAGTGAGCACAGCAGAGAATATAAAAATACTTTATTTTCATCAATCTATAGATTATCATTATAAAGAAGGGACAAGTAAAACTGAAGGAAGGTCTCCATCAGTTCAACAAAAAAGGGATCAAAAATTATGGAAAGGAAGATCTTAGAGTTACATCAGAAATCCCATTATAGTTAAAATAGAGCTGTAAATTTAAATGTTGATTTATGCAACTTTTCAATTTATTCTGGCTGTAACCAACTCTTCTTCTTTCATTCCCCAGAAGTTTTATAGGTGGATGCGAAGCAAAGAAGGCATTTTTTACAAGCTGCTGATCATAAACTTAGTTATAACTTTGTGTTTAAAAAACTTTGCTTGAAATGTTCAAAAATTGAGAGATTTTTTCATCATGAATTCCTACCAGCTGAGGATGACAGCACCCTTGACAGTACAGGTCTATGTAAATAACTCATGTGAAACCACTCAAAGTGCTACATTGAGCATGAACTCATTTTGTTGCTGCTGTTACAGATTTTGAATACTCAAAAAGTTCCTGGACTTCCTTCATCTTGATCCCTCAGAGAGACCTATTTGTGAATAAGACTTCAGGTAGAACTGTGCTGAGGTAAGTATACTTCTTTTGGCACATTTGCAGTGCAGATGCATGAAAATGTAACTTTTTCACAATCTGTTTCTTTGCCTAGGCTTTGAGGTATCATATATCATCTTCTGATGTTGTGGAAAGCACAGAACTGTTAGGACACTTTCATTTTACCAAATGGAGAGATGAAAATGGTAAAAGGAATACGAATCCCCCGTCAACCCACCCTACCCTGTGGGTAATTAATCTGGGAGATGTAGTGCAGAAAGATAATTTTTCCAGTGAAAAATATGAAAAAATATGAAGTTTCATAAGTATTTTCCAATTTTCAGAAGTGAATAGCAGCTGAAAACTCGTGCATTTGGCCTGAAAAGGAATCAGTTTCTAAACACACAAATATATTCTGCTCAAATACCTTTCATCCTTCTATATCACTATTCTGCACAAATAAGCTGCCATTTGTTCAGGTCTACCATGTAAAACATTATGACTTCATAAAAGTCAAATATGATGCTCCTCAATGAACTTTCCCAAAGAAAGCAATAGTGTGATAAACAGATAACTTTTGTGCAGGCAAACACAACTTAAAAATGAAATCTACACATGTATAGAATAATTTCATAATTTAAAGGTTTCTTCCCCAAAGAGTTAACACTGTGTTAGTTGCAAAGTCTGAGGGTGATGGTGCATGGCAATTAGTCCTGTTTTTCTGTTTTTTTTTTCTTTTGAACACATTTTTCCTGACAATGGTAAGCATATACTTCAAAGGTACATTTTTTAAGGTCTGGAGAGGCCATATTATTCCTCTGTGACTATCTGCTCATCCACTGACCATACTGTTATTCTCCAACACTGATTATAGACACAGAAACCTCCTTGTTACAGTCTTAAGGCACTAGAACTAAAAAACCCAACACTTTGAACCTCTGCAATACTAATTTTGCTGTTTTTCCTCAGAAGTTTGTAATCTCATTCTGAGCTACAGAAACCCACTATTGAGAAGGTGAGAGACAATCTCACACAGCCTTGATACAGCTAATTATTCTGCTGTCTTTTCATAGGATGTTGACACAGAAACTCATCACAACTACTATTCTGTGTGGAATAATGTATGTAACAAGCAAAGATAAGAAATGTCACAAACAGCCTTTCACAAATGATTATGTATTCAGCTCAAGGGATTCACAATAAGATGTAAAATCTGAAACAGACTGCATAATTTTGAAAATATTAATATAGAAATGATTACTGAAGTGGGGAAAAACAGTGAAGGCAAGGTAGTAGTGTAAAAGTACATACTATTGATCTTAAAGGGTAAATTTAAGGGTGTGTTTACAATTCAAGCTAATCAATAAATTACTTGACTTTGAAAAGCAACAATAGAATCAATGTGCAAACAACAAAATAAACACAAGTAGTTCATTCAGTGAATAAGTCAGGGATCATCTGTAGTATGAACAATTGAAGTAGGCAAATTTTAAACAGAAACAGCATTGAAAAGCCAAACTTTCAGGCAACTTGTCACATTAACAAGCCTGTGTAAGCTCCACAAAAATATAAATGGAGATTGTTACTGTCTGTCTAAGATAGAGAGTAGGAAGCTAGGAAAGAAGCTTATGCCGAACTAGTCAGAAGCAACAATTTCCAACTGAGAGAATTACAAAATATCCAATATGTATAAAAATGTGTCTGACCCTGAACTCAAGTGGTCAAAATTCTAAGACATGGGTGCTGAACTGCTTGGCTGGGGGTAAATAAATTAACTTCTAGAGGAGTGAAACTTGGATCAATTGTTCTAATTTATATCAATTAACTACCATTTGGGCCAGAAAGTATTATTTTACATACCAGTGTCATGTCGCTACTCTGGAAACAAAGATCTTGAATGACTATTGCAACACAAATTCCAACTAGTTTCTTGAGTACCTGAACAATTCTAGACCATAATGATTATTTAGGAGGATATGCATTAGAGGTGAAAGGTTCTGAAAGATGGCAGTAGACTGTAAAATGTCAGTCATTTTTCAGAAGCAAGTTTTGTTACAGAGAAGAGTTTTTACCCTCTTCCCCTACCCATCATTTCTGGCAGGATCTGCAACAGAAGAAACTCAAAATCTAGGCCTTTTGGTACCACAAGTCTACTTGTTCCTGAAGCATCCACCTTTCTTGCAAGTAAGAGCAGTAGTAAATACGAAAACAAACTGTCGTATTTTTTCTCAAATTTGAAGTATGGTTGATTTTTATGCTAGTTTCTTGCAGTCTGAGTCCCTAGCCCTATATTTTTTTATTAAAATGACAAAACACTGCAAATACCACAATTTTATATGACTTACAACTCTATACTAACCATATTAACAACATATCTGTGTATCATATATATGTGAGTGAAATGTCCAGGCAATAACATAAGGATGGGCACCAGAGCCTTCAGATTGAACACATTTTAACAGCTATTATCAATTAAATTCTATGTCTTTTGCAACTCCAGTAAAATGAATTTCTTAGTGGAGATAGGTTCTGGAAGAGTGTGATGATTCAGTACCTCTCTTTTTTAAACAATTTTTTTTTTTCCTGGGGTTCAGTAGCGCTTGATGAGAAGAGTTGATACTAATACAAATAAATATGTATGTGTATCTCAAATTACTGAAGATAAGCTTAAGAGATGATGCCCTGGTGAGTAAAGGGGTGTGATGAGTACCTTCCAAGAGGATAGCTACAGCCAGTAAAACAGCAAATGGAGATAAAGTGGTGGTAAATATGCCTGCATATTACCCATCACTGCAGCCCCTACTACTGCACAGAAGGAGTGACTGTGTGGAGGGGCTGAAAGGAGAGAAAAAAGTCAGTACAGAAGGGAAATGCACATGGAAAAAAGGATTCCCATGTAACCAATCACATATCTGACATTACCTGGAGTTTTTCTGCAATGGAGAGAACTGAAACTTTTTTCATAGAACTCAATGCCAGCAGTATCAGTCTTCGAAATACTGTAAATTCCTTCTGAAGTGTCATCAAAAAAGGTCAGGAACATGCTGCTGTTATAGGAAAGCCTGGATTATTTGCTGCTGTGCTTGAGCAGATGTAAATAGAAGCAGCTACAGCAAAGATATTCTGTAATTAGGTTTCATGCTGGTTTGAAAGTTTCTTGATATAGATCTTTTAATAGTAGATAATGCCACTGTTTGAAGCTGTTCATTTGGATTTTCTGCTACTTTAATGAAAAAATTATTATTTTCAAGTTATGTAGGTTTAGTCATGTCATCATTTTTGTGCCAGGCAACTGTAGTACCTCTTCTGATTCAATTTTTTTTCATGATGAGACTTTTCTTAAAGATTTTTATTTGCAAGACAAATATCTTTGTACTGTTTGATTTGAAAATTTCTATCCAAATCTGTGGCAATTCTAACAGTTAGGAATTTGTCCCTATCACCTTTGAAGAGGTGGTAAGGAACTTCAGACTAGCAAAGACAAGTAGATATCTGGATTGTTCCCTCACACAGCTTGGATGGATAGTTTAGTAAACAAGTGAACTTGCAAATTAGTATACTTTTGAAGCTAGGTATCAAAAAGACTAGCCTAGGATTTAATTAAAACCATTGAGAAAATGGAGTCTGCCTGAAACATAAAGCTGTATCTTTACATCTGAACAAAGAGAACATGTTTAGAGTGTCAGTTGTCCCTGACTCTCAATACACAGGATGCTGGTTTGTAGCTTGCAGCTCTATTGATCGACAAGAATCTTGAGCCTGAGATCTCCAGGAAAAATGCTATCATCTGCTTTTTGGTCCTGTGATTTTCAAGGACTTTGAAAACAATTCTAAAATCCAAAATTTTTACATCATCTCTTTCTCTGAAATGACTGAAGGGCTGGAACAGGAGGGAGGCATACTTTGGAAATACACTCCCTACAGTTAAAAGTCGAAAAAGTTCCAGTAGACCATTAGAGACTTAAAATGCTAGAGAAATTGTGCTAGATTTCACTGAGATTTACCAAATTAACCTAATTTTTTAATTTCTATGTTATGATATGGGAAGGGCAAATAAAATCTAAATGGAAAATTAGGGAAAAGGCAAAATGAATTCCAGGTCAGATACTTCTTTACTCCCAAAGAATAAAATGTTCTTCTTTTTTGTTTTGTTTAATTTCTTTTCCTTCCTGCTTACTTGCACGGAGAATATGCAGTGAAGCCACATTCCTCAACTTCTTCCTGTTCTACCCCTCACTCAAAAACACCTTTTTCACATTCATAGAAAGGCAGGACTTGTCCTAGGCAAGAAAAAAGAACAGGGGAGATGTCTTACCAGATAAAATTGGATGCAGGTATTTTTCCTGCAGTTTCTGCTAGTTGGTAGTTGGCTCTAGCACCACCCTCCACCTACACTCCTTAATTTGGTCAAGTAGCGAAACAAACAGGATTTTTAAAAACCGTGTCTATGATTTGCTTAGGGATATTTTAATATAAATGTATCATAATGCCCTGACTGGTTGTTCCTGCATTGCAGACTTGTTTCTCTTCCTTCTCACTTGTTCTTCTTTTATTTCCTACAACATAGAAAGCTACTTTGTAATTTAAACCATGGAAAATGTGTGTGTTGATTCCCATGAGTTAATTTATTTCCTTATATAATTTTCCTTCTCACACTTAATTTACCTTATATTTTATATGAAAACATTTTGGGATAGCCTTGACTGCACAGTGTCTACTGAGCAGTATTCACATATTATTCAGGTAGCCAGCACCCTATTCCTTTCACAAGCAGAGACACTATTTGAGTGTACACTTTGAGTGCTGAAGAGCTGAGTGCAGGTTTTCTCTGAAAAACTTGATTAATAAGATGACTGTTTGGTTCCCTGTAGGACACAAGTTTTTGGTAGCTTTCAGAAGCAGGATAATACAGCTTGGATATTAGAACTCTTACATAATCATTACGGCAATAAGAATCATACATCTGTCTCACCAAGTGTAGGTCTGATATGTATGGAAGTTTCAAGCTTAATGTCCTGTACTGTTTAAAGCAGAATCTCTGCCAACCCTCTGAGGGTACCAAATCTTTAGCCTGTAGTATATAGGGAATGCTTAAAACTCTTTTGAAAGTTCTTGGCTAACGAATCTTATTTATAGTGTTAGAGTAATAGACCTGACTGACTCACATACACCATTCTATTTGCATTATATATTTCTTATCCCTGTCATATTGAAATCCATTTTGAAGTGAAAGCTGTTTATTCATCTTAAAAGTTGCTGAGGCTGTTATAAGCATGGATAAGAAGAAAAGTGCTGATTTTTAGCCCAAAATTAGCAAAAGCTCACAACTCAGATTGCGGTTTTAACCCAGCTTTCTCCTTTTCAGTTTTATTTGTTTGTAAGTTTGTTACTGCTCTAGATGCACCAGCACTGAATTGCACAAGTCATTCTCTGCACCAGTACACTGTTAGATGTCTTTTTGACTACATTAGAGATTCATCTGGGATGACAGTGCAAGTGCAGGAACAGAAAATCTGTTTTCATTCATCATATGGTTGAACTAGCTACTCTTTGATTGCTCTTGAGACTTTCAAAAGGTCATCTAACTTCAAAAAAATTAATTTGGCTTTATACATACCTGGGAAACTTCCTGAGTTGGAGTCAGGGTCTCCCTGGGCCACAAATACTAGTTTCAGAACTTACTGACCCTTTTCTCAGTAACACGGCTTACAGAAGGAAGGCAGCACTTAAGGACTCATGAGTCAGTTCCAGGACTCCTGCAGTTTATAACCCAATGGTAAAAAAGGGGATATTGATTTCCCTTCAGGCTAATGTACTGGAGCATAGGCAAAAGAAGTTCAGTAATGTCTATGTATCAAGTCAGGTATCCCTGTTAAGCGAGCAGCAACCTCCAGCAGAGAAACAAATAAACAAATAGCTTCTCCATAATGCTAGAAGTGTAATGTACACAAACATCCAGAAATCATGTCATGTCAGATAGTTCACCCATTCCTAATATGTATGTAATTATATATGTTTTAATCATTAAGATGGACAGATGTCTCTTCAGTCCAGATGGTACCATTGTGCAACCTAAGTTGCTGAGATGTACCTAAATTTCTTCCAGCTGATATCTTAGTGTAAATACACTTGAACAATTTCAAGGACTTGCACAGACATACGAGAATAAAGGAAAATCAAAAATATAAACAAACAAACAAAAAATAATTTGGAATTCATATAAATATTTCCATGGCTTAAAATGTCTCTAATGGCTATGTTTTTTGTTACAAAGAAAAAATGTTGAAGCATATGATGTATTTGAACAAACTTAAATAAGCCATATGTGAAAATATACAGGAAAATGTTCTGTGAGAAAAACAGTGAGTACAAGATCTCCAAGAAAAGCTCATCTGTTAATGCCAAGGTGCCATATGAGAATGTGTAAGAAATAAAACTTCAGTGTCTGGGGAACTTCATTCTGTAAAATCCACCAGATGCAATCCTTTGCTTAGACATCTAGGCAATATTTGTTTTAAAACACATGTCATACTGCAGTTTTTGATATATTAAAAGGAAAAACTTCATTTCTCCTAAGAATTGCACACCTCTTCTTCTAAAGTGCACTTCAAGCAATTTCAGTTTTTAAGATTCTTATGTTATTTGAGTTATATAAGTGTCTGAGTTTGAGCTGGGAAAGAGTTAATTTTCCTCTTAGTAGCTAGTACAGTTTTGCATTCAGTATGAGAATGATGTTGATAACACACTGATGTTTGGTTGTTGCTAAGCTTACCCCAAGTCAAGGACTTTTCCGTGTCTCAGGCTCTGCCGGTGAGGAAGTGCACAAGAAGCTGTGAGGCAGCATGGCCAGGACAGCTGAGCTGAGCTGGCCAAAGGGATATTCCATACCATGCAATGTCATGCTCAGGACATCAACTGGAGGAAGTTTCCAGAAGCTGCCAAAGGCAGCTCAGGAGGGGCTGGACATCGGTCAGCAAGTGGTGAGTAATTTTATTGTGCATTTTCTATCTTGGGATTTATTCCTGTCTCTCTCTTCCCTTTTCATTACAATTATTATTAATATTCTTGTTGTTATTATTATTATTATATTTATTTCGATTATAAAACTGTTCTTATTTCAACCCGCAGGTTTTAACTTTTTTTGGGATTCTCCTTCCCATCCCACCAGGAAGGGGGAGAGTGAATGAGAGACTGTGGTATTTAATTTCCAGCTGGGATTAAACTCAAAAAATAAAGGAGAATTAATTAACTTTATGAAAAATAGAATATGATTTTGTGACTCTATTTAAATCTTTTTTTAGAAGAAGCAGGCATTAGTAAGCATTCAGCATGAATCATACTCTATGATACAGATATTGTCTTTCTTTCCTATAGAGTTTTATTTTAAAGTTTTTTTTCAACAAATCTCATGTTCTGTACTGGAACCATACGAACACCTGCATGTGCATATAGGTGTCTATGCATTTCCATCAGATGAAACACACACCAGTTTGTTTCTTCACTACTGGAGAAGCAGTATAGGTATAGTCACTCAGAGGTGATACTCTGCTTGTGTAGGTCTGGGAGAAAATCGTGTTACTTATTTTAATAAATCTTTAGCAAAATAGTCATTATGAGCAATCTTCTTTAATATTTCCAGGTCAGACTGCATAAGCACAATACAAGTGACTGCCTTTAGATTATCATTGTGTATATGACATTGAAATTAGAAGTATGATAGATTTATCTCACACTCAAGTAGCTGAAACTTCTGTAGAAAAATTATACCTTGGATAAGATTTTGAAAGACACTTTCCCCTCAGTTTTTAATACCATGCAGAAGCTCATACTATTAAGTGTTATTCACTGAAACTTCACACACTTGGTGAAGCAGACTGCTTGGTTCAGGCAGATTAATCAGACTTGTTACCCAGAATAGAATTATCCAAAAATACTTTGTATAATAAGATAAAAAATGATAATCCGCAGCTGGTGCAGAGGCGTGCTGACAGTGGGCCCAGTCACTCCATGGTGCTGCCAGACCCAGTGTGATAACAGTGATAAAGCAGAACGGGACACAGTGCTCTAAATCTTGTCAGCCAAGGGGCACACACCCTCAATATGGACCTAAGGGTAATCTAAGAATTTATTCCAATTCATGCTTTAACAACTCAGAAGTCCAAGTTGTGTATTACTAACACTCATAGTCCAAACTGACACAGAATAGCTGTGTTAATAACACAGGTAAACTTTTTACACAAAACCACTGTTCTACTGAAACCCATATTGACCTTCCTGATGACCCCTGAATACTGAGGATGAAAATTTAATTTTCTAGGGAAATAGAATGTGGCATGGGGGTCATTGGCATCACGCTGTCTTTGGAGGAAGGACTACTATGTTCATGAAGAGAGTTTCTTCCTCCTCCTTCCCAGGAAAAGCATGAGATCAGTGATGCCTTTCTCCTAAAATCTGGGCACAAGTGTTATTATTTCCTTTATTTTTTTGGAATGCATTGCTTTCTTTTCATTGTTTCAAAGCTAAAGTTTGAAAGATGCCCCTCAGCATCCCCCAGCCCTGTGACCCCAGGGGTCTGTTGCTTTTTGTGCAGTGTTTCCCCAGGACTCTTAGGGCTTTAACACAGACAGTTCCCATTGGTGAGGCTGAAACAGGTCAGGCAGCAGTTACTGACTGCTAAACCAAGGTACAACCAGCTCGCTCCAAGACAAGAGCAGACTGCATCTAAGGCTCTGCACTGCCTTTCCACAGTAGTGGAGCAAATTTAATCTACTGTCCAGCCCACAGAGTGCTCTCTTTTCATAGAAAAAGAATTCTACTTATTCATTTCAGTACTGATATTTGTGTTGAGGGAGACCTTGAGCAATTCAAGGATGATTATAGGGCTCTGCAGGGTTAAGACAGAGCACAGGGAGCCACACTGTGGTCTCCACAACTCCCCAGTAACTGGGAAAGAGACAGATGGCCATGGGCACATCCTGCAAGTTAACACCTAGCTGTGTAACTCTTGTTGCAGGCAGACTCCTGTCTTTAAGGACTACATAACCTTCCGGAAACACAGACAGTGGAAACAGACAACCAATGTTCTCTTTACACTGACCTTGAATATCAAGTTCTGTCCTCAGGCCTCTCTAACCTTTATTGACAGGGTGTGGGGGAATACAGTACTAACAGCAGCAGAGGAATATCAAAGGTAGTAACCACTCAAGTCAATTTGGCATACAGAAGTTGACACTGGAAGTGTGATTGAAAAGGGATGTTTTAATGAGAAGCCACTCCCTGTTATCTTTTCACAAGTTACAATGATCAGGAAGTTCCCTATTGTTGTGGTAAAAAAAAAATCATTTACATCATGAAGAGCCCAAGAGGGAAGGGAACTAAAAGTCAATTAACCTCAATCAGGAAAAGCATACCCCGTCGGAGAGGTGTCTACAATGGCAGAGGCTTGATGAGTCAAATGACCCACTCACTGGGAATGTGGAGATTGATACAGAAAAATGTTCAACACACTTTGCTGCTTGATGAACTTAGAAAAACAGAGCACACAGCTGGGCACGTTCAGTCTCCCTTTTAAAAGGCAGTTTGCCTAGACAGTGATTTGTGTGATTTATAGCACACCTCATTTTTGACACTAATGCGGCTGTCATGGTGTTGTTACCTGAAGAAACAAAATAAATATTTCTAAATCCCAAATAAGCCTAGTTTTTGAGTTGTCAATCTCACTTAAAGAAGTCTCAGATGGGCAGCAGGATGACAGGCTTAGATGTCCCAAGACACAGCCAGGCTGCAATCATTTAAATCCTTGCTACATCTCAGTGTTGGTGTCACAGCCTATAGAACAAAGAAGGAATACTAGAGAGATTCAACATCCTAGTTCTTTCAACAGCAGATTGTAATTTCCTGTTTGTTTTCCCATTTGGAAATGAAAGGGAGAGAAAATAAAACTGATATAGGCAACACTGACCAAGCTTTTCAGTTCTTGTTTCTTCCTAGAATGAAATCTGTGGATCTTGGTGAACCAATCTGTAGAGGAGGATTGATTGCAGTTTATGAGGGATAAGGTTGTCTGAAGGGAACACATTTATTTGTGTGTCCCCACCTCCCTGCTGCTGACGTTGCCTCTCTTCTTCTTTGGATGCTTAAACTCAAATGTTGCAGAAAGATTTCTCCCATAATGTCATTAGTGAAGTCACAGCAAGTCTGTGTTCTTATGATTCCCAATCCTGTGCTTTAAACAAACTTAGATCTACTGTATCAATTTATAATCTGATTTATAAACATTTTTATGGCTCTGAAAATACCTAGCCCTAAGAATGATTTCTAAAAAGACAAATTGTATAATGATAGGGCACACACATAAATATTGTGTCCCTTGTTTAAATTTCACAAAAAAAAAAATTAAAGCAAATTCTAGCAGGCAACGTAAGGCTTTGAAGTACCTGAATTGTTTCAGTGTGGTTCTTTTTATAAGGAACACTTATTTCCCCAGATGACTGGAGAACATGCTATAGAAAAAGAATGTTAAGTATTTAACTTGCTAAGTTTAAAATAGCTCCAATCAGTGAGCTATTTATTACTTCTCAAATATTTTCTGGATGGGAAAAGAATAAGGCTAAAACTTACTGCTGCACTTAACAGAATTTAAAATAAATTATGATGTGATAAGACCTTGCTACAGTCACACTTTTGAAGGTGTCTGAGAAGGAATTCCTCTGTTTTTTCACTAAGGCTGCATTTTAATCAAATCAAGACTGTGGTTCTCTTTAAATAATATATATGCAAATATGTAGAAATGTCGCTTATCAGATCACTAGGTACGTGGATTAAACTTTCTATTTGCATCTAATTTTAGCCACTTCACAAATAATCTTTCAGACTGTAAGATTCTAGGGGTAGTGTGAGTTTTGCATTTGGAGAAAACTGCAGAACATCAATTAGTAAATTGCAATGTTTTACTCTGTATCAAGCCTTTTCCTTGTGTATGATTTCAGTAGCAAACAATTAATAGTGCCTTGTAATGAATGAGACCAGTATTTTTGTTTATCATTATTATTGTTATTATTATGGCATTAACCATGGTCATAGCCAAAAAAGGGTAATTAGCGCATAATTCTGAAATTTTATGGGAGAGAAAATAAGTACAGGCATTATTCAAATAGACAATGCATTTTTACTCAAAAATTAAAAAGAAATTTATATGGCAAGGGTTTTTTTCAATATTTTTTTTTAATTTCTCTTTTGCATGTTTGTATTATCAATATAACTGAACAATGTAAATCTCACAACAATAAAGCACATGGAAGTCTACCTGGGATTTTTTACACAAAGTGCAAAATTGATTCAGCTAACTTACTCTGGTCATACCATAAAGTTGACATGGCCAGGAATTATTTTCTGAAGACACACAATGCTAAGTTGTGTAAGGGAGAGAAAAGTACCATCAGCTTTGAATAATATTGTGTCAAGATGTTAAGAGATAGCAAATCACTGAATCATGAATCAAAATTACCAATTTCATTTCTTCATTCTCTGCAAAGAGAAACGAGTAATGTAGTAAAATCCTACCCAATATCAAGGCAGGAATGGGCCTACAATTAATATGTTTTTACAAATTTGTTATAAAATGTCTCTGTTAAAATCTTAAATGGCAAGCATTTTGAGATGTACAAGGACTTCAGCAATAAAGACATAAGTTTTCTGATAATCTGAAGAATTTTCAGCTGAGAAATGGATGAAAACTTTTGTTATGGATATTATATTAAATTATCTTAATCCAAGAGCAAAAGATGTTTCCAGAAAAGCACGAGCCTTTTTTTCTGAGAACACTGAAAGCCCCCATTTCAAGCATTTTCACATTTTTCTTTTATTTTCCTATATTATGCATTTTGGTTTTCTGTATTTATTTACTTTGTTAGTTATTATCATGCAGAAGACAATTGTTTGCCTCTAATATATCTCTTGAATATTGTCTTTACTCATTGGGTTTACCTCCTCCTTCTGCAATAACCAACTTAACTCGGCAGTCCAAATAGTAAAATGTCCTATGACCTATGAATTAAAGATTCTCTCCAAACTTTCAAACTGAGGACTTGGTACCAGGAATACCCCTTCCTCTAGTGGTATCTTAGCTAGGACACCTGTATTTTGTGAATTATAGAATATCACACACACAAAAATTTCATAAGCTAACAAGCTGCCAAATTATGACAACAGTGTAAATTTTCTGTTCAGGAGCATTTCACACTGTTCTTATTGCTTACGTACAGGATATTGGCTACTATATATTAACAGAGACCAACATCTCCATGAGGCTGATAACAGAATCAGAATTCCTGTTTCTATTCTTGTAAGGACAACCCTTTACTGGATTGTCATGCTGTCCATTTACTGCCTATGCAAGGATAAAGAATAAAATCTGTAACTAACATACTATTCACCTAGTCTAAAATGACAGAAAAATTGTATACTGAAGTATCTCTTCCTTCCAGTGGATTATAAGAAAATTTTTAATTATTAACTCAGACTTTGCAGACATCGATAACAATGTCAGGTGAACATTCTAATCAGAGTTTATTATTCTCGCAATAAAGTCTCAGCTTGGAAAACCTCCCACTCAGTCTCTATGCATTGCTATTTCTCCCAGGAATACTCTGTCAAGTGGACCTCTCTTTCCATGTGGTCCCAGACAGCTCTCCATATCACACCCAAAACCAGCACGGGCAGTGGGAGTCAAAGGCTCTTCCCTCCTGTCCTTCTCTCCTTACTTCAGTTCAGACCTGCAGCTGCCTGACCATCAGGACTAGGTGCTGCAAATCCCAGCTTTGGTGGGACTTATTCCAAGCAATACACAAAGCAGTGCACATGCCTGGCCTTTTGGAAGGCATTAAATGCTAATCTAAAGAAGCTGAATTCATGCATTAACACAGCTCACGATTTGCACATCTCTGTCTGTCATACACTTCAAAGGAGCGACTGCTCATGAGGGTATGACAAACCATCCACATACAGTGTGTTTGCTCTTATCTGTTCAGACACAGGGGAGAGGTTTTCAAAGTGTTTCTGCTGCATTACATTTCTTAAGAAATGCACATACTGTTATGTTTTTTTACAGCATTTGAAATTTTCCATTCAGCCTAGAGACATGCTTACTAGCTCAGTTAAACCCCCAGGTCTTTCCAAATACGCAGGGAATGGACCACCCTGCAGGTAGCTCTCATATATTTGTTCTGAAACCAGCTGTGACAAGCTTTAGATCCTGAGCATACATTCATCCTGACAGCTGTCCTAAGGTGTTCAAGAGTGCAGATATGCTCTAATATCTGTTTCTTACAGCACATGATGCGGTAAGTAGTAGTCAGCAAATCCTTCTCCTCCTTAGTTCAGATCCTGATTATTGTAATTCACTTTCAGTTTAAACTGTTACATATTCACTGTAATATGCACCAGATGTATCTCACAGGTGAATCTATTTTATTTGTGATAAACCAAATACATGAAAGTCCCGTGTCACAACCTTCAGTTTGCCTCAGCAAATAAAATATCAACATAAAATAGAAACATAAAATAGCAACATAAAAGCATTGAGCTTTAATTTTTTTTGACGTATAAAGGAAAAGCACTTCTTAAAGACAGAGAGATTTACCGGAGCTTTTGGTTATCCCAAAATTTCTTCTAGGACAACTAGTTTTTAACACTGCAATTTCTCACTTGTAGGAAAATAACTTGCACTTCGTTCTGCAAATCTCTGTTTCCAAGATGATACTTTTTTTTTATTCAGCAATCGTGTTTTATGGAAAACTCCTGACTGAAATTAATACAATACAAAATTGCAAAATATCTGTTGGCTACTTGCTTCCATGTGTTCTTTCTGTGAGCAGTAAGCAGAATAAACATGCTGAACTTCTCCTTTGGAGTCAAATGTAAGTAAACAAACAGGGAAACTAAACTGAAAAGAAAACAACATAAGGACAATTTGAAGAACTAGAAAATGACAAAACCTGACTTTATTTTTCAGTGTTTCAAAGGAAAAAACAATCCTGCTAGACCACTTGTTTGTGTAAATGCCATGATTTTGGGTAGCACTAAATACTTTCCCCTTCTGTGATAAAAGTGTGTGTGTTGACTGTGCTCTTAGGAAGTGCACTTCTGATGCAGAACATTAAAGCTCTTGGCTGCTCTACATTTTTCTTATTAATCTAGCAGAGAAAGAAGAGAAAATCAACCCTTGAAGTACACTGCAGCAATTGCTTTGAGATACTCGAAAGCTGTCTCTAGAGTAGCTGCCCTTGGATTTACAACTGAAATTTCTTCCACTTATATTAACCAGACACAGATTACTTAACATTTAGCCTAATCAAAGGTATGTATTGAATAACTTGTGAATGCAGCCAAACTCTTCGATACATAGCTAAAAATGTTTTATATAAAATAGTGACAGGAAGCTAATTTAGAGAAATTCCTCAGGTCCATTTCTCTGACCACTATTTAAAATATTGTTAGTCAACTAATGGTTGGAGGTTGTTAATGTCTGGGGCTTTTATTATATAATTAAAATTGGCATTGTCCTATATAGCATATATGTATCAGAAAAATTATGTACGTTAGTGCTTTGGGCCTTTATCTTGATAACAACTAAAAATCTAAGGAATAGGACCAGTTTTCTGTTACAAGACTGCTGGCAAACTAGTTAATGACCACATTACAAGATAACGAATGATTGAAGAAAGGTCTTTTTCAGATTTAAACATTTTTTGAGGATTTTTCTTTTTTTCAACACATCTGAATAAATTGGGTGACTGAAAAGAATAGTTGGTTTTACTTAAGGAAAAAGCAGGAATCACACGCTGATTTAAAGAAAGAAGGTGGAAAAGGGAATTAGAAATAGACTGGAGTTAAAATATTCCTTTTTTCTTTGTAATGAGCTTCCACTGAGTCAACTAGAATTTTATGTTGGGTTTTGTCATAGTACTCCAGAAAGCTTTATTTAGGATATTGAGTAATCATGTACTATGTTCAAAAGTGTCACAAATGAACGTGCTAGTCTTAGTGAGTCTCTGTGGTCTCCTGACATTGAAGTAAAGCCCACATGGGCCAGAATCTCTGAAGGAACAGATGCAGATGCAGAGGGTAATTTCTTCACTGCTAAGACAAAACTCTGGGCATCATGCTAAGATGAAACCCACGGACTTTCTTTCCATTTGATCCTCTCTATCCTGTTCCTTCCTTGGGAAATGAATGAGGTGATATGGACTTCAAAATATTTACCAAATATTTGTTCTGAATAATACCCATATTCATATGTGTTCATATAATACCCACTTTTCTGATGCTGGCTCCTAAAAGCATTCAGATGCCAAGGTACACTTATGTAAGCATGAGATCAGGAAAATTAGGGAACACTTTGAGAAATCATTAGGGAAACTACACTTTTGTAGATAGTGCAAGAGAAAGAAAGTGTTTAATTTACATTAGATGTCTTTCTCTGCATATTTCATGGATGTATGACACAAACATAATTTTTGCTCACACCTTCCATCTCCATTTAAAGACCTTTGGACACTTGAACTGAAATCCATTAGCTCTTTGAGACTGCTTCTAATAAGAGTAGTTCAGGGGATGAAGTCACTGGCTTGATCTGAAGTCGATATCTGTCCAATTCCATGTCACCAAGACATGACCCAAAAAACACCAGATTACTGTCTGTCTCCAAGGAAGAAAAAAATGTTAATTCCTTCAAAAGAAAAAAAAAAAAAAGAGGTGATTGAATTAAAAGTATCAAAACTATATCAGTTAATGAACTGTATTTGTCATTTCCACTACTGTTATGATATTTGATATTGATAGTAGTGATTAGACACCAGTCTCAAAACAGCTCAGAAGAAAAACTTTTGGACATGAAGTCTAACATTTATCATAAAAAAACCCAACTTCCATATTAAATTGGTTTATTTATCCATCATGATAATCACTTGTTGCCAATGAGATGTGCATCTTGATGTCTCTTTTTGATCTCTCTGAAAAGAATGTCAAGAGTCAAAAACGTGGCACTTCTGTGGAGAAAAGGAGCAAATATTTCATTGGGATTAAGTGTTTCCAAACTTTGCAGAAAGAAATGAAAAGCAAATTTCTTTTAGTCTTTAAAGAATTAACATTGAGGAATAAAGTTTTTTTTCGTTTAGCTCAGATCCAGAAGACAGTCAGATGAAATAGTCTGGGAGAATTTTTTTATACAATCCATCATCCAACAGTCTTATCTTTCTTCCTGGTAAAATAAAACACATGATTTTTGTTTATTGGTTTTTGCAGCAATATGTCACTTATAGTCAAAGGGTTAAATCTATTCTGCTAGTGTTAAACTGAAAAGAATTCAGTTCATTTCTTAATTCCTGCTTTAATCAAGAGACATTCCTTGAAGAAAGAAAATAATTTATTATCAAAAAAAGGAAACATTTTTATTTGATCTCTTGGTGTCAGAGTAGAAACAAAATTAAACTAATTTACAGAGGACAGGAGGACATTTTTCTTTTATATTTCATTGTTTTAGATTGTGGGAAGACCCAAAAAATATTTATACAACCTGTTGTTTGAGTCTCTATCAGAATCATAAGTAATACATCTAAGTTTTTTTTTTTTTTTCCTGAGAAATGGATTTTTGACCTGATACCAAAAGAAATCTGGAATTTTAAAAAAAGCTGATTTTTGAAATCTTGAATTTTTCTTCTATTTATAAATGTCTGTCTGTGTCCCTAAGCTAGGTACAAATTTTTGTTTAGGATTCAGAGAAAGAAGCCTCATCCTAGACTGACATCCATAAATCATCCATTTGGAAAAACAGTAATCTCATTATACTTTCACAGTTTGCACCCATGGTGAGTCTTGCCATGTACCCTTGAAGTCAAATATTAGTGTGGTTGGGAGAAATTCTGGAAAATACCACTTTGAAATCATCAGGCTGAAGTACATCCCATGTGTTGAGGAATTCCTAGTCCATCATCATAAAACATGAGGATCTGGCAGTGTATTTTTCAAAGAAAGTGGTCATGTTACTCTCACTTGGGGGGCGATTGAAGTGTTCTTAGTGTCTCTGGAGCAGAATTTGAGTATACCTGCAAGAGCTGAGAAGAAGTAGGCTTAAGGTTCTGTAACCTGTGAATCCTAAACTATTTGAGGGGAAAAGATTCTTCAGCTCAGACAAAAAGACAAAAATTCTGAGCTTAAAAAAGAAAGTAACAGAAAAAAATTCCTTTGGTAAATATGTAACTGCCTTCTGAATTTTCATTGCCTGGCTAAAGAAGCAGGAAAATGGCAAGTTTAAACAATATTTTTTTAACTGTATTATCTTTTTTGGAGAGGAGAGGAGAGAAGAGGAGAGGAGAGGAGAGGAGAGGAGAG
>VZRF01000178.1:455105-584397 GCA_013396875.1 Vireo altiloquus
AGAGGAGAGGAGAGGAGAGGAGAGGAGAGGAGAGGAGAGGAGAATCACTGCATAATCCCTCCCTCAACCCCTTCTGCAGCATATCCACCTCAAGCATATTATGGTGCAATGCAATCAGCTTGGAAATTCTCAGCATCTCAGCATCAGGCAAAAGACTAAAAGATAGTTTTAGTGACCTGCACAGTACTAAAAGGCAAATAGTTTGCTATCAGAATATTAGCAAAATGGACTCTCATAAAAGTGATAGGGCATATTCTGTCAGAATTGTTTCATTGAGAAGTCTCTTACCAGTTTCACTGGCTCCTTACCTCTGTAACTTAGTACCTTTCCTGTGACGGGAGACTGATAGAACTGGGGTTATTCAGCCTGGAGAAGAGAAAGCTTTGCAGAAACCTTATGATACCTTTCAGTACCTGAAGAGGGTCTACAGAAAACTGGAGAGGGACTTTATACAAGGGCATTTAGTGATAGGACAAGGGGGAGTGGCTTTAAACAGAAAGAGGGCAGGTTTGGATTAGATATGAGGAAGAAATTCTTTACTCAGGGGCTGGTGAGACACTGGCTCAAGTTGCCCAGAGGAGTTGTATTCTGTGGAATACTGCCTTGAAGCAGTGAAGGCGAGGCTGGATGGGGTTGGAGCAACATGGTTTAGTGGGTGGTATCCCTGCCCATGGTGCTGAGGGGTTGGAATTAGATGATCTTTAACCAAACCACTCTAAAATTCTGTGATCTGAGAGACAGAATTTACCCTCAACATTCAATATATTACATTTAAATAATTAAAATCTTACACTGTATGTAATGGATATTCTATAAATTCAAGTGTAACATTTAGCTATTTTACCATGTTAGTTGCTTCTATTTCATAATCCCTTATGAGAATTTCTAATTAAAAACACCCCGTTCATATTTCTCTTACAATGACAAAAATTTTTACTTATTTTCTTGTTAATATGATCTGGGCACTGCCAGACAAGAAATAAAAATACAGATTATGAAAACAGAAGTATTAAAATATTAAAGAAAGAATCTCATCCTAAACTGACAGCACTTTTATTCTGCTTTGACTCTCTTTTGGCTTGTGGAGAAAAATAAGGGAATATGTGTAAAGCTACAAACACAATTTTCGAGGGTTTTTTATTTCTTCCAAATCTTTTGCACTGACAAGAAGATGAAAGAACATAGATGACTGTATCAGTAGAATTCATATTACACTGGTGTAGACTGTCACTTTTCTTCTATTCTTAAATAAGAGGTAGCATATACCTCCACTTTTCTCAGGAGCAGTATAGGTAATAGAAGTTACCTGTTATTGCCTTGTTTCAGAAGAAGATTACTCCACTTATGCTCCCACTTATATCAATGCAGAGATGTACAATATGCTGCATTTTTCAACTCTTCTCAATTTACTACCTGCATCTATACTTCTATATTACATCTATATGGGAAAAACAGTAATTCATGGGAGTTTGTTCCATTTTTTGAAAAGAATATAAACATGGAGGTGTCTTGCATTTCCTCTGTATTGTTTATGTTGAGAACAAGGAAGGCGATAAAAACCCTGAACAATTTATTTGTGGACATTCATCCGATCGTGAAGTAGAAAATTAGCATGACTCAGAGAATTTAAACTGAATATTTCACTTCTGTTTTCATTGATGATACATTTTGCAGACTCCTGCTTCCCATCTGGTATAGATCCCAGTCTTATAAATGGCTTTCAACTATGTGGTAAGGTCCGAGTATTAGCTACAATATATGGAATAGAATATATCCTCCTCTCTTTCTGACACAGAACAGAATTATACTTCATTTCACGTTTCATTTTAATGAATTCTTCATTACTTCATCGTTATTTCATTTTTAGAACAGTATGATAATTTCTCCCTTTAATTTAATTATATTCCTTTGAATAATTTATTCCTATATGTGTAAGTAGATATAGTTCTGAGACTTACTGAAGTCACTAACAATATTGGTCCATTTTCATCGTGTCCTTTTTTTTTTAATTTTTAAAATTTCTGGTTTGCAGACACTGGGCAACCTTTCATAATATATATTTTCTTCTTTCATTTAATTTATTCTTCTTCATTTTGTCATATTTCCTCACCTGATAGAGTTGCTTCATTTTAAGAATGTACCAGTTTCAATACAGGATTTAATTTCTCAATGATGAAATACAGGCATGTAGTCACAGAATTATAGAATATTCTGGAAGGAACCCACAAGCATCATCAAATCCAACACTTAAGTGAATGGCCCATGCAGGCATCAAACCCACAACCTTGGCATTAGTACAGCAACAGAGATGGACTACATGTTTAAAATAGTACATAATAGCACCCTTTCCTTAAAATGTTTTTAAATTATTCCAGACTACATAGAATATCATTTAATGTTATCAAGTTCTGTAAAAATAGAAAAGCCATCTGCTAGTTAATTTTTGGTTTCTGTAAAATAATTTCATAATTTTATATTCCAGTTATTATAACAAAAAATTTTTCTATGCTATTTATGTTAAAAAATAAGTTCAACCCTGAGTAATTTCTAACTGATACAAGAAGAACATGATGTTACTTTTCAGCTGTACAGAAAAAATTAAATAATCATTCTAGTCTAAAAAATCAACATGAGTAACAGGATAATTGTAAACCAAAATAACAATAAGCCATTATTTATGAATGTTAAATGTTTTCTATAAATCATCATAGATTTATGAGACAAAGGTTTCTTCACTTAGAGAGTGGGAATATGATAATAAAGAACATATGTTAATTCTAGAAAGACATGCCAAAAAAAGTCGAGTACCTTTCTGTATGACTAATCATACAGGACATAGATATGACCAGTCAAGTGAAAGTGCATAGGATCATGTACATGTAGAAGAAATTATGAAAGAGAAGAAGGAGGGAGAACATCTAGAATTCTTTCTAATCACTGTGTTTATGTTGTGAAAGTCAAAAGCATCTTATATTTCTGCATTTCTAAGTTCCCTCATATTTACCTAGGATCATTAAGTGTTTCCATCATTTATTATTCTTCAGAACATGCACCCAGCTGTCATCATTACTGTTCAATTGATATAATAACTGATATCATTAAAAGCTCTTGTACATACAGCTCTAAACCTGCACAGAACTTTCCAAATCTCTTCTTTCTTGTGCAATTTACTCAATAATCAGAGTGAAGCTAGTCAGTATAATGAAGCACTTCCTTCACCAAGCTCTTGGAAGAGCTTAACATCATGTTTAATGAAAGTTGCTGGTGTGAAAACTGCTTTTGGGGTAGGTTGTGACAATTGTATTGCCTATCTGTTGGGTGTATTCAGCCTTTTTACAGTAGTTAAGCATCCATATTGTTGCTGCAAATATGAGATTATTCAGCAATAAGAGATTCAAGACAGTTGAAATAGAAAGAATGGGGAACATAGCAATTAGTGATAAAAAACCCTGTTCACTCTTGTAAAACATCAAAACAATTAGATATTCATGTGTCTTTCTGAACAATAGTGGCAGTTAAAAAGAAAGGGAAAGGTTATTTATTACTTTGAAGCTTAAATAGAAAAATAAAAATAATTTTAAAAAATAAAATTACAGAAATACTATACAGTAGGAATACTGGTAGCACTAGAAAAATGCATTGGAGAAGTATATATTTGTCTCTTTTTATTTTAGACAGCCCTGATGGAAGTAACTTACAAAGATGAAAGAAAATGCTAATCTATAGAAATAGAATTTGATACCATACAAATCAGCCAAAAAATTATTGCATTTCCTAAAAGAATGCTATCTTTTCTGGTATGGTTTTATTTGTCCCATTGACTACCATACAATCGCTACTTAAATCTAGAGGCTGGTTCAGCCAACATGTATTTAGTTCAGTAGTAATCTTCCATCTTCCATAAAGACAGGACTAGGACTTTTTTTCTGCAAAAGTAAATTCTTTTTGCTACAACATTAATTTTTTAGATTCTAAGTGTAACTGAAAATCACCTGCAGTTTTTTATGTCTTTTAATATCAGCAAACTCAAGTTTTAAATCTGTAAATTGGCTGTCCTGTAACCCATGCAGAAGTGTCTATCTTTCTTTTCATTGCTCCTTTCCATCCTTCAGGAGAAAAAAACAAAAAAAAATCAGGAATATTTTTGCCATCTTCCCTGAGGCTTTATAAAACTGGATAATGAAATATCTTAAAATTAATGATGTTTGAAGGGAAAAATTGAAAGACATTATGAATTCATCAACCAGGATGTTTAAGAAGCTTTTACTTTGGGCATAACATAAGATATTTAAGTTAACAGACAGTCCTACAGCACCACAGTAATAGCAAGTTTTTCAATAGATCCCTAATCCTTATCACTGTTATTGCTCTCCAACTTGTTCCCTAGCTGACATGAAAAGGTATTTCTCTGGAGATGTCAGCAGAGCTGTCAGTGCTGCAGCCCCAGCCAGAGCCAGATGGAAGTTGAATCCTGGGTCCACAATCCGTGTTTCAAGTTCACTTTTCCCAGCTCTTTTATTGCCTGGATGCATCAGGCTGAAGGAAGAAGTCAGGCATGCCCAGCTAGGACAAAAAGAGTTTATTCAGCCTACCTTTACCCCAAGAGGGGAAAGAGGGGAAAGGGTGCTGGGAAGGAAGCTTTTCCACTTTTCTGCTCCTTTTTTTCTGAGAAACAGAGGTTTTCCTTTGATTTTTCAGTAGAAGAAAATGGCACTTCCCCTAATACAGCTTGGTGGCACAAGTCACAATTCAAGTGTAAGGGATGATCTCAAAGGCTCGTGCTGGGCTATGATTTCATAATATCTGAGGATCTCTCATCTATGGTCTACCTCAAGTGTCACTGTGGTCTTATTTCTGTGCTTTCTGGAAGCAGAAGAAGTCCAAAACATTATGGAAGAAATCCAAACCATTCATTATAAAATTTTGTACTGTTCTAAAGCATTGGGCAATTAAGCATAAATGGGGAACATATGTATAAATCACTTTTTAACTTCTGATTAAGTTTCTGAAGGATCAAAAGGCTTGCAATTTTATGTCCATATGAATTTGTATCATTTTCCTTTGCATACTTCAATCTCTAGAGATACCAAATTTTATGACACTTCTGGGATGACATTAACCACTGCAGAAGAAAACTACATGAAGAATTTTACATGTTGGACCACATATACTAATCGTTTGCCTTTACGCTGTGAGGATAGAATATCAAACCTGGATTATGTGCACACCTCCCTGAACAGTTCTTAAGTAAGTATATCAAATGGTAACACTTCAAAAAGTAGAACCTCTTTGTGTGATGGTTGCTATATTGTCTTATCTCTTTGAAGAGTCACTCTGATAAATATCTAAAACTTACTGTGCATAGATACAGTGAAATGTCACTAGGCAAGGTATTTTGATTGAGTATTTTAAGGTTTGTTAAACTCTGCATATTGTATTTTCATGCTTCTCTAATTTTAAAAACATTCTTTTGATAGATTTTCCTATTCCTACAATGTCACAGCATTTACGATTCTCAAAATCAAGTTTTGTGCTTTATTTAACACCCTGTTCAGAAAGCAGCATTGAAAATTACTTTTTTTTTTTCTAAAACCAAGACAGGTTTCAGGTTTGAATGACTGTAACAACTTCTACTTTTTTTATCTTCTCTTTCATACTTTTAATTTGTTTGTTTGAGGTATTAAGAAAATCCAATTCAAGATTTCTTGTAAAAAAAAAACAACATATTTTTTTTTTCAAAAAGTCTTATCAAAGCCTGAACCATTTCTTGTTTCATAACCAGATAAACTAGAGAAATTTTTATACTCATTCCCTGTACAGACTTAATGTAGATAAGCATATCAATCAAACTCTGAACAAGAATTTTAGTATCTTCTGTGACTGATAAATGTTTTTCAAACTTTTCCATCATTCTCTGAGAATAATTTTGGAATGAAAACAGGAGGAGATAAAGTATTGGAGCTTCTTACCCTCTTTCAGTTCTTTCTCAGCCTTTGATTATTTCAACTTGAATTTTAAGACTTGACTCTTTCTTTGTTTGATACATCCCTTTTCCCAAGGATTAGTTTGCACTTCCATAAATTTGTAAATTCAACATTTAAAAAAATAAATTCTTAAAAGTAATATAAGTTTGCTGGGTTTTTCTTTACAATTTATTTGCACCTGCAACTTTTCAAGAATGATTGCTCCTGGATACAAACATTATAGCCTAGCAACTGGGCTTGGAACACAGGAGGCTTGCTGGGACTTGTTTGAAATACTGGCACATAGCATCTTATCCTTCCATAATGGCTGGTTGCTTTGCTGCAAGTAGTTAATTCATTACCTTGTAAAGCACTTCAAGGCACTCAGAATATAAGAGGTGTCCTAAAAAAATAAATTGCACTGTATTCTCTTCTGATCTTTCCTATTTCTTTTCTATTCTCTTTTAGGCTATCTGCTTGATACTGATCTGTGTGAAAAGATCTTCATAATTTCAAAGTATTTCAGGTTTTATATCACATTGTTCAAAAATATGTAATATCTGTGGAAGCTGTAGTGTCATAACTCAGTCATTCTGGAAGTGTATTAGATCTTTGTATTGTTTTTTTCTTTGGCTGATGCTTTATTTTCTATAACATCAGATGTTTTAAAAATGCTCTCTGGGTGGGGAACAAATTAATTTCTTGTACTTCAAATGCATACAGTTCTGTGATATTGATATAAGGCAAGATGAACTGATGCTTCTGCCAAACAAATATTTTAGTCATAATGCTTCAGGTTATGCTCTGATGCTTTTTCTTGAAAGGAAGACATCAAACATGCATACTGTTCAGAATGTAATGTGCTCTGCACTCTGGAGACATTATTTTAGTTTTAGCACAGAAATAGCTAAATAGAGTTAAACGTTTTCTAAATATTTTGGTCAATACTAAAGCATATATATATACATACATGTTCCGCCACAGAATACAGAAAAATATCAAGCAAGCTGCAAAAATTCAACAAGAAGCATTCTAAAAAGTGAAAATGTAAAATCTATCCCTTTGTCAACCCAAGATACTATGAGTAAATGAAAGCAGGTAAGTATTTTAGCTGGTCATGAAAGATGTAAATTTTTATTATGAAGAATACAAGTGCTTATGAACTTCATTTTAAAAGTTGAAAAGGTACAGCTGACATACCAATAATTGGAAGAACTTGAAGAGAAAATTTTATATTGCTGTTGTATTGTACAGGTTGAAAGTAATGAAGATATCAATCCTGTAAATGTGAATATGTTTCCCAAGGCCACTGTCACCAGCATTAGTCTAAATTTATTACAGCACTCACTGGTATGCCAGTTACTCTTCTCTTCAGCCGGAGTTCTTCACTTCTAAGGGAACGAAGCTGATCTGCAGCAATTAAGACAGTGGCATTTTATGCAATCACAACCACAAGATTATTCGACATGGTCTTGTGATGAATAACACCTTTTAATAAGTCAATTATTTTTTATGGAAATGAGCACTGTAAGTGAAATACACAAGAAACTTCAAAAATCTGTTCTATTGAATTTATTTGAGGGAGGGATGGTTGTGAGTATATTTTTAGCAAGGAGTTTTCTCTTGCCTCTCAATTTTCAGTATAATAGTAGAGAAACACAGGCATGCTCTAGAGCTTCACTCCAAGTCAAATCACTCTAAATCAAAGCATGATTATTTTCTTTGTCTCAAACGACCATAACCTGAGCATAATGATTCTGTAGCTGCTTCTGTACCTGTCTTTAGTTCGAGCTTTCAAGTAATTGAAAAGAAGCAAGATTCATATATTAGGACTGTAGTCATCACAGTCAGAACAATATTCCAATAGCAACACAGCTATAAAAGATGACCTATGCTAGGAAAATCCCACCATAATTCAATGAAACTACAGCAAAAACATTACCTAAAATGCAGTAAAAAAATGGAAGGAAGTCAAGTTAACAGCAATAAGATAATGAAATTGTTTAGTCTTTCTGTTTAGAAAATTTAGGATTTTTCAGCTGAAGCTGCATATGGGACCTTGAACACCAGACCACAAGCTGCTACCATATGACCTGAAGGAGTGAAATCTTCAGTTTTTACAGCTTGGATATTATTATTCTTTCTCTGTAGCCAGTTAAAATTATTATCTTCAGCTGATTATAGATAACCTTGTTAAAATTCCACCTGAAGGAACAAAAGAATAGTTGCTTGATTGTCAAAAAGATAAAATCATTAGTAAAATATCCACAGGAATAAAAGAGAATAGAGTAATAACTCAAAAGCAATGTATCTGTCTCTTGATCTCTGTACATGGATTCCTTCCATTTAGTCTTCCAACTGTTTCATAAAGGCCTTGAGAAAGGTCAGACTTCTGTATATGATATTAATACTGTCCACCTAATATTTTAGCATATTGATATACTTTTAGATCTCTTCTTCAATAGATTGTTTAAGTCATTATCTAGAATCTATATACTAATGATTAAGTTAATCACTTTTATGCCTTGCACATGCAGTAGCTGCTTGCTCCTTATAGGCAGAGAAAGTAGACAGAAATCCTTTCAAAATCAAAGAGCAAAGCCATTCTGCTCCTCAGGTAATTAGCCAGAAGAAAATCTCCAGAGTCTGGTTAACTGATCTGAAAAATCTTTTTAGGCTGAATCATACTCCTGTCATGCAAATGGTTTGCTCTCCTGCTAAAAAATTAATTAGGCATTGGAGGAAGGGAGCTGACCAAGATAACTGATGTTGTTTCTAATTTCATATATCTAAGCCTCATTATTATTATCATAATCATATTAATAATTATCGTAGGATCATACAATATGCTGGGTTGAAGGGGTCTCAAAGAAATCGATGAGTCCAACTCGTGGCCCTGCACAGGACAGCCCCAGGAATCACACCATGTTCCTGAGAGCATTGTCCAAACACTTCTCGAACTCTGTCAGGCTTGGTGCTGTGACCACTTCCCTGGGGAGCCTGTTCCAGTGCCCAACCACCCTCTGGGTGAAGAACCTTACTCTAATATCCAACCTAAACATCCCCTGACAAAGCTTCCTCCTGTTTCTTTGGGTCCTACCCTTTGTCACCAAGTGACCTCAGCTGCTCCTCATATTGCTTCCCCTCTACACCCCGTTGTTGAAAAGTAAAGAAGTTTAAGCAAAGAGTACATACTACAAAAAAACATCCTGTTCCAAGAAAAACAATTTAATTCTATTTTTGTAGTCAGTGGGTCTAATCTAGAAAACATGCAAAACAGAATACTAGCAATGAAGTATGTACTTGTTAATCTTTACATTATGGTAGTCCATGAGAGGACACAGCTGAAATACGCTGCAATGTGTCGATTTACTCTTTCAAATATCTGTGGTTTGCAGTACTGCCTTAGACCAGTGGATCCTTCCAAATCACTGTTTCATAAAACATCCCAGCCTAAAGAGATGGACCATGTCTCGGAACTTTGTTGTTATATTCTCCTTTTCCATCACATTTATCACTAGTACTATCTCTCTGGAAACATCTAGCTAGGTAGTGTTAGAGGCATGAGTGTCATTCCAGATGGACAGGGGGACCAGTAGTAGGTTTAGATCATTCTTTTTATTTACAGAAAATGTACCAAGTCTTGTTTCTTTGGGCATAGTATTTGGAAAACCCGAAGGATAGTCCTCTGCTTGCAGTTCCATTTGCTCTGTTTTGAAAGGGTGTTACCAGAGCCCTTGGCAGGGCTATGATCCCAGAGCTTTTCCAGGCTGCAGCTTGCCATTGATTGCCACCTTTTCTGTTTCTCTGCTCTTTCCTGCTTCATTCACTCAGCCGAATCTTTACACATGATAATGACTAACAGCAGTGTTTGCCCAGCTTGCTTTTGTGTTTTGAGGAGGAACTTATGCTTGGCATTGAGTAAGACACCATTGTAATTTATTTTAAAAGTAAAAATTTCCTTCAAATTCTTTAAAGTAACTGAGTGACTACACCTTGTAAGTCAAATGACTTTTAAAGAAGCCAATAAACTAGGTGTTAGGATTGTAATTTTCATTTCCACTTGGTTTCACTGCTTACATTTTTTTGAAATATGTAAAAGATTAATATAAAATCTCTATATATCCTTTCTTATATAAAAAAAGGTTTGTAACATACTTGTTATACAAGCTTTTCCTGAAAAAAAGAACATCTCATTTTTCATACTAAAATAAAAATAACTATTTTTTCCTAATCTTAAGAATGAAGATGATGGACCTCAGCATCTAACATGTGATTTTATTTTCACCAAACATCTTGGGTTTTATCAACAACAATAATAATAATAATAACAATAATTTTAAAACCAAAGCAACCAAACAACCAAACAACAACCAAAAACCCCAAAAACCAAAAAACAAACCAAAACAAACCAGAAATACCATCAGCTTGCATGTCTATATATGGAAGCCAAATGAAAATGTTTCTATATTTATCAAGATAAGCCAAAATTGCATGGAAGTTTTCATAGAAGATTTTATATATAAAAAATTTTAATTTAGTTCAGCCTCTAATTCTTTTAAAAGCACTTATGATTTCCAGGCTCAGATCCTACCTTGTCATCCAAGCAGTGTCAATTTTCAATGGATTGTAATTCATTACAAATGAAAAAAAAAGCCAACCTGTAAGTAGTTGGTAATGAGATCCATCCAGGATGTGTTTTATTTAGTCTTTGGATTTTGAATGGCTCCAGCTGGCATGAGGAAATCCTTCTCTTCAAGGAACAGTGCTATGATCGTAAAATATTTTCCCTATGTTTCATTTATGACAAGTAAGACAACCTCTTTTCTTTCTGGCCCAAAAATATGGGCCATGAAGTCTTCCTTTGGTGAAGAATATTTACAATACTGTATTGTATTATATCACATCTGTTAGTGGCAAAAAAGTACCTGATGTAATTTTTGTTTACATCTATGCCATTAGTTTGACATGACCATTTCCATTTTTTAAATTAGCTGACTTTAAATGGCTATAACCCTTTGTTAAAACTGAGCAATATTAAAAGAATTTCTTCCTGATTGTGCTTTAGAATTTATAAAACTCAAGGAAAGCTATTCTTGTTATAAGAGTTTTCTGAGGGAAGGAAAATTTAAAATGAAGTCAGTGCCAAATACAATTACAAGTATGTCATAAGTTTGACCTATTTATCTAATTTATAATTGAGTATCCTTTAAAAGCTTTGTTCTGTCATGAATTATTTTTACAGCAAAGTTTCATTGAGGCTTTTGATAGTTTATGACCTTCTAAATACAGTGAAAGCATCATAAACAATGTGTCATATGCAGACATTGAAAATAACTGAGAAAGATCACCTACTTTATCATTCAGCCCCTGAGGCATCTAGAAATTGTACTGATTAAAGAAAAAAAAAAGGTGAGAGTGTGGAAATAAACAGTCTCCATCTACAGGACTGTCATTTTTCATAATAGTCATCACAAACCAGTTCTGCATGGAATTCTGAAGGAATTCTGTGAAATATTTATCTGGGGATTTGTGACTAAGGAATACAAATTATTAATCTTAATGAAACACCTAAATTTTTGAATAATAACCAAAAGAAAAAAAACACAGTCATTTTACAAACCTGTATCAAAACTATGTGCCTCAGACAACAAATATGCTGGGTTTTGTCTGAGGACCACACCAGGAATTTCAAGGCCACACAGAGATGGATAAAATGGCAAAGATTTTTGGATGAACCAAGCCACAGTATGTATCTAGAGAAGTAGGAAGAAATTCTGTCATACTTGCCAGTTGCTTGGAGAGGAACAAAATGTCACTGGACATTACACGCTAAGTTCAGCCTTTTCATTTCAGCAGGGATTCATATGCTACAATAAACAGGTGTTCCATGTGGCAGATGAAGGACGAGACAATTTGCTTCCTACAAGCCTGTGCTCCACCTGAACCACAGACTATGGTTAAAATTTTTAAACAGATTAACTGATTTATAGGTAGTTTCTTTAACTACTTTGTTTTGAACTCATTTTCTTGCCAGAAAAATGGGACAAATATTAGCCTAGTTGAGTACAGGCAAAAAAATTTGGTTTAGAAAACTGTAAACTATAATATGACAGTATCAATGCAACTTTTCAAGAGATTATAAAACATATTTGTCAGTCTTCACCGAGTATTCCCTGGGAAAATTTTTGGTTTCTAATTTGATTCTTTCCCATGAACAACTGTACTTGTCAAGATATACTGCTGCTCAAATGAATAACTTGAAAAACTAAGAGGATTTGGAATCTCACTGATTATGAGGACCCTAGTACTCCTCCTCTACCTTCTTTTTTTTCTGGCATTTTGTTTTATTCTTGGTAAAGGTTTCTGATCACTGTTTTTGTTTTCAGACAGACACTTAAGAGGATTTTTCACAACTATTAACGTGTATCATTAATAGGCTGCAGAAATGGTCTGACATTCTTAAAAGTTCAAAATCCAACAATATCAATGAGATTCTGAAGAAGGAAACACAAAGTCCTGCACCAGGTGGGGAACAACCACAGGTGTCAACCCAGGATGGGGACCAACAGACTGAAAAGCTGTTCTGCAAAGAAGGGCCTGGCCATCCTGGCAGACACGTTGAACCTGTGGCAGCAGTGTGCCCTCGTGGCAAAGAAGTCCAATGCCATCCTGGGTAGCCTTAGGAAGGACATCATCAGCTCAGGGTCAAGGGAGGTGATCCTTCCCCTCTTCTCAACGCTGGTGAGACACATCTGGAGTTCTGGGCCCTTTTCTGGGCTTTCCAGTACAGAAAATATATGGAGTTGCTGGAATCAGTCCAAAAAAGGTCCAGGAAGATAATTAAGGGATTTGTTGTATGAGGAAAGTCTGAAAGAGCTGGAACTCTTCAGCTTGGACAATAAAAGCTCTAGGGGAGTCTTAACCTTGTTTATCTGATGGGCATCAATAAAGAAAATAGACTTTTCTCAGAGGTACCCAGTGAGAGGACAAGAGGAAATGGGCATAAAATAGGAAATTTGATCTAAACATTAGTAAGAAATAAGACTTTTTTTTTCAGCTGTGGGTACAAATGAGCACTTGAACAGGTTACCCAGAGAAGTTGTGGAATCTCTGTCCTTGGAGGTATTAAAAATGCAGTGAAACACAGCCATGAGCAACCTGTTGTAGTTAATCCTCCTTTGAGGATTAACAGTGTTCAACTACATGGTCCCAAGGGGTACTTTCTCAACTACGAGTCTGTGATTCAAGGAAGCACAGTTACTTTGGGGAGTGTTGTAAATTATTGCTTTCTGCTGTCTTAAGTAGTTAAGGCTTATGTGAGTACTCGATTCCAAATCACAGAATGGGCTTTAATAATTAAAATTATTAATTAAATCATTAAACACCAGGACTTTGCTAAATATTCTTAATCACCCAGGCATAACACATAGCTGTTTAAGACCCAATATTAAGAATTGGTTGAAACACTTGGCTAATATTTTATATTCCACTGAGGTCACTTGTTTTTCAGAAACAATCTTTTAAAAAGCATTGCTGGGGAATCTTCGTCTGTGAGGGCTAGAAAAAAGTGAAAGCAGAGACAAAATCAAGAGGAATGATTAGACTTGCTAAAAATTCAACAGAAAAAAAAATCAGGAACTGAAACACAGAGAAAGAAAAACAACATTGTTAGTGGTCTGTGGACAGAATGATCAACAGGAACAATCTGGTTTGGTATGATTTTTGGTGAAAAAATGTTCTCATGCAAGCAAAAACTTTTGTCTCAACATGAAAACATCTTACCCACCAAACAAAAAAATTATTTGTGTCTCTCCTTTGCTATATGTCAATTTTCATAAAATTCCAGGATGTATATTTGAATTCCAGTACAGAAATAAAAAAGTTTCAGCATTGCACCATTCATAATCTTGCCATCTTGATCGCTTTTGATTTGCACATAATTCATGTTTGAGAGAACATAAAATGGGCTTAAAAAAAATAAGACTTCTATGTGATCTTTATAAATAAACTTTAATGTAAAGAAGGTTTGGGCCAACACCTCTAAGACATGCATATGAGCAAGTAAAGGCATGATTTCTAGGTCAGAACAGTATGCAAAAAGCCGTTTGAGGGCATATATGCTTATTTACATAATTAGATATGAGTTGAACTGAGATAACCATTCTGTAATTACACATACAGAAGAAATGTTTGCTACAGAATAGCAAAAAACTATGTTGTGTATCCAATAAGGAGGTTGTTATGACAGTAATTTAATGGAATAACAGCTATAATGTCAAGCTCTTACAGATCATCTTTTGTCACTAGATATCAAAGTGATATCTTACAGGAAGGCCAAATTTTTTTCCATTTTATTCCACGAGGTACAACAGATGTTAAGTAAAAAACGCAAGGGGATCCCTGGACCTTAACCAGATGCACGTAAATCTATACAACAGACCAGTGCTGAGACTGGTTTTGAACAGGAGCTACGTGAGGTTTCCTGGGCCACAAGAACTTAGTGGGTATCCAGCACCTCTACTCTCATCGTGCTCAAGGCAGGATGTGGTGTACGGTGGGTAAGTGGATGCTCCAAGTGCAGAGCTCCATGCACTACCACACCACTTAACTAATGCTGTCCTCTTGCTCTTATGAACAACAAAAGAATCTTAATTCTTTCATAATGAGCTGAAAATAGGCAAGAAAACTAAAAAATGTATTGTGTCCACTAAATAAAACACAAGAGGCAGAGTTTTGCTTCTGATGCTATGAAACAACGCAATTTAGGATTTGGATCTCATTAGAAATTTTCAGAGGTGATGAAACAGCATTTTTTAAACGCTTCATTGTTGCACAGGTCACTTAACAGGAGAAGAACAGTTTATTTAAATCCATGGGCCCAGATTTAAAGTAAACATTTCTGGACCCTAATGGTATCATTTTTTTCAGATTTAAAAAGAATAATTTATTACCACAGTAACTTTTTTTGTGCAAAACCATAAACATGTTCAAAAGGATAGGTTTATTGTTGGTTTCTAAAAAACAGTGATCTAGATTGAAGCAACCATTTGAGACAGGAATGCTCTGCCCCAGTTATTGACAGGAAACAGTAATGCAAAAAAAGAAAGCAGTATATTTTAGAATTTCCCTGTCTCTTACACTCTATTCCTATTAATGACCACTGTCTAAAGCAGAATTAATGATCTGATCTAGCACAGATGTTCTTATGTTGTGTTGAAAACAAAAAGGAGATTACCTGTATTTTTTTTCCTATCTTCTCACAGGCAGACTTCTAACTGAGAGAGTTTACCACAGGGCTTGAAGCCAATGTTCTGGATGCAGCAGGCTATAACATTTACTCTGTTTATGCAACCAAACCTTGTTTAGCCTACACTTCACAAACTGAATTTTAAATTTCTACAAAGTCAAGAAGACAATATACACTTTCTAATTAGGAGAGAGTGGTTTTTTAATTATTCATCCCTGCCAACTCTGTTTTGTTCCTTCAACTACAAAATTTCTCCCTCCTGGAGAACTGGAATTCCCCTCAGTTAGAAAGGTACTTTCAAGAATACCAAAAGCAGAAAAAAAAATACTTGATTTTGAGGTGTGTGGTATCACATGCCAGATATAAAACTATGCATTGTCTATTATATGCCAATTAATGAATTGTGTCCTTAAATTTCATTAAAGAAATCAAACAGAAACCTTGAAATTGAATCTTTGCATTTCAAAATATCATAACAAAGTCTTTCAACTTAGGTGAAACAAGTAATGCTAGTGGTTTTATATCCATACCTATGACGGTCTGGAGATGTAAGCAAGGCAAGATTTGAAGGCAAAGGTAATCTTTAAAATATGAACTATTACAGTTGGAGAAAAATAAAACAAGATTTCTTTCCCATAAAAAAAAAAATTACGTTATTTGAGAAGTGTAACTGAAGGTCTAATTAGCATGAAAAACCAGGATATTTGAATTACAGCATTTCTAAATTAATTGCTCTATTGTGAAACTTCCTGTTGAGACAAGGGTAAAGATTTCTAAATCAAGAAAAAATACAATCTGGTATAATATTAAAATCCATGTTTGTGTAGTATAACCTTAGAAAATCTTTTGATAAATTATAAAATTTAAGAATTTTTTTTATTGTTATAGAGGAGGAATTCCATGAACAGTTTCTTGCTTTAGAAATTACTTATTATAGGATCTTAGTATTGCAGGATAAGCCACTTCAAAAGGGAGCTCAGAAGGTCTAATCCAGGCTCTCACTTCAAATGGAGTCAGATGTGAGATCAGAATTCTCAGGGCTTTATCCTGCCAGGTCTCAAAAACCTGCAAAGAAGGTGATTGCATAAACTCTCTGGGCAGCTTCTTCATCTGTCTGACTCTCTCATAGCAAAACAGGTGTTCCTTATACCCTATGTGAGTCTCATTTCAGTGTTTGCTGTCTCTTGTCCTCCCACCCTACGAAACTCTGATAGGATTGATTCCGTGTTCTGGATAACCTCCACATAGGCACGAGCATGGGCATGCTGCTCTTCTGTTAGGTTCCCTTCCAAGGTCTTTTTTTCCACAGGCTGGACAAGCCTTGAGGCCAGTGGGGAGTTTGCCTTATATTTTTATGAATAATGGTGCCGCTGGGCAGTGCATTTCCTGAAAATTATTTGATTGCTTACCTATGCTCATTTAGAACATAGCCAGACAAGATGCAGAAACACGGGACAAGATGTCAAAGGCCATCTAAAATTTAAGAAAAACAAATGAGTAACTTTGCTACAGTCGTTCTTTGGTCTACCAGCTGACAATATGACCTGGTTTTAGCTAAGCCTAACGTTTATCTAATTTTGTATCTACATGTATCTGGCTTTCAAGGTACAGATGCCCTTCCAGAGACAATGTTTCTATGGACTCCTGTAATAAGTACCAATGTAGAATAGGAACCTGTAACTGTTTCACTCACTTTCACAGCCAAAAGTCTTTAAATGCCCCAGAAAAATGAAAATCTGTAAATCAGCATATCTCTGTCTGTTTCACTAATATAATAGAACATGGGCAGCATTCTGAAGGTGTTGGAAGAAAGCATAATGCAACAAATAGTGTCCAAAGGATAAAACTTGAAGTCTAGTTTTGGGACTGCAATGCCTCACCTCATTGCATGGAGCATGTTGTAAGAAAACAGTTCTGTCTAGAAGACAAATTAGTTTCTTGCCCCAAAAATAAGCTAGAAGAAAAAATAGACAGGAAAGAGGTAGAAAGAAATTAATGTTACCCGAACTTTTAGTAGATTCAAAGTATATTTTTCATCTCGATCACTATTATTCCCATAAAAGCAATCACAATATATTCTATTGCAATTTCATGGCACACTGCCAAGCTCCAGCATTCTCATTACAATGGCAAATTGCCAAATAGCTAGAAACAGTAATCTGAAAACTGAGGAAAAGAGATGATGAGATATTTGTGTTTCATCTGTTTAGAAACATGCAAACTGGCTGCATTTTGTCTTTGGAAGTTCAGAAAGTACCTTTAGAAAAAACAATTCATTTCCATTTTAGAGGCATCATCTGAGTAAGTAGCATCATAACTACATTATAATTTAAAAAAATTCAGATGATTCTGTAAGAATTTTCTCACTATTCTTTCCTTTGTCCTTTTTTTTACCCAGGTTATGAAAAGACTTCTCATTTGTCTCATTTATCACAAAACACAGGAACAACTTTCTGTTCTGAATGCCAAAAGCCCAAACATAACCAACAGGAAGGGAATGAGTGGCAAAAATATATTAATTTTTTAATCTATGTGTTTGTAAGCTGTTATTACAAGTATTCACATTGTTGTTTTGGAATTTGTGTCAGAAGTAATTTTGAAATTTCAACTAGTATCTGTATTCTAAATTAGAAAATAAAACTTTTCTACAATCTGTCCTACAGATACACAAGTTAATAAGTGGTCACGTTCAGTTTGACGTAATATTCATCTCCTGAAGAAATACAAAAATTAGGGCACATTCTCTAATAATAAACAAAATCCTACTTGTCTAAGAAAAAATTACCATTGTTTTTCAATCTGAGGACTGATTAAATTTTCTGAAAACAATTTGTGATTTCATCAAATATTTTTGTATTCAAATCACAATCTCTGGCTTCTATGTACATTCTGTATGAATAGTGTGTATAAAGTTGATACCTGAAGCTTATATGAGCTAGAACCTGGATCAAATTGATTAATTTTTTTTTTTTTTAGAAAGAGAAAAAAAAAGAGCAATGCAATCAACTGAAAAGAACCTCCACCCTAAGACCCCTAACTTTTCAGAATTCACATAATATTGTTTCTCTTTCCAAGCTCTTCAAATCACATTCAGGGTTCCCCAGCACAGGAAACATATGGACTTGTTGGAGCAAGCTGAGAGGGGGGCCCCAAAGATGATCCAGGGGGCTGGAGCACCTCTCCAGGCTGAGAAACATGAGGTTGTTCAGCCTGGAGTAGAAAGGCTACAGGGAAATCTTATTTGGGTGCCTAAGGGGGTCATAGAAGTAAGATGGGAATAAACATTTTATCGGGGCCTGTTGTGATAGGATAAGGGGTAACAGTTTGAGACTAAAAAAGGATCAGTTCTGATAAGATATAAGGGAGAAGATTTTTTACAATGAGGGTGGTAAAACACTTGAACCCCTTGCCCAGAGAGGTGGAAAATGTCAAGGTCAGGTTGGATGGGGGTCTGAGTAACTTGATCTAGTGGAAGATGTCCCTGCTTACCTGGTAGGAGTTGGACTAGATAACCTTTGAAGGTCCCTTCCAACCTAAACTATTCCATGATTCTACAATTCTATGATTTTTATCTCTTCCCTCGCCTCCCCTTCCCCCACCCTGTGCTTTGTCCTGCATTGAGCTGGAGTTGAGACATGCACCCAAAGAGCAAAACATTCTCTTTTTACATGCTTCCTCTATTAGCATTCTTCTTCTTCCAGTATCAGCCAGGAGTACCCCGAAGGATGCTATGGCTGACAGTTCCTACCTCATCATTAATTTCTGCTTTTGAGGAAGAACCTAAGAGACAGGATGCTGGACTTGACCAGCGTATGCTCTTGTAGTGGTTTAATCCCAGCCAGTAACCAAGCGCCATGCAGTTCCTCACTCACTCCCCCACCAGTGGAATCGAGGAGAGAATCAGAAGGTTAAAAGCTAAAAAACTTGTTGGTTGAGATACAACCAGCTCAATAGGGAAAGCAGAAGCCACACGCACAAGCAAAGCAAACAAGGAATTCATTCACTGCTTCTCATGGGCAGGCAGGTGTTCGGCCATCTCCAGGCATGCATCCTGAATATTGGTGACTTGGGAAGACAGCACAAAATGCCATCACTCCAATTGTTCCCTCTTCCTCCTTCTCTATATACTGAGCATGATGCCATATGGTCTGGAATTTCCCTTTGGGAAGTTGGGGTCAGCTGTCCCAGCTGCATCTCTTCTCAACTACTCATGCACCCAAAGCCTCCTTGCCAGTGTGTCAGTAAGAAAAAGCAGAAAAGTGTGTAAATGCTGCTCAGCAGTATAAGAAAAAAATCTCTGTATGATCAACCCTATGTTTGTCACAAATCCAAAACACAACCCCATACCAGCCACTGTGAAGAAAATTAACCCAGACAAAACCTCTACAGTAATATAAAATGAAATAGAATATAAGGATTCTTTTCAGAGAGATGCAAAACCAGCAGGAAAACCTGTAATAGTCTGATAATCCTTCCTCTTATTTGTAAATAAGAACAAACAGAATAAATACAGAACAAACAAAGCACTTCTCTTTCTAGTCCCTGTTCCACACTATGGGTTTTTTCACATTATAGTCCCTACAAATGCAGCATTTACATCTCACTCCAGACTACCAGCATTGCCAGATGCAGTGGTACAGGTACTACACAGGGAGAACATCTGCACTGAGCACTAACAGTGTTTTTCTAACTTTATATTTTTGAATCTATTGGCAGAATGTCACTGGGTTTTATGATTTTTGAAGATAAATATATATTAACACATAGCTAGAAATAATTTCAACCAAAACTATTTGTACATAGCTAGATTTAACATTTCGCCTCAGCATAAGTGAAGCTTTTATGTAATATCTGTTCAAGGCAGCTAATTACTGCCAACAAAACAGAAAATTTTGGGAATTTTATTTCCCCAGCTGGAACTATAATTACAACTTGTATTCCTTATAAGTTCTTGATATTCAAATCATGATTAGTATACAAACCAACTATTATCCACTAAAATATTAATGTATAATAATGCTTTTGTATTAATTTATAATAAAATACATATCCATTTGAGATCATAAAAAAATTTTATTGTTTTGAAATTAATGTTTTATTGTATGTTATTAATTTAATTCTAATTATTTATCTTATTATCCATATTAAGTATAATATTTTTGATAATAAGTATCTATTTAGTACTGTAAAAATAACAATTTATAAGTCCAGATATAATTTCTCTTAAGAATTCAAGTGCTCTTCCTTGTTTGGTATCATTTGACTTTTATTCCTGAAAGAAAGGAAAAGCTGGAATGGGCTTACTATGAATGAGAGAATAATATTGTAGCCCATGAATGAATTAAGAGTTCAGCTTAATGTAAAGGACATTATTTTATAGGGAAATGGTCAATTTCTTAAAAAACTTGGAGATGATATTTAGTTTTATAACTCAGTGGAGACATTCTCCATTAAAATAAGCATTGTTTTAATAAAATACTTCAAAGTGAAGAGGAAAGGGGTTTAAAAATGCACTGACAAGTATATAAAATTTAGTCACGACAAGTTGTGAAATATTTAAGGGATTGAATCTCCCACTCCAGCGAAACTCCATTTTGCAGAAAGAACTTTGGAAGTCCTGTTGGACAAGATGAATTTCAGCCAGCAATGTGCCCTTGTGGCAAAGAAGGGCAGCTGCATCCCAGGGGTTGCGTTCCCAGCTCGAGGGGATGTGATTCTTGCCCCCTGCCCAACATCCATGAGGTACATCTGGAGGCCCATGCTGGGCTCCACATAAAAGGAAGACATGAACTTCCCAGAAGGGCCATAAAGATGTTTAAGGTATAGAAGCTTCTGTCATTTGAAGAGAGGCTGAGACGAGACTGCTCAGCCTGGAAAAGAAAAGGCTCCAGGGGGGATCTTAACCCTATCTGACAGGTGGCAGTAAAGAAGACAAAGTTAAGGTCTTCTCAGTGGTACTCAGTAAAAGGGCAAGAAGAAATAGGTAAAACTGTAATACAACAAAGTGCATTTATACATTAGGAAAAAATGTTTTTCCTAATGAATTTTGGATTCTTGGTACCACATTTGCACATGTGTAACAGGAGAGATGGGATTTTTTCCCCTTCCACCGTGGTGTAGAGAGCTCATTATTTATGAACCTCAGAAGCAGGCTTTTAAACAGTTTAAAGCTGTGGAAGAACACAATTTTTCAATTTTTAGGATATCCTTCTAACCATCAAACTAATAAAAACATGGGGTATTTGGCATAAAAAATTGTCAAAAAATAAAAATGACCTTTGGTGTGGCATAGATAATTTTTTGGTTCAGTCAAAATGAAGTCATTAACAGCAGTCATTTAGGATCATTAATATTTTTGCTTATTAAAATAAAAATGCCTAGAGGTTTTCAGGAACAAAAAGTGTTGGGTTTTTTACTGGAACATTGTGCAGAATACTGAGTTCTTGAACATTCAGTCAAAATTTGAGACATTTTTGACTCTAGCCCAACTACTGGGTCTAATAATTTTCATGTTGCTTGGTTTTTTTCTCCTTAAGAAATGTTTTCTCTTCTGGCATTTTTTAGCAGATTTAAAACTAAGGTCTTTAATACACATCCCAACTACTTTATACTATCTTGCTCTTTGATTTGTCAAATTTCATATTTATTCTGTGCTTGTGCTCATTGTTTTGACAACTACTTTCCACAATGTATATAGCAGCTAATTTTATCCTTGAAACATTCAACTTAATTTTAGTTTGATTTGGCTTTTAGCCAACTACGGTTGTCAGGGATATCACAAATCCCAACACAGTAACACTAAAGGATTTAGATTTGTCCCACAAATATTCTATAGTCTTAAGTGGATTTGTTTCTTTTATCCTCTCTACATCCTCTTCTTTCTCATCTTTGGATAGACTTGGAGAATGGAGAAAAATATATTGGATATATATGTGAACTGTGAACCTCAACAACCTCAGTTTGCTAGCAGTTGCTCATCGGTTTCTTTTATATGAGCTTGATTGACTCTGCAAAAGAGATCTTCCACCCGGTTCAAGTCTTTCTCACTAAAACAGGAGGACTGTAAACAACAGTCTCTCCAGAGAGAATTCTGTTTATGTAGATGGTTTTTCCTACTTTTATTTGCAATTAGGTCTTAAAAGTTTTAATGAAACTCTGCCTTTATTTAATGTAGTTTCTATCTTGGCAAATTACTGGTAGAATTCAGAAGGCTTTACTTTTCAATCTAAAAGGGCAATAGGGGTTATTAGCAGAATGGTAGTGGCACACTTGGTACTGAAAATCAGATAGGAAGTAAAGGTTGATTTGAAAGAGAAAAAAAAATAGAGACACATTTTAATATATGAAACTACTGTAGCCAGTTCTTCAGAATATAACCCATTTTTATTTCAAAACCTTTTTGATTTTTTTACATGTCAAAATTTTAATGAATTCTTTCAAATTTTCAAAAATGTTGGCAACTTAATGATATGCTTCTCATACCTGTAAGGAAATTCTTGTCCCATTTCAGAACCAAAAATTGTATGTGATGAAATTCTTGATGTAATGAAATCGCCTTTAGTATAGATGCTAGTCACTGTCTGAAAAGTTAATATTCATCTTGAGTTAATACCTTGCTTTACCATTCATCTTTTCTATGTTTCTTCTTCTATTAGAAAAAGAAAAGCACACTATAAATTAGTTAATTATTCTGATACTTTATTGCCGTATGCTATTCATTGTAAGTCGCAGTCTACTGAAAATGTATTTTATTTTCATTTAATTCCTGGCATTTAACTTGTTTGTGTGTCTAATTCTTTCCAGTATACTTGGAGACAAATACTGAATAAAACAAGTGTTGCCTGCCTTCATTTGCTTTTTTTTAAATACCATGTCTTATAATGAAGTTACTGCATGCCTGAGCACAACATCAACTGTCTCCACTGCTAAGTAAAAAAGATTTTAAATGTGTTTAATGTCTAGAGAATTCAACTGTTCCATTTTACTTAGAAGGAGAAAAGATTGCCAGTGTGCTAAATTAAATGCACACAAAATCATCTGAGTCCTTCATTTCAGGTGACAATCTTTTTTGATCATCTGAAGATGCCCTTAATGTATAATATTCTATTTGATAATTTTTCAGACACATGTTAAATTCTGTATAAAATATTTATCAACATAGTAACATCTAATTTCTAACAAACTACAAATTCCTGATTTTTTTAAATTACATTCCATTTTGCATTGGAGGTTTCTTCTCTCATTCCCAATAGAATGTACTGACAATTTTAAATTATCCTTTATTTGACAAATATAATTTCAAATATGTTTCAAGTATTCTACCAGGCTTTTTTCCAAATTACTGATAGAAATGCTCTCCTGGCATTTGTGGTGTGAGTTTTTTAACCTTATTTTGATATCTATTGAGCATATTATGCCCAGAAATGGTGGTATATAATGTTTATTCTTTAAGCTCAAGGGTTTGACATTAGTTTTGATGCCATCATGATTTTTGCCTTTTCTTTTATGTACCTTTTATATACCCTTTTATATAGCCTTTATGTATCCTCTGTGCTTTTAGCATGCATGCTTGTAATTCCTTAAGCCCAGTAATTTAGCATAGTCCCAATATTCTCTTAAGATAGGAGACCAAACATCCTGGCCACCTTGCTCTTGGAGGCCAGAAATCCCTACCTATCCTGAGAAATCAAGGTCCTTTCTGGAACACATCTTGTAAACTAATATAGGCCCATCCAAGGGAAAATTCCTCAGGATGGGGGGATATTACACTAATCATTCAAGCCTTTCATTGGGGAATCTTTGATAGATATGCTAATTTGCAAGGCCTATAAATTGTATACGTGACCTATCATGGGTGTGTATTTCAGCTCATTCCACTTTGGCAAAGTGGTGCACCTTAAGTATCCCTATTAAATACCGAGGTAAAAAACCCTTTTTCACTTAACTGTGTGTGGTTCTTAATTTTAAGACCAGGGAAAGGCAACAGTTTCACCATGCTATATTTCCCAAAGAAGTTCTTCTTTCAAAAAAAGCCCATGACAATACTCTATGCTAGCAGCTAGCACAAGAAATGCCTGAGGTTTTTATTAGAGAGATTTACTCATCCCAGAAACTTCTGACAGCAAAATTCTTCATAGGCCTGATACCTAAAATATCTCAAGGGCAAGTAAAAACCAATTCATTGTTTTGGATTGGGCTCTTTTGTTTGTTTATAGGGTCACAGAAACATAGAATGGTTTGGGTTGGACATTAAAGATCACCTAGTTCCAACCCTCCTGGTATGGGCAAGAACGCCTTCCACTACATCAGGCTGCTGAGAACTCGATCCAAGTGGTCTTGAGCACTTCCAGGGATGATGCATCCACAGCTTCTCTGGGAACCCTTTCCCAGAGGGTTCACCACTCTCACAGAAAATAATTTCTTCCTAATATCTAATCTAAACATACTCTCTTTCAGTTTAAAGCCATTACCTATCCTACCATCAAATATCCTTTTAAAAAGTCCCACTCCAACTGTATTTCAGGTGCCTTTTAGGTACTGGAAGGCACCTAAAGCCTGCTCTTCTCCAGGCTGAACGACCCCAACTCAGCCTGTCATCATAGGAGAGGTAGTTAATTCCTCTAATCATCTTGATGTCTCTCCTCTGGACTCAATCCAACAGATCCATGTCCTTGCTGTGCTGAGGCCCCAGAGCTGGGTGCAGCACTCCAGGAAGGGTCTCACCAGAGCAGAGCAGAGGGGTGCAATGCCCTCTTTCACCCTGATGGCCTCATTGCTTTGGCTGCAGCCCAGGACGCAATTGGCTTTCTGGGCTGCAAGTGCTCATTGCTGGGTCGTGTCATTATCTAAGTGTCTCTTACAATAAGAAGTGGATCAGTCCCGCTGCAGATGTAGCAGATTATCTATGAATTATTCAGTATCAAAATACATGTGACAATTGTCTTCTGTTATGAAATATAAATAATTCATAAGACATCTGTTCTATGTTTTCACATTTAAGAGGTACAAAGTGCAAAATAGAAAATGGTGTGAAATGGATACATAGGAATGTTATATTTCATATCACTTTTTCTCTCAGGCTGTTCAATAAGGGCTAAGGAAAAAAACATATACCCATTTATTTTATATGTGTATTTCTTCATTGTTTTGCTATGAATATTAATTTCTAGTAATTCTCTTTTTGATCATAATCTCAACAGAATTAATCAAGAATGGATACCATGGGTCCATTTAGCAGAAAACAAAATGCAAAATATCTGTCAATCGTGCTAGATATAAAATCCCTTATGTGTATAAAGTAAGTTGTTTGTCTTACATGTGGGTTTGCAAGCATATATGCAGGTGTATATATGTTTGTGTATGTGCATCTATACCTATAGATCCAACTTGTATAGCTACTTTGATATCACAAATGAAAATAAGGAGCAATTCCACTGAACACTCTTTTTTTTTTGTACTGTACATTAGTGCACAGAAGTACCCTATCTACAAGTCTTCAGACCCAAACAAAATCACTTGCCGCTCACAACTTTCTAGTTCAGGGTGTTTCATTAAATTGCACAATAAACAAAAAGAGCATTAAATGGTCTCTGATCTCATAACTACTATTCAATGAGAAATAGTATTCACATGCCAGGAAAGCTCATTTTTCAAATACTGCCTCTGTGTTGAATAGGATACTGAATTGAAATCTCATTACAGTGGACGGTAACTCTATCCAAATGTAGCACTTTGCTTCTATGATTTCAGAGCACTTCATTTAACTATGCTTCCTAAACTTAAATGGCTTTCTAGAAAAAAAATTCAAGTTATAAAAAAAAATTTATTTAAGAAAACTTTGTACTGAAACACAGAAGAAAATAACAAAAATTTGCAGATTTTGGTGAAGTTAAAAAGGACCTAGAAAAATATTTATATCATCTCCAAAAAGGAAACCTATCTAAACTCACCATAATTTTTTATTCAAATAAATATACACTTTTTTTCAGACAAATTTATTGATAATTTATTACTTAGTCCTAGAACTTGGTCTTAAAATGCAGGATACTGAGAACATGAAAACAAACTCAAAAATAGTTAAAAGCATATTTCTTGAAATTAATATCAGTGCATATGAAATATAGTTTGCTGTCTTCTGGATTTAGACTAAACTCATGAAGGATTCTGAAAGGTTTGAAAGATACTCATGACCATTTGCTGCTCCAGTGACACTAAGGGATGAAACCTGGAGATGAACATTTTAGTGCCATCCTAGAATCAGACACTGAATCCTCAGGTCACATTACTTGTCATTTCTTGCTGCAGGCCAGTGGCAGCCTGTGCGGCCAACCTACAGTCTTGTCCTCAAAATAACTGTCAGATCCAAGCAATTTAAGACTGGCAACTTAACATTTCACATCAAGCCAAACACCTAGAGATTCAGAGAAGCTTCCGAAAATAGGTGTAGAATTTGTCCCATTACAATTTAGAGTTCTGAGACATTGCTTCTCCATCAATTCAGCCTTTTCTTGTCAAAGACACTAGCTGCATCTATACTGACCCCTCTGCATTAAAATGTAAATCACTCAGTACAATCATACATGCTGTTCTTCCCAAATACAGATCTATGGTGCTGCTTGATCAGCCAAATACTATTTTCACAGAACTAGTGAATCTTGACAGAGTAGCTATGAACAAGAAAAGCATTTATCAGTAAAATATGTGACTGCTATGGCTGTTAAAATGTGACTAAAAGCTATTGTGCAACTAAATAAAGATTCCAGCTTCAACTTAATCACTTTTATTCACAGAAATATTTTCCGAGTTTGGACTTTTATGTGTTTCAGCGACAGTGTCCCAAGGCTAGACTAGATGAATCTGACATTGTTTTGTTCAGGAAGTTTGTTTCCCAGATACAATTCCTTTTAAAAATATTTTGTCCACTAATAATGCCATATTGTACAGTCTAATAATTATTCTTCTTCCTTTGAATAAAAACCATTGCTTAGCTTATCTGCTTTACCACTTTGCACTTTAAAGTTAAGGTTCAAGTCTTCCTTGGGCTATAGGATGGAAAAAAATTAGAGATGGCAAAAGAAGGTCTTGTTTTTCAAGAACGAGAATTAATGTTCCATAACTGCAGAGGACCATGCAGATAAGAAAAGTAAGTCCATGATCTTAACATGGATAAGGAAGTCTCAAGTACTTCAGCCAATGGACAGGACAACTTTCATGTCCTTAGTCAAATCCTATAGTAAAATAGACCTACTGTTAAGTGCAGCAATATCTGTTCGAAGCAAGATGCTGATAAATCCCCAGTACTTGTGCCTAGCAATGCAGACTCTTGGCTGACCCAGATGCTGCCCCTGGGCTGGCCTTGCTCCCTGCCGTGGGCAGGGAATTGCATCCAGCTCGTGAGACTCCTCCTGTGCTGAATGTGCCACCTGGTAGCAGGGCTGATCCCCGTGGCACCTGACAGAAAGTCTCATGGATTTGGGACCAGGGATGGCAGAGACCTGCCTGCTAGTCTGCTGTGCAAAGCAGATCGTGTCTTTGAGTGAGAAAGGTCAGAGACTCAGCTCCAAGGTTCCTATATTGCAAATCACCATCCACTGCCATGTTTTCTTCAAAACAAATATTCCAATCTGTTTCACAGAGGTGTGGAGAACGCTTAGAACTATACAAGCAGCAATAACAGAACTGATTTATTTGGTAGTTAAATTTGGCATAGTAAAAACAGAAGTTTTGGCTCGATACCTCCCATATTCTGAAAGCCTTAAACTTCCAAACAGAGCTAAATTATCTTTAGAAATAGATTCACGAAACTAAGTCTAAATAGCTCTTTTGTTATGTGGGAAGTATGCGGTACTCAAAGCAGGCCCACTTCTGGGTCTGTTAGACATTATTTTGATTATGAATGCCAGTTGGAATGAGGAATGCAAATGCCAATAAAAGAGGTTTCCAAGAAGAGGGAAGTTATTTTAGGACCGACCACAAGATGATCCATGTAATCAAACAGTAAGGTTTAGTGGATTAAGATCATAAGTGGCATAAGAATGAAAAAATCTAAGTGAAACTGAATGCAGTTAAAACTCCTTTCTAAAAGGAGTTTGAAACCGGTAAAGGAGGAAAATGTTAATTGTTTTTGGATACTTGCAGGGGCAATGAGATCCTTCCATAGAAGCAAGACCCATATGACCTTTCTTGTGAAGTCATTAAGTTTCAATGAGAGGTTTTTTACCCTGCACTAGATTATTCATACAGTAGCAACAATCAGAATTATTGAACTTCAATATGAAAAATCTGTTATTTTTGAGGAAGTAAAGAAAATTCTTTCCCCAATTGAATTCATTGCAGTGCTGCAATACTGGTAAGGTCATCATCTCTAAAAAAACCCAAAGTATCTAATGAGAATCCTGAACATACATTTACTCTACAAAAATTGAATGTTTTACAACTGCATCTACAGTGTATTGTTTAAAATTTAGCAATCTTAACACTATAATGTAAATTTTTATCCTTTAATATTTTGTTGAATTTTTAAAGATTATTTTACTGGTAGAACCTGTTTCTGAATAACCAGGAAAGAAATTAGTAAGAGCTTAACAATTTATTTATTTTAAAAGCTTTTTTTTCCCTTCAAAAATCTTCCCAACACCAGCGAGTTTTCTGTACAAATGAGTATGTTAAGAAGCAGAATTATGTTAAATTCAGTTACACCAGGAGTTAGAAGGATATGAGAGAAAACAGTCTGACAAATAAGGGGGAAAAAGAAGAAGAAAACCAAATTAATTGCTGTGTGCCTAGAAGACTCAGAGAATTATAAAGGCTAGAAAATTCAAATAAAACAATTGACATTGGCATCATCTATAGTTATACGATCAATGGTATATTATCACATATCTACTCATCAGTTGGGTGTACTAGGAACATTAATCAACAGACAGGCTGTTAATTTAAAAATCCCCCAGAATGCTGGGGGTTTCTTATCATAGCATAGCAACGAGTTATCCAGCATTGCCTTCATGCTACACTGAAAGATTTTTCATTTGTGCTTAAAAATAAAGTGCATTTATTTGATAGTTGAAATCTGTTGAGTACTTAAATATTTGTGACAAGTTCTGAATACCTAACAGTTTCTTCACTTTTCCTGATTTCGTTCCTGTCATTGCTACTACACACATACTACATTAATTGCACACCTTCCTCAACTGATCAGAGGATGCATTTTGAAATTCACTTACTTTTAATACTAATCATTTGAAATCTAGAAATCATATTTAAGATTAAATGCAATAACACAAATGTTTATGAAAATTTGAATATATTGCACCCAACCTGCCATACATTCAGATACATTTGGCTCCAGAAGTGAAGACAGAAAAGATGAGACAGAAAAGCGAAACAATCTCTCACGTCATTATCACTCGCTCTTGTCCCCTGACCTGGCTTAGAACCACTCTAGCTCAGTGAGCAAGCCTTTACTCTGTGTTCCCATGTCTCCTTTTCCCTAATATCAAGTGAAAGGAGATAAGGAGAATGGAACTAACAACATGAGCTTTAGTGGTGATAGGAAAGAGCTTAAGCCGAAAGTTTAATACATTTCTTAGAGCATAAAATAATGCCAGAGAAAAGGAGTGAGCCCATGCCCTGAAAAAAGTAGCCCTTTTTTTACACAGCCAGTGGAAAAAACACACAACAATATCTCTATCACAGAGATAATTAGATCACTATATACAAATAAAAGTGTGTCATTTCCAGAAGCCCATAAAAATTCTTGATCCTTACAAACAAAATCCTATTTTGGGTTGCTACTTTACAGAATAGGGAAAGGAGACACTATCCCATTTCCCACATCGAAAGGTCTCTTCAGTTTTAAAGGATGCCATGTGTTTCTTCACCTTTCAGAATGCCCTACAGGTGGAGGTTATGGGGGATGCAAGAATAGATATTATTTATGGCATTGTTTCTTTTAAGTGCTAGGAAAAGCAAACATTGCCTTCTTCCAAAACAAAATAAATAGTTGCTCATTATTTAACTTTTCAGCAAGCATTTTATGCGACAAATGTTGGACCATAAATTTCAGGTCTAATTCCACCTCCTTTATTCTCCCCATTACAGTAAAAGTGAGTGTAACAGAGATGGAAGTAGGAGAAGCAATGTCATTAGGCCTATTTGGTTTAGTATTTGGTTTAGATCAACTAAGAGCTATTATGGTTACTAAATCATGTCAGGTCAGTGAGGAACTCTGTGTGTGTAGCTATTTTTAATTTGTAGTGTCTGGTTTTCAGCTATAGAACTGAAGTGCTGTACTGCAATAAGACTCTCCCTATATCTGTAGCCTGGAGATGAAGGCACCCATTAGTAATTACATTAGTCATCTACTTTCAGTAGAATTATATTTTCTGGCTTTTCACGATCAGCCTGATGCCCTTCTCCTTCACTTAAATGCTTATTACATAAAATGCAACGCTTTCACAGAACTTGAGAATAAGGATTGACATAAGGACAAAATAAAATGAAAGTTTAACAGAAAACTGACCTTGATAAGCACTCACTGAGGTAGTTTCATCTGTGGGATGAGCAGACTAACATCAGGTGCGGTATATAGATCTTCATTCCAGACTTTGGTATTAACTACCCCATAGAGAAATGAATGCACATGTTTCTACAGTCCATCAGTCTCACTCTAACAGGAGTTTTGTCTTGAATTGGGTGAGGCAAGCTCAGAATTAGCTGCAAACATCAATGAGCAAGGGACAAAATGCCAAGTAAACAGAACTTCAAATGCAAAATGTGATGAGTTTTTAATAAGCTCACACAGATTCCAAATTGCAGTTTATTTTGACAAAGCTGAAAATAATTACCTGCTTAATTTTCTCCATGTGAAACAGCCTTTCTAAGGTGTTCTGATACTATTGTGAACAGTCTTGTATGAGCATTTAGAAAGACATATTTAAATGTTTATTTATGGGATTTCAAAACTATAATCTGTTAATGTAATGTCATAAAGTGGTAAACAGAACATAAGAAAGATATTTATTAGTATAATAGCATTCAGAAACTAATAACTTTTCCACCATCCTCTAGTAACTAATGTTCAACCAATTTGCAAGAAGCAAAGCTACATTTCTTCCTCTGTAATGTTCTTATATCTAACTTGAAAGGGGGAAAAATGCTAATCAGTGATCATCTGATCCACAAATCAGGCTACGCCAAAAGACATTTTTTCACTAGTGACTAAAATACACTATGAAAGAATCTTCTATTTTAATACCTGTTCTACCCCTGTATTATGCTGTCACCTCTTTTGGCCCTTGTATCCTCCATGAAAAAAGACTGAATTACTATACAGCAGTTCTGAAACATCCAGTATGTATCTTTGAATACAAAACCAAAACAGTACCCAAACTGCTTTGAGATTAATACTGTCTCAAAACTTAGCACAAAGATCATGTTGAGGTATAAAATGGAGTGATAAAAAGTGCTTGAAAAGAAGTCTGAATACAACTTTTATTTTTTCTAGTAGAATTATAATTTTTGATGCCAGAAGCAAGGCATAAATAAAATATTAAGTCATTTGTAATTTGTATAGCAAAATAGTGCAGGTCATTCCAATTAGAGATAGGTTTACACAGCAGTCAAAAGCACAGGCTTGTCCAGTAATTGTTCATGAGTTTTTATAGTTGTTTTCATCTGGGGACAATCTTACAAATCATGAAAAGTGGAATTGCTTAATTCATCATAAAACTAAAAGACCTTTCAAAATTTGTATTACTCTTAAATTATGGACATTAGCGAAACATGTTTTTAAGCTTGCCTTATATTATTTTTTCTCCAATTATTAGTCTAGAAACAAAGAACTGCAACTGACTTTTTTACCATCCAATATGGATACTCTGCAAGAAAAATACAAGCTGCAATAAGCATATAAATTATGGAAAGGCTCAGAGTCCAAATGTGCACACATAGGAGGCTGACTCTGTGCCATATATTCAGAAAAAGCCCCGCTTGTGTTAGCTTCTGATTTTCCTGAGTAAGAATGGAAGGAACATACTTGTACACATCATAAATTCAGCCCCACAATAGTATTTCATTAGTCTTTTCTCACCTTTCTCATGCCCTATCACACTGTAAAAAGAATATATTAACAGGAAAGAAGTGAAAAAAAATTAGTGCAGAGTACACTGTATGACCCATTATATATAAAAGATCATTCTTAGTTTTAAAAGCAAGAAAAAACTGAGACGAGTGTCTATAAAAATCTAGTTCAGTGAAAATTATGTACATGGTGGTTGTGAATTTGGCTGCCCTAATAGAGCTTCAGTGAACAGTTTCAGAAAATACTGTTGCCTTCCTCTCTCTCTATCCTTTGTATTTACAAAAAAGATACTGTCTTGCTGTAGAATCAGGACAACAAAAGGACAAAAGGGTGGGATACAGAAGTTGTCTACTACAAGCAACATAAATACAGCACATAATGAATGGCAAGTCAACTTGACATGGCTCCAGTTGTGCAGGGAAGTATTCAGGTGAGATCAGGAACAACCCAGTACGTTTTCTAGATTTTAACACTACTGTAATGTATTATTCCTATTGTAAAGTGTTCCAAGGCAAAGGAAGCAGTGATAACAAGGTCAATTTTGTATTTCAGGTGAGCTGCAGCAACTGCCTTTCTGGAGCCTATTTTTTCTTTCTACAAGACATCTTTAATGAAAAAGCTTTGCTTTAAACTGCTGACATTTTTAGCTAAAGTCTATTGCGATCAAATGTCAGAAAGAGCTGAAACTCAAAAGTAAGATCTTACTCCCAGTAAGATTGTTACCAACTTGATTGATTCACAGGCATCTACTTGTAGCCTAGTTATTAGGATCTACTATAAGAGTAGATCATTCTGATCTACTCTTATTTATAAAGTCAGGGAAATATATTCCAATTCCCATTCACACGTAGAGCTTAGTGCATTAAAGAAGTATTCCACACAAGAAAACTATGGATTAAATATTAGGAAAGGAATTTACTCATGAAGAGGAAGGGGAATGAAAAAGAGTTTTAGAACTTCAGCCTTGCTTATAAATCATAGGAAGATGTAGCTGCATATAATGTGCCCAAGTGCCAAATCAGTCTGTAGGAATGTTATTGTGCAAAAGAAAAACTGATATTGATAGATGTGATAGAAAAAGCCATTGTTTTAAAGTAACTGCTTTTAAATTTGACTACAATGATGGTCGCATCACCTCAAGAGTTCACAATTTTTCTGAGTAAAATTATTACAAATATAGAGAGCAGAAAGACCTTTCATTTGGAATTTACTTTAAGTGATCGCTGAAGCCTACACAGGTTGTGAAGGAAGGCACAAAAAACCTGTAGCAAACATCGTCTCAGAAGACAAATTTTCTTAGTAGATGCTTGAAAAATCCCCAGGGATTTTTCTACAGCTACAGAAAAATCCCCAGGGCTTTTTCCCCAGAGATCTACTACGACTTTGTCTGACCTTAGCTGAAGGCCCCTCCTGTTGATTGGTTACTTTTGCTGCTCCCTTCCCTGGGAGGTTTCACTAGATGCCATGGGCTTTATTTTGCAGCAGTAGTGCATGACGGAAATGAGAAGAGCTGAAAGCAAAGATACTGAGCTGTGTATTCTCATTGGAAATAATTTAAAATTAATTTATCTACAATTTTACTTTCTTGTATCACATTTTACAGACCACTGAAGAACATTTCAGTCAATAGTTATTTCACTATTTTTTTTTAATCACAACATAATTTTTATACTACACCTTTCTGAGCTCTTGGGTCTGGACATAAATTATTTCAATATATGTTTTAATTTTAAAAACTTAGATCTTTGATTTCTGGCCTATCATTGAATCCTCTGATGACAATGCACTCAGCTCATACTTGAAAAAAGAACACGTGTCACTTTAGTGTTTCTGGCAGAACTACTAAGGATAATGTCTCTTCTCCACAGGGCTTGTGCATCTGCTCCCAGTGTGACTAGAGAACATTCTGTGAAAAGGCTGCTGAGCTTTCTGAGTGAAGCCAACTTCATAGCTACAGGAATATGACACGTGATCAAAATGCCAAATTCATCAAGAATCCTGACAATACACACAGAAGGAAAAGCTACGCTTCAGAATGCACCATGTGTTGGGCCCAAGTGCAGGTGTACACATTTGTGAATGCACACAAATCATCTTGGAGGATTTGCCTCAAAAGCCTGCACATGATTCAGATGTTCGTGTTAATATAAGCATTAAAACTGCAATTACAACTTGAGGATTTCTCTGAGATATAGCCCACGTTTTTCTGAGGTGTTCTACAGGTGGTTCTGTATTTTGGGGTTTGGAACCCCAAATCATTTAATTTACACGAGACAACACAGTCCCTTGAAGATTCAACTTAGGGTTTCCAGCTTTCCACCTGTATTTTTTGTCCATTCCTGGAAAAGGTAAGCATAGCACAGGGAGAGCAGTTTCCCTTGCATTTCACCATCACATACAGAAAGGTATTTTGAAGGATTACAGTGCAGTTCAAGTTCAAGGGCAGCTACTACACCTCAGAAGATTTTTAGATAGGGTCTTACATTTGTGGTATTTTAATAAACAGAGGATGACAAGCAGCAGCCAGTAGTCTAGGGTAAGGTCCAAGGAATCACAAAGAGAATGGCAGTCAGAAATTGCCATGAAAAAAAGCCAAGTTCTATGGAGATGTCCAAGAAGCCTTTCCTTGTCATGACACACCGCATCATGACATTTGGGTTGATAGATCACAACAATTCTGTGGCAAGTAAATGGCTGTTTCTTGGGCTGGGATGAAGGGTAGAAAACCAAATGAAGCTGCAATTAATTACTGAAAGGCTGCATTAAAACTTTTGTGAAGCAAGAGTATTCTCAAAGGTCTCATTAGGTTTTCTTTGAATGAGGACTGTGAAATCGGCAATATATTATTGACAGAAATAAGGAAAAGAGAACAGTACTGCAAAGACAATTAGTGTTATGAATAAAATAATTCTCTTCCCATAGCAGAATATTTCAAGAAAGATACTCCCTCAGAGACTTTTCTAAAATTATATATGTATAACATACACACCCTCCTACAAATTTAGGGCTTACATATTGTAGTGTAAGATGAATATTAATCTTCTTGCGTCTGTATATATTATGTACATGACTGGAAATAAGACAAGGGAGTTTGATAGAGTGCTGAGTCAGTCTCAGGTGTCCATGGGGCTCAAATGAATAAGTTCATAACATTCTCAAAAGTTCTGTATAAATAATTTAATCTGTAAAATTATTCTGCAAGTATTTCAAAAGGAGTGTCTCCATATAAATGTTGTATTTCTGCTGTAACTGGAAAGAGAACTGAACCTACAGGCACCCCCATCACCACAACTGTTAGAATGCTGACACTTCTATTCTTTCATGTAGCACAAGATAAAAATGCAATGCATGTGAAAATAAAATATAATAAAATTTGGGGAAATGGCAGGTGTAAAAATATGCCAAGGTCTCTCCAGTCTTCCATCATTTTCTCCTCTTTTATCTGGCAAGCTTTCATCTATCCTGTTTCTCTGTATTGGGTGTTTATTCTGGTTGCACATAGCTTTTCTGGTCCAATTAATTCTTGATATTCATTGGTTTTTCCTTGCTTCATTATTTCTTCAGAATTAATTGTTCCCTATAGGTACCAAGAGAGAGCAACAAATTCAGGAAGAAAAGACCACCTCAAGCAACTCACTAGCAGGGAGTCAAGAGCCAGGTCTCCATGCTTATGTAGCCTTACGAAATAGGGTATGTCTGAACACAGGTGGTGATGAGAAAGGATATACACAATACAAGATAGGTCAGGAGTGCAAATCCTCGTGGTCTGAAAAGTCTCCTTTTGAAGTCCACTTTGACCACTCTGATAGGCATTGCAAGGGCTTTAGGCTTTCAGTTAAGTTAAAATCTAACATTCTCTTGAAAATTTCAAACTTCATGTGTCCATTAGAAAAGTTTGTAACTTGAGCACAGAAAACACTGTCTCACAAGCTAATCTAGTAGGAATCAGGAAAACTATCTAAAATTCTGCAGCGTGAGGATAATATTGGGCTGGGTTGCTGAACTCTGGAGATGGGAACAAAAAAAATGACAGAGTAGATGAATGTCATACGAGGCTGCTCTTTTATTTACTTAATTCAAGACATCAGTGAATGAGAAACCTAAAGTGAATTTTGAATTAGATAGGATTATCTCCTACTGATTGCAACATGAAACTGTCATGCTCTTTTATAGTTCATGTGATCAAAGAAAAACATGAGAAACAGCAGTAGTAGTAGAGCATACACTTGTAGAAGGGTCACATAACACATACTGTGATGAGAAAAAAGGAAAAAAATCGTAAAGGTATTTTTCACAGACTTAAATAAAATCTCAAATATAAGTCAGCAAAATCATTTACAACAATTATACCACCTCTAGTTCTGATTCTGAGGACATTTCAATTTCATTGAAAAAAAAATTGTTAAAGAAAACTTGTATCAAGAAAAATAGCAATAAAGTGGTCACAACCCTGTCATTGAAGGATAGCTATTTTATAAGAAACAAGGAAATTGTGTCTAACCTAGAATGTGAAAGTGACTCAAGCAGGAATTACATTTAACAAGGTTGTATCATCTTGTATGTGATGGTATCAAATTTGTGGTATATATTGTAGGAGTCCTAAATAAAAATTAATCCTATTTAAACATTGTTTAAACTCTCAATATTTGCCTTCTCCCAGTTTTAAATTACCTTCAGCATTTTAAAATGGTTTTTATTGGGCAGTTATTTCAATTCCACAATTTTTGAATTAAAGGAAATAATATTTATTATAAAAGCATCTGTATATTACAGTAGAATTAATCCAAGCTATGCCATATTGAATTGATTGACGTCACCAAATTAAGAAGTCAATAACTCTATCTGTGATTAAAATTGAGTAGGAAACTTAATCATCTTACCTGAAGGGTGAAAAAAAAGGAAGGCAACACCTTCCATCTGTAGATTCTTAATTCCCTGATTTAATTGTAGGCTTTCTAATTTAATTATCAAATGGTACAAGAAAAACATACTTGAAATCTTTGATAATTATCTCTTCATAATTTATTGCTACCAGGCAAAACCATTGTCACATTTGAAAACTTTTTTTGTCATCATAGGACTAGTAATCAAACAGCACACTTAGAAAGTATTCTCCTCTCCAATCAAAAGCATCATATCATGGCCTATTGTCAGGGTGTTCTCTTCAGCCTCTTGGTAGATCTAGATTTTGACCTCACTGTTGAAAGATGGTAGAATCTGACCACAAGAAGGGCCACCAAGAACCCTCTTCTTGCAGTAAATCCAATTCAAGAATCTGGTTCTCGACAGTGTGATAAGACTCAGTTCTACAGCAGGTAGTCAGAGGCCTAGGGTAAACCTGTAGCCCATCACTTCACTGAAGTTCTGGCAAAACTTATAATTTCAACCTGATTGTCTTCGTAGCCTATCTGCAGATCTGGAAATAATAACTTTCACGTCTGAAAGAGAAAGAATATTTAGATTTTGTGCAAATGCAGGCACCTTTGTATGTCAAATAAGTCTTATAGATTTCTCATACTTTCCAAAAAATGTCACTAAGTTCAGCTCTCATGTTCTCTCATGTTCTATAAGCACTGGAGTGATAGCATTCACACGCAGCAGGGATAAAATAAGCAGAAGAAACCTATTTATTCCCCCACAAGAGGAGGAAGACAGCTCTGTATATTGTGTCATTCTCTAACATCAAAATGTAGTAAACACCTTTAGCAATTGCTTCATCAGGGAAATCTGACCCTGACAGAGCAGTATCTGTCCGGGTGAAATAACCCTTTGCCCTTTTCCCTCTCTCCCAGTCTCATACATTCACATCAGCTGCTCCAACAGGAGCATGTGCCACGAGGTCAAGTCTCCGCTGAGCTGAATGGGGATTTTCAGCAACTATTTGTGACCTTCCCAAACCAAAAACAATGAGTATTCCCCTGATCCCAGCCCTTAATGCGCCAGTGCCATCTCTGTGTCCCAGCTTTTCTCCTTTTTCTCCAGATAGAGTTAGGAAATGATAATATGTGCACCTCAAAGAAAACAAATATAACCTAGGCACAGCTATGTCTATTCCAGCTATACCCATACAACAAACTATCCATTTCAGGCTCCAATTAGAGTAATCAACACAAAGCACAGGAGATGATAGCATGGTGAAGTTAAGCACACAGACCAGCAAAAAAGTCCAGTGGACTGTGAAAATAATATATTAATGGGTTTTATGTAAGGAGAGGCATGTGTGGGTAATGTACATATAAGGCCTATAAATTGAAAATGTTTGGTGTTGGGACTGTTGGGACCTGTATTAAAATCAGAATATATTTTATAAAACAATGGTGAGAAAATATAGGCTGTCATACTACCTACTCTGTAAATAAAATTCAGTTTCCATGAATGTCAACCTAATACTTTACAAAATAAAACAATGGAACTATATACATTTACTCTGCTAGAATAAATACCATTCTCATTCATAAATAAATGTTATGAAGACATCCGTTTTGCAAAATTATGCTTTCACGTTATTTTGATGTATTTTGACCCAGGACTTCCCCATTCAAGGGTTTTAGGAAAAATACAGCTTTTTCAACAAATAATATCATTTAGACTTTTCTAGAGAAAGCCTTTTTTCAATATGAGTTTCTCCCCAGCCAGAGCTATACTTGCACAAAAGTCATGCCCAGGAATGGGGGGGATCCCAGCTGCTTCCGGCAACCCCATTCTGCTCACCCCAGACAGATACTGCGTTTCAAAAAAAAGAAAAAAGCAATTTTCAATCTGAGAAATCATTAAACTAGGCAGCAAGTTGCCTGATACCATCATAGGCATAGCATAACACTGAAGGAGAAGAGGTATAAATGGGAAAACATGAAAATAACTGCATTTCAAGATGGTGTAGAGTGAACTGAGTGAACATCAGGACTGGCACTGGTGTTATCACTAAATGTGCAGGTGAAGAAATCTTGCTAGTAGATATGTGACAGAAAATGATAGTCAGTATAACTGTACAATTAATTCAATAATTGTCTATTAAAAGAGCATCCTTTCACTTGATTTCTGAGTGATCCCTGCGTTTCTTCTAGACTACTGCTAGCAGTAGTCAGGTTGGACACCTTTCTGAAAAAGAAGTGGAAATACTTTGGAGGAATTTTGTTTTTATTGAAAAGTTCTATGGCATTTTCTTGGATTTTCTCTGGAGCTCATTCTCCGTACCACCACTCTTTCATCAAAGGCATTGTTTCATATACATGATCCTTGAAACATCCTAATATGCTTACAATATTTTTGTTCTGGAGTGGGGACTTCAAATTAAATTCATGTGAATATTTTGCTCCTCGTTGCGACCTTGTCTTTGTACATACAAAAGGAATCAGTTACCTTATTTCACTATCAGAAAAGAAGGCATTAGAACTAAACAACTTTTTTTCTCAGAAGAGAACACCTGAGCTATTTATTTCATGTTAAGCTATTATGAAATTTATAATATGTGACCTGGCTATTTTTAATGGTACAACAATGAAAATCACTGCCATTTTTTAATGTTTAATCCACATGTCAAATGAAAGAACATCAAACTGAATTGTGTGTACAGAAATAAGAGAAAATGTACAAAATTCTCTTCCAATGAACAAGAGATAAGTGGAGGTTCTTAATGTTTCCCTCTGACCTAGATGACAAATGGATGATATTCTGTAGAGCTCTATTTCTCATGCATCTACATCCTCATACCTATTAAGGGACTGAGTGGTGAATTCCTGAAATTAGGATTAGAAATATGTTGAAACACAGAATTTAACTTGACAAATAGGAGATACGTCCTGAAAAATAATTGGATGTTATTTAACAGAGAGAAGTAGAAGTTACTAGGAATGCCCATATGCATAAATACATAGTCTGAAAATATTGGGCGGCTAAAACCACTCTGAAAGATGTATATAGTAGTTATCTTAATAAGCAGCAGAACATAATCAATGGAGTAAAGCTTCTGCAATCAGCCAACTAAACCTTGGTTTGTCATATATTTAAAAAAAAAAAAAAAAAAGAGTAATAATCTTTTGATTTAGACAGCACTGGTAAGGACAAAGTGGAAGAACTTTGTGTCCAGCCTAAGAAAATTTATTTCAAGAAAGTGGCAGGAAGTCCAGAGGAGAGTCACAAATATGAGAGGTTTTAAAGCATTATTTAATACAGAATATTGAATGAAGAGATAAAAGAGTTTAATCTGAAGGAGAGAAATTGAGATACAAATGTAAAACAAACAAAATTAGTATTCACCTAAATAAAAATTTCAGGAAAGGGGAAGGAATTAACCTAATATCATATTCCTGTGAATGTGGAAAACACATAATGGCTTAAATTATAAAGAACAAGATATTAACAAAAACACGTTAATAACAGCAGTAAGGTAAAGCCTGGGTCACACCTTTTGGGAAAGCCATGGTATTTCCAGTGCTGGAGGTGTTTAAGACTAGGCTGCACAGATGTCTCTCAGACTCTACCTGCATGTAATTGGCCCTGCCCTGCAGAAGATGAATGGACACTGACTGAATAACCTCTTGAATTCCCTTCCAGCAACATTATGATCTAACCACCTATAATTCTCACTGCATTTAATCAGTGCCAAAGCATTTAATAACCTCCCTTCTTTTTTCCCCATTATGACCTCTTACAAGACAAGCTAATAATAGCTTTACTCTCCAGTTTAAAAGGCGATGAAACAATTGCAACCTCCTCTCACAAACCACTCCAGACAGAAGAAATGAGCAGACTTCTGCATGCCTCTACTCAGACTCCACTGTAAAATTTAAAAGGGTGTGTCTTTTGCTTGGCAGTGTTTCAAGTAGTGTTGAGTGTTCAGCATTCAAGTAGTAAGAAGACCTTTCAGACTTCCTCTAACAGGATCCGTGAGCTAAGAGAATTTTGACTGAAGGAGGTGATACAAAAAGGCACACACAACCTCCTCCCCCTCAAAAAAAACCTAACCCAATACAGCACAACAACACAAAACAAATAACCCCACCAGCCTCCCTACTCTAAAAAAACCACCAAGAAACAAAATGTGTGTGACTCACCGAATAAAGAGAAAGGTAGAACTACCCAGAGCTTTAACTGCAACGTCCTGATTAAATTCCACCCTGGGAGTTTGGGTTCTACTAAGAAAGAAAAACTCAACACTTTTTCTGCTTGGTATCTGAAAGTTAATTCTGATATTAAGGAACTATTCCATCAAGATACATGTGTGTGCTTCTGTGTGTATTTATATATGAACATAATTACAGATACCAAGTTTTACCTAAGAAAATAAGGACACCATTAAAGCAACTAAGTTTTCCTGCAATTAGTAGCCCAGAAAATATGGAGAAGTTCTGAAGACTTTCCACCATGAAGGAGAACCCATATACACTATGATTCATCAAGGCACTATTCCCCGTTTTCCTGTTTACTTCCCCATGATTTTGTGTGCTCTCCATTGGAAAAAGCCTCACAGCTAATGTGAGAAATACTGCAGCACACATGTTTGTGGTTTATGAGAAACATTTCCAGATCACCTATCTTGTACCTATGACTGGAAAATGAATAGTAGTTTGGTAGGAGCTGGGCTACACAATCAGGTCTGAAATGTGGTTCTGTGATTTTAAACCACTGAATATTACTGCAAGTAGATAATTTTCATTTACCTAATACCTTTCCCCTATAGATTACTAACTATTTCACAAAAGAAGGACACTTCATAAATTTCAGAAGGTGAGAAAGCTGAGAAATAGATATACAAATAGATCAGTGAAGGAAAGTAAATAGCCAAAAGTCACCCTGTGGGCCCAAGTCTAAGGTAAAAAAACCCATACAACTCTTCTGTGCCTCTCTGCCTTAGCTGTTGAAGTATATACAGTAGGCATCACTTAAACAAACAGGTATTTTAAAATTATCTGTTTAAATGAAGATCCTTGCTCAGAAAGAAGAACCTTTAGTAAAAAGAAAGCCCTGTGGAGCTTCGCTACTACTACTACACTATACCTTCCAGTTCACATTACAGTAGGATTAAAAAAGGTTTTCAGAAAACTGAAGGGCTTAACTAATTATGAATTTCATTTACAATTCAGCTAGGAGTAATTAATTTCCTGGGAATTCTTTCTACTCTCTTGGAATGCAAGCTTTAAAAAGATGGCAATGTTCCTACCCTGATTGTTCATACTGTTTGGAGAAGAACAGAAAACACTGTCTTAACCTGCAAAGATAGGATGATCAAGGTAACTAAATGGAGAAGTTATGTGAACTTAAACCAGATTAAATTATAAAAGTGGAATACAAAAGAAAAACTCTGTTGAGAAGAAGTTTGTCACCAAATAACTTATCCAAAAGGATTTGCCATCATCTGAGATTCAGAAGCAGAAAGATGACCATGGACATTTTATTTTTTAAAAACAAAATGAAAAATTGAGAGCTTTTTTTCAGAAATATTATATCCGAAATTTTTTAATCTGCTTCATAGATTGACGTGCAAAGAGCAGATGCTGGTTCATACCAACCCATAAGGCCATAGGGTAAATGGATAAGCTGCCAGATTTTAAAACCAGATATTGAAACTCCTGCTTTTGGCAAATTTTATGTTCATATGAAAGCAATTTAATTCATTTAAAAGGCACAATTTGGTATAAATTTATTAATATTGGGCTTATATTAAGGACCTACAGATCTGATTCTGCAGAATCTGGAACCCATTTGTATAGGAAGTTTGTCTCGAGAAGGGTTTTATCACCCTTTTGTGTGCTATGATGGTTCCCTACTTCCAACTCACCAAAATTTTTGGTTAGCTTATTCATGATTGATAAAAGGAAATATTGTATATAATTTATTTTTAGTAATTGTACTGTACCAATAAGGGAATTAAAAGAAAACTGTAGAAATCAAGAGCCTTTCCTCTTAATTAAGCCACAGTGGGAATAATAAGTCACTTTCTCTCTTGTACTCTCATTTTTGAATTTTATAAACATGAATTTGAATACAAGAAATCAGGTATTTAGCTGGCCCTATGGATTTCAATTCCACAATAAGGTGATTGGTCAGAGATCGAACTCAATGATCTGAGAGGTCTTTTCCAACCTAAATGATTCCATGATTTTATGAAGAGAAAAACGATTTTTAAGGTTTTTTCCTTTCATTTTTTCCTGTTGAATTGTATTTTATCAGTTGTCAGGTTTAAAGAAAGGTTTCAGAGGAATATTAGGCTCATCCTTATTTTCTCATTTTGTTTATAGGTAGGACTGGATTCTGATTTCATCACTTTAAGTACACATAAATCATTCTTCCGAATTGGGAAAAAATCAGTAACTCTACAGTTTTAATTTCATAGTTAATTTTGAAAAACTATTACTTTTTCTCTCTATTTCCATTTAGATAATCTCATTATCTGTTTAATCAATTCTCAGGAACAAAAAATGTTTCAGGCTAAGCTAAAGAGAAAACTTTGCTGTATATTAATAATAAATCTTCATTCTGAAAATAAGGGTTTATATTAAACATGAAAATAAATTTTTAGTCAAAATCTTTATTTTTCTAAACAACTTAAAGATTAAAATTTGAATTCCTGTGAAATATTACAAATGTGAAAACTCACTTGTATTTCATATGGAAGAACAAAGAGGAGCAATGTTGTTTATTGTCAGGCATTTCACTTGAAACAGAATGCAAAAGCCACCAAAGGGATGTACTTTCTGCTGCCACAATTCACTTTAAACAAAAAAATAATTATAGTTATTGAAACCAGAGAGAGGAAATTTCTGAAGAAGTTGTTTGATCAGTACATCCATTATGCTAATCAGTCATCCCTGTTTGCATCATTATAGTTTAGCTTTCATAGCTATAAATAGAAGAAACTGCTGGAGCCAAACAGAAAGGTATACAACTGTATTATTATAGCAACTAATTTATAAAATTTAGCTCATGAATAAAACATCAAATAAATATTTTCATAATTAGTTTTTCTTTTCATGAATAATGAAAAACAATCACAAGCACATTTGCTTGTTTTTTCTATTTTAAGGTGTATTACTGAAGTCCTAAATTGAATGTTGGAATCTCTTCAGAGAAAATAGGTAAGAATGTTCCATCTTCATCACTTTTTCAATAAGCAAATGAACAAGTGTTGAATTAGGAGAATAACACCAAAACAGAGTCTTTGACTCTTTCAATTTGCTTTCAGTCATGCTCAGCACACTTTTGTATTCATCCCCCATTCACTTAACAAATATGCATTTTTTCACAAGAACTATTATCAAGAAAAAAATAAAAAAGAGAAAAGAGAAAGACAAAGCCAGGTTCTCATCTGTTCTGTGCTCTTTTACACCTCTTAAGCAGTGTACGGGTGAGAGAAAAAAGCAGCAACTAAGTGTAGCTCCTTCCAACGCCTCTGCTAAACCACACTGCCGTGCCTTACAGGAGAGGAAAACAAACATCCAGTGGGTGCTCTCCTCTCCTCTCAGAACTCTTTAGAGGTATATTATCTATTGAAAAATGAAGCTACCAGGCACAACTTAGAGTGGCTTGGAGGCTATTCATATTTATAGTGGGTATGGAGTGATTGCAATCACTCGCATGGAGCAGAGACTTGCCCCTGGATCCCAAAAGCTCCAGCCTCTTAGTCCAAAAAAAATCGGGCTTAAGTTCATGTTTCACTCTTCACTTTCATTTTATTCGCATTAGTGGTAGTATATATGTTCAGAGTAAAACCAAAGACAAGGTTTCCTCCAAAGATGATATCTACCAAAGTCACTAAATAAGCCAGGCAAGAATGTGAGCATGCATTTTGCAGCTCCGACCAAGCAGAAGCATGTTGCTGTTTTATGTCAACAGTTGGTGCAGGTGGTGGACACCATTCTCAGTCTTGGAGACTCAGGTGTGGAACCAGTTTACAAAGGCTGCTGCACAAGTTAAAGCTAGTCCTCTTTAAAATTAAAAAGAAAATTTAAAAAAATAATAATGCTGAACTGTCTTCTCTTACTTAAAAAGTATTTTTTTGTTTCTCATAGAACAGTTTTCTGACTCATGATCAGTTCGGTACAGCATTGCTAATGCCTTTATAAAATGCAAGGCAAAACAAACTGGAAAGAATGAGAGAGATTTAAAATAACCCATATATTTGATAACCATGTGTAGCATAGAACGTTTCTTCTTTTCAAAAACCCTTACCAGAGTCCTAGCACAAAGGCTTTTGGTGACTCAGCCATGGTTTGCAGCTCTTTGCAACTGTTTCTGTGCATGCTCACACAATTACACACATGAATGTGATAAAATACAATTTAATCTAAAATCATCACTCAGTCATTAAATCTTTCAGTAGTTTAATATATTCAGGAATGATGCTGTGGGCTAAGCTGGTGTAGCCAAGTCTCAAAGCATTAAAACTATTATAAAATTCCACAGGTTTGTTTTTTTTTTTTTTTCCCTAAACTACTATCCCTTCTTGAGAGACTCGGGGTGCTTGTGATTATCTTGTACATGTCCAAAGCCCAGTTCTGACCAATCCTAATTACCTCATGCAGATCAGGTGCTCGGTATAAGATACTGTTCACAGTCAAGTCACAGAATAAACTTTTGCAAGAACAAGTATTGTTAGAAAAGATAATTGAGTCCTCTGTGAACATCTGGCAAATGGAAAATCATAAGAGAAGTTTTATTTTAGAATAAATATTTGATGTATAAATGGGAGGGTTATCATCATTATTCTAAAAGGTTATATATCACTTAAAATATGATCACGAATTTGTAAGGAAACATGTCCTTTTCCCCTCAAGTCTTGAATTCTTTGCTTTTACTGCCAAAGCAGGTGATGGGGTACATTCTGCACAGAGATGTGAACTCTAAAAATGTATTCTACCTTTAATAAACATTAAATACCTCTGTCTTATTGTGGTCAGAGTACTGTATTCCTTTTTTTATTTTCTTGCAGTCATCAGCATTTAAATTTAAAATAATTAAGAGAATGGATAACTTTTTCTGATAATATAGAAAGATAAAACACCAGGAGGATGGTAAATCAGTATTTAAAAAAAACCCCAACTTGTTCTCTCAGATTTCAGTGTTTAACTGTTTTTAAATTGCTGTAATTATTTAATTAATTCCAGAATTTGAATGATTGATTTTAGAATTATTTAGAAGCTTACAAAAGTTGTATATGGTACAAATAATTTGGAGCACAACAGGAGAAAATATGAAATGGTAATGTTTCAAATGAGAACCAACACATTCATTTGTTTCATAAAATCTAATGCCTATCGAAACATTTGTTGATAATTTAGAAGTTGGTTTATTTTAACTCATGATGTGAGTTTTAATAGAAAATGTGACAAAAAATGAAAATAACTGTTAATTTAAATTATTATTTGAAAGTAATTAAAACAGGGAGGTTTGCTCATGCACACGTGTAGAAATTGCTACATTTCTAATCTTATGGATTTTATGACCCTTCTGGTGAAATTGAAAGAAGCTGATTCCACTTCTCTGGAAAAATAGAGGACACCAGTCCACAAGAATACTGAAACTACATTTAACTACTTTGCAAGTTGATTAGTGTTATAATATCATTCCCTGAATTATTGTTATTTTGCAATGTAGTACATGAATCTGTATGCTCTCACAATGATGTGTTTTGTTCCAAAATGCATTGTTTTCAGGAATTTTTCATAATGTCAAGACTTCTTCCAAAACCCTCCTGATTATAAAATTTTAATTCTTTTTCTGAGCTAAAATAAAGATACTACAGGATAGGAAATATGTTAGTCTGCCTTACAAGAATCCTGCCATACAAAAATAAATCTTCCAAACCCAAATTCTTTTACTATAAAGGGTTTTCATCTAAATTTCTTGTTTTCTCTCCTTCCAGTTATACTCCTCACCAACTTGCTTTAAACATGAATAATGCAATAATGTAAAAACATACCCCCTGGTCAGAAACTTACATCATTTCCAGCATAGACAGTTACAGGCAATTATAATACCAAGGTAATTACATACAGAATCATGTGAACTCTGACAACCCACTGAATGGTATTCCCCTGTAGGTTACAGATTAAGCAAATCAAAGTGTTTATTGGAATAAAAAGTTTCTTTTGGTAGCCGAATCCACCTTCCTCTGTCTCTGCACACTCCTCCTAAAAATCCAGAAATATTGAGGCATTTTACAGAAGCAGTTTGTGTAAGAGCCCTAACAAGTCCCAAGCACAAGAGCAAGGTGGGAGAACTAAGACAATCACATATCCAGAACCCTTATATAGTCCAGAGTCACATCCTTCTTTCTCAGTCACACAACTGAAAGCATTTTCCAATTAAACTGATCAGGGCAGCTGCCAAGATAAAATATGACTTTGGAATCCTGAAACATATTTATGTCCAATTGTCAAAAATTTTCTCATTTTAGGCTCCCCTATCATTTTGGTAAAGGTTCTCACCAAGGCTCTTTGGTCAATTTTCAGCACAAAAAAGTGAATAGTGTTCTTGATCAAAAACAAAAGAAACCACAAAATATTGTAAAAATAGTGAAAATTCACTGTTCAATATACCATCTTTTCTTTACGAATTATATTTGAAAAAGTATGGTTGTAACAAAAAGAAAAAAAAGTGCAAAACACATCAGGGTTTCATACAGAGTTGTATTTACTATGATGATGGCAATGAATAAGCAAATAACTACATTTTCTGAGAATATTTAGCCCTTCCAAATCAAAATGACATGGTAGAGGTCCATCTATGTTCTGCATCTGTTGCCAGACTCAGCCAAATTAGAAATCAAGGTATAAAATGATCTAATTGACAGAGTGGACTGACAAAAAGGCAGAAAAAGAGCAAGAAAAAAGTCACTAACAAGCAGACACGGCAATTGTCAGGTTTTCTATATTTAATCTTGCATTTCATTTGCAACATTTTATTAATCTTTTGATATTTTCTATCACCTCTTATGACCCGTGCACTTGTAGATCACACTCTATTATGCAGGCATGCATAATCCCTTTTGAATTTACACTGTCAATAGTTTCATTGCATGTAGGTTCGAATCACTTTGAAAATCACTTTGGTATTTAGTCAGTCCTGTCACTGTAGTGGCAAACGACCACTGATTACAACTCCTCTCCTTGGGGGTGCAACAGGCAGTGACAGCAAGAAAATCTGTGCAAGTTATGACCTAGAATAACTTGCATCTACTGATACTGGATTTGAAACCAAAAACGAACCCATAAGCAAGTGGCACCACTGGATTTTATTTATGCTTCTACAGACATAATAAACCAATTATATCTTTTAGACAGGGAAACCGACTTGTATGGGTAGAAAAGCCCCTCCTGGCATATTAGGGTCACTGAAAATGCAGGTAAGCCAGTGGAAAATGGCAATGCAGAACATCTGGGATCTAACTATGTCCAGCTGATTTGATGCTATGTAAAGCACAGGCCTTTGTGTTCCTAAATTCAATTCAAACATTTAATTTCAACCGTAACCAATTAAATGCCTTAGTCCTGAGAATATTTTGTTCATCATGATTAAGTAAAAACCACTTTTCATGAATAAAATTGTCTATAGAAGTGAATTCTTGTACAAAATTTTGGTTTAATAAACTAGCAGGATTTTGACATGGTTTTTTTCAAGATTGATGAGACATTCTAAGTTACTTTTGTATTCAATCTATCAACTTTTGTTCAAACTTTATGAAGATATATTACATGCACATCTCAATACAAAATTAAGTTGGAGAAATACTCTAACATATTTCAAAATTTCACACTTAATTAGGCTTTCTGAGAAATTATTGCCCTTTTTAAGTCTCAGTGGGTAAAAGATGATATTTTTCAGTAACTGCCATATTAACAGACAGGAAGTCAGACCAATTGACTGAGAAAGACCTGATTTCTTATGGAAACAAGTATTAAAAATCATTGGATTTTGACTTCCAATCTCAAATTCTTCTCTCTGGATAGAAATCACTGACAGCATTAAAGATACTAAAAGAAAATAGTATTTCTCAATGCAGTTTTCAACAAATTCCTGTATCGACTGCCTGTAGATCAGATGTCAAATGTGTGATTCTTTTTCAATTCATGCTGATAATTAGTTTGCCACTTTACTGGTTTCTTTTTATCCTTATTAGCAAAGAGAGTTGTCTGAATGGCCTTCACATACAGACAAGTTAACACTTCGTAAGTTACCTCTTAAATATTTCCATGTACAGCCCCATCTCATTAGCATAGGCTTGTCTAGTTCTATCCATGTAAATAAAACTATCTAGCTTTCTAGATCAGTCCCAAAAGCATTGCCTTTACTTCAGTTTCCCACTGATCAAAGAATACATGACGAGTGGGATAAGCAGAGACCTTGAAAATAGAATATTTACTGAGCTCTTGTTTGTCTACAAAAAAAAATTTAAATGTTCAGCATTAAAGGTAAGGCCACTGGAGATTTGCCTACACAGTGCTGAATAAATATAAGGCATGTTTGGGTTTGTTCCCTTGTGCCCTAAACTCTTTCCTCCCACCCCCTAAAGTAGCTCCCTACAGCAAATTGGCTCCATTAACATGTTTCTCTCTCTTTTGACTTACATGGCAACGCTCCAATATTTACTTGGTCATTCTCCAGTGAAGTACAAGGTCTTTTGGTACTAAAGACTCTGAAGACTATTAATTGATTTCAAACAACACTACCACACATACACTGAGTTTGCAAGGATCTTCCAAGGCGGTGTGAAACTTAGTGGGGGAGCCTTGGTTTGTTCAAGGCAGCACAGAAGAATGAAGTTCATTATGTCACAATCCATTTGAACTTCAATTAAACTTGAATCTGTGGATATCCTTGGCTCACGACTGGTACATAGCGGAACAACTGCTATCTTTTCCCATCAGGAGGGAAGTAATCATTGCAGTAACTCATTTGTGCTGGTGACTTCTTAAAATTTCAATATGAATATGAATCTAATTAGGGGCCCAACACAGATAGTCTCCTGTGTTAACATATATACACATTGCTCTGACATTGTTATATAAAAAAAAAGGCTAAAATGAGTGATGCAAGAACTTCAGAAGCCTTGGGGTTTGGACAAGCTTCAAAAACCAGCAAACACATACACAGTTAAAGAAAGAAACAAAGAGAATCCCACAATATCCTATGATCTTCCCTCCCATCCCAGATGCTTACCACCAGAGAGCTTCTTATCTTCATCATCCTCCACATGGGGACGATCCAAAGCTGTTTCTTTGTAGAACAAAAAGAAGTTCCAACACAGATGCTTTTTGTGCTTCTGTTGTCTGCTTAACCTCTCCTCTTTCTCTCAGATACTGCTCCTTGCTGTATAACAGTTTTGTGTTGACCTATTGGCAAATTTGATAATAATAGACTGTTATTTATGAACCTTTATCGTTCTCGCTGTAAGTTAAAGTGAGATTTTGTACAGCATCTTCTAGCTTCATTAATTTCACCTCAAATGACTGTTTCAGTGTTTGTCAGTCTCTGTCAATTTAACCTTCCATTTGCTGAGCAGACAAAAGATGGTTACCAAATGTCAATTCTCTCTACTCATGTTTGACAGACATGAAGTAAAAACAGAGAAACAGACCAGAAATTTAAGCTGAATTTTTAATTTAAAGGCTTTTTTAAATTCAACAGCAAGAGCGCTTATTATTATCATTATTATTATTATTATTATTATTATTATTATTATTATTATTTTTGTGTGTGTGCGTGCGTGGTTGTGTGTCTGTGTGTGTGCAAAAGTAAAAGCAGATTCTTATATACTGTGGTGCAAATGGACCTCCTGTACCCAGGAGTTCTCTTCTATAAATCATATTTTTATATATATATATGTAATGCAGATCCACTCAGGCTGCAGTGCGGCATGGTCTGTCAAATATCTTTGTTTGGGTATAGAAACACACAAAAATATTCATGCAAATTCTTCCACAGGAGAGAGTCTGAGATTATGTATATAGCTGTAACCAAAGTTAGTAACTTTTCAAAATTGTAATTGTATATAAGAGGGCTGTTGCAGTGAGTANTGGTTTAATAAACTAGCAGGATTTTGACATGGTTTTTTTCAAGATTGATGAGACATTCTAAGTTACTTTTGTATTCAATCTATCAACTTTTGTTCAAACTTTATGAAGATATATTACATGCACATCTCAATACAAAATTAAGTTGGAGAAATACTCTAACATATTTCAAAATTTCACACTTAATTAGGCTTTCTGAGAAATTATTGCCCTTTTTAAGTCTCAGTGGGTAAAAGATGATATTTTTCAGTAACTGCCATATTAACAGACAGGAAGTCAGACCAATTGACTGAGAAAGACCTGATTTCTTATGGAAACAAGTATTAAAAATCATTGGATTTTGACTTCCAATCTCAAATTCTTCTCTCTGGATAGAAATCACTGACAGCATTAAAGATACTAAAAGAAAATAGTATTTCTCAATGCAGTTTTCAACAAATTCCTGTATCGACTGCCTGTAGATCAGATGTCAAATGTGTGATTCTTTTTCAATTCATGCTGATAATTAGTTTGCCACTTTACTGGTTTCTTTTTATCCTTATTAGCAAAGAGAGTTGTCTGAATGGCCTTCACATACAGACAAGTTAACACTTCGTAAGTTACCTCTTAAATATTTCCATGTACAGCCCCATCTCATTAGCATAGGCTTGTCTAGTTCTATCCATGTAAATAAAACTATCTAGCTTTCTAGATCAGTCCCAAAAGCATTGCCTTTACTTCAGTTTCCCACTGATCAAAGAATACATGACGAGTGGGATAAGCAGAGACCTTGAAAATAGAATATTTACTGAGCTCTTGTTTGTCTACAAAAAAAAATTTAAATGTTCAGCATTAAAGGTAAGGCCACTGGAGATTTGCCTACACAGTGCTGAATAAATATAAGGCATGTTTGGGTTTGTTCCCTTGTGCCCTAAACTCTTTCCTCCCACCCCCTAAAGTAGCTCCCTACAGCAAATTGGCTCCATTAACATGTTTCTCTCTCTTTTGACTTACATGGCAACACTCCAATATTTACTTGGTCATTCTCCAGTGAAGTACAAGGTCTTTTGGTACTAAAGACTCTGAAGACTATTAATTGATTTCAAACAACACTACCACACATACACTGAGTTTGCAAGGATCTTCCAAGGCGGTGTGAAACTTAGTGGGGGAGCCTTGGTTTGTTCAAGGCAGCACAGAAGAATGAAGTTCATTATGTCACAATCCATTTGAACTTCAATTAAACTTGAATCTGTGGATATCCTTGGCTCACGACTGGTACATAGCGGAACAACTGCTATCTTTTCCCATCAGGAGGGAAGTAATCATTGCAGTAACTCATTTGTGCTGGTGACTTCTTAAAATTTCAATATGAATATGAATCTAATTAGGGGCCCAACACAGATAGTCTCCTGTGTTAACATATATACACATTGCTCTGACATTGTTATATAAAAAAAAAGGCTAAAATGAGTGATGCAAGAACTTCAGAAGCCTTGGGGTTTGGACAAGCTTCAAAAACCAGCAAACACATACACAGTTAAAGAAAGAAACAAAGAGAATCCCACAATATCCTATGATCTTCCCTCCCATCCCAGATGCTTACCACCAGAGAGCTTCTTATCTTCATCATCCTCCACATGGGGACGATCCAAAGCTGTTTCTTTGTAGAACAAAAAGAAGTTCCAACACAGATGCTTTTTGTGCTTCTGTTGTCTGCTTAACCTCTCCTCTTTCTCTCAGATACTGCTCCTTGCTGTATAACAGTTTTGTGTTGACCTATTGGCAAATTTGATAATAATAGACTGTTATTTATGAACCTTTATCGTTCTCGCTGTAAGTTAAAGTGAGATTTTGTACAGCATCTTCTAGCTTCATTAATTTCACCTCAAATGACTGTTTCAGTGTTTGTCAGTCTCTGTCAATTTAACCTTCCATTTGCTGAGCAGACAAAAGATGGTTACCAAATGTCAATTCTCTCTACTCATGTTTGACAGACATGAAGTAAAAACAGAGAAACAGACCAGAAATTTAAGCTGAATTTTTAATTTAAAGGCTTTTTTAAATTCAACAGCAAGAGCGCTTATTATTATCATTATTATTATTATTATTATTATTATTATTATTATTATTATTTTTGTGTGTGTGCGTGCGTGGTTGTGTGTCTGTGTGTGTGCAAAAGTAAAAGCAGATTCTTATATACTGTGGTGCAAATGGACCTCCTGTACCCAGGAGTTCTCTTCTATAAATCATATTTTTATATATATATATGTAATGCAGATCCACTCAGGCTGCAGTGCGGCATGGTCTGTCAAATATCTTTGTTTGGGTATAGAAACACACAAAAATATTCATGCAAATTCTTCCACAGGAGAGAGTCTGAGATTATGTATATAGCTGTAACCAAAGTTAGTAACTTTTCAAAATTGTAATTGTATATAAGAGGGCTGTTGCAGTGAGTATATCATTAAAAACCGACTAAAATAGTAGAAGAACAGCTACCATGAAAAATTCATGTTGCAAAATTAACCCATCCATTTTAACAATATGTAATCATGCATAAGAGAAGGTTTCTTTTAGGAATGTAGAATGACTCAATGTTAAATTATACGATAGCTGAAAGCATTTAGGACTGTTCACAATCTAAAACATTAAAACAAGATCTGAAAAAAACATAACTGTGGAACTCTATATATACAGAGTTGTATATATTTTTGCTTAGTGAGAATGCTTATGTAGGAAGCTTTTATTCTACTCTTAGTAGCAGGAAATAAGAAAAGATATTCTCAGCTTTTGAATTCCAGCTTAAAAATTCCAGTATGAGAAAATCATGGGAAAATATCCCAAAGGACATGGTTAGTGTACTTGCTTTTCTTTAAGCAGCCTGCCCAGTGTTTTCCTTACTTTGATGGTTAACTAAACACTAGAGATTTATTGTTGGCTATTTTAAGAGTCCTTCAGTTTTTGAGAGCTGCAGAACCAATTGATTTTGCAAGACTAACAGCATATCAGTACGAAAATAGAGAATGACATCAAGCAATTGTTGCTGTTGTACAAAAATGATAAAAAATATCTGTGCTTTTTCTCCTTAAACCAAGAAGATGAGAGAAGGAAGGAAGGAAGGAAGGAAGGAAGGAAGGAAGGAAGGAAAAGAAGAAGGAGAAAATTAAAAAACCTTAAAACAACAATAAATAAAAGTCTGTATTGTACCCACACCTAAATATAACAAGAATGAGGATTGCGGAACTTATTTGCCCTGAGAGGGTGATAATTTCTGTCACACTGCACAAATTAATAGCTTTTTTCCAAGAATATAAGAACCAAAATCTGGCACAAATACAGAATGTACAAAAAATATTAATGAACAAATAGTTCCATGACTTTTAGAAAATTTTTTTAATTACTGTTTGTATGTGATAAAAATGGAATAATCTACCAAAAAAAGTAATGAACTTATCAGGGAAGTGAATTGCTGTTAAAGAACACATTGACTTCACAGAACAAGGAACTTCCAGATTTCTCAGCACCAAGAAGAACAGTTTGCAATGCAGCGTGGTTTCCAGAAAAACACATATTCTTCTCTCTCAGAGATTTAGCCACAGAATATTTGAAGATTTTCTGTTAACTTCAATAGTTATTGGGTGAAAACTAATGAGCAGCCAATAAGGCCCCAGACAAATTCTGTTACATGTTTGCAGTCTTGGCCTATGCTTGCCCTGGTACCACTGACTACGGCCAGAATAAATCTGCTAGCCAACAGAATAATTTTGTTTAAAGCAGAAAAATACCACAATAATACAAATGTTAGAAATATTAAAAAAACTGGATGTCACCAATCATGAATTTAAAGATCTTCTTTTCCTTTTAAGAGGATGATTTTCTATTAGATGAAAAAGTTATCATAAATAACTTATATTATTTTTTTGCCTACTCAAAAATTCCAAAATGATGGAAAACTTAACTACCAAGTATTTTCTCTTTAAGAAACTTTAAATTGTGTCTTGTTTACAAGTCCATTATGAGACTTAGAGTTTCAGAATTAAATTAATTTTGAATGGAAGGCAAAAATTTCATGTGACACCTTGTTTCCGTGATTTTTCACTTCCAATAGAGTATCATCTATTCTGATAGAAAAATCACTGATAGATAAATCAGTGTTCTGATTTATCTACATAAATGGAATTCATCTTTCTAAGAAGTGAATGAAACTTTAGAGTAATATACTATTTTCAAATTATTTCTTATCTCTATAAATTTCAAAAATAATGAGAAAAACCATATGTTTGAGTATTTTATTGAGTCTGGGAAATGTATTTTATATACAAAAGATTACAAAATGAAATAATTTTTCTTTTCAGACACATTCTGAAATAGTCATGCCAATATTTGTCTATTTTTATGCAAATGTTGTTGGAGTATTCCTGGAAACAGGATATAAAAAGAATGTGATCACAGCTAGGGTACTTTTTAAAAAAATGTATGAATATACTTAGGATTTTTACAGTATTTATCCTGCTCTATAAATCACCAAGCAGTATGAATTTAGTGGAAAGACTTCTTTTCTTAGGTAAGTAACTACGTTTTTTTCTCCTGGATTACAGAAGAATTTTGGTTCCATACAGAGCAATATAAATTGTTACTGTCATCTCTTTTTTAATTTTTAAAACAAAGCATCACCTCCTTTTCTTCTTGAAGACAAGAGAAAAAGAGACAGTAAGTACCTCACATTAAAAATGAATACCAAGTTTGACAACTGTTATGTGTTCAAATTCACAAAGATAATTTCTGTGATACTGTGCTGTTCATTTTGTAGTACTTTATTTGTGTGGTCTTTCAAGGCTGTGGGAAATATGAAACAAAGCTATAAAAAAAAAAAGAAGAAGAGGAGAAATCTTCTGAGGATGTTTAACCACAAACATATTATACTTTCCTACACAAAAAGAACAGTGAAGCAGTGCATCTTGAATGGATCTACTCTTTGAAACATGAACATAAGTAATGAAACATACTCCAGTCCTTCCTATTTATATATTTATATTGTGACAAACAATGAAGTCTCCAGTATGGTTCACAGAGATGAATTCTCAGAAAAGAGACTTACCAATCAACCTGAGGAAAAAAAAAATGAAATTGCTCTTATATCAAACTTATATATGATGAGAAAAACAATCCGCACAGTGAAAACAACCTTGCAATACCTTTGACCAAAATCCAAATCTTAAAGGGATTCTTAGAGTCAAAAATAAAATTATTTTCTCAGTCTACTCATTTTTAGATGTGATTAGACAAGGGAAGTTGGGCATGCTATGGAAAAACTTCTGTATTCACATTATCAGACTCTGAAGAATAAAAATATCTGGAGGATTCAATGACTCTGTGTGTGTTCATAGTCATTAGACTTACCTTGACTTTGTGACATTTAGATGGTAAGAAAGTTGTTTGCAAGAACGTCTGAGAAGTTGATCCCTTATATGACAGCCTGGTTTTTTTGCTGCTTCGTCTCTGTGCATTAAAAGGTGGCCAGTTTGGAGAAATTTTTTTGAGATCTCAGTTTGTATATGAAAATCTAATTAGGGTACAAACACAGCATGTGGCTGTGTGTATAGTTACATCTGCACGTGTTAGTTCACATATTACTGACAACCAAAGAGGAAAGTTCTCCCTGTTTCAGATAGCCCCTTTGTTAAGGGTCTTTCCTTTCTTCATCTTTTGAGGTCTTTCCTGTATTTGACACTCACCACTGCCAAATCCTTAGCTAGAATTTCTGTTTAAACTTCTCCATCTGGCATTAGACCCCAGTAAAAGCTGTGATTGATTTCCTAACACTAATGTCTTTAATTACTCCAAAACTCAAGTCTGGAGAGGATAACTTGTGGACAGCTCTATATGGTCAAATACCTTACTTGAGCATAAGCCATAAAAAGCTATATCCTAGATGATGTCAATTTCTTTAGAATTAGGAGAGGCTTGAGAATTTCAGTTCCCAAATGTTAGATGCCAGACTTATTTCCAGGGTCCTGTCAATAGTATTTCTATAAGTGGAGGAAGCTACAGCCAGAGACAGGCAGAGGCTGCACTCCCTGAGTACAATAGAAGAACAGTCACACTTGCATGCTTGAGGTTTTTCAAGGCCAACCACAATGCTTTCCTGGAAACTGGTGAACCACAGATTTTATTTTTCCTTTACTTCTTCTTTTACAGTTGCTCATCTACTCACAGATATCGTAAAAAACCCTACACATTTCAAAATATTAATGAAACACAATTCAGTCAAAGTTTTCATGGCTTTTTCCCTTTCGTATTGTTTAATAGTTTCAGACTTTAAGAATATTAACAAGGATTATTTCAGATATTTCATTTTACATTAAGAATAACTCACAATATGGATAGCCTTTATTATTAGCATTATTCATAGCTACTTAATAAGAGGAGTTACTGCTTGCCTTGAAACTCCATCCATCCCCTGTTTGGCTTGGCATGCAATTAAGTGTATTTCAGGTGTTATGACACTGCTTTCAGATTGAATTGTTATATCAATCATCATACAGGACCAGTTACCACTACAAATTCAGGATGTAGAGTTATTAGTGACATAAATGGGAGCAGAGTGGAACTCTGAGCTTCATTAATTAGAAAGGAGAAGAGCAGAAATATTTAATGAATTTGTATCCAAATCAAGAGACCTCAAAATGAGATAAAAATTGTCAATCATGTCCCTCTTTCTAAAAATACATTACTTATTTGTTATTAAAACATTTTAAATAAAAGATATATTAGAAAAAGGGTTTGATTTACAAAATAAAAGAGAATATTTTATTTTAGATGGATAAAAAGGATTTGTGTGACCTTCATCTTCATGAAAAAATTAAAAATTAGTCTTTTATCGACATAAATTAACCTTCTGTTACTCTTTTTTTTTTTATTTTGGCCAGAGAATCACAGAAAAAATGATCAGTTTGTCACATAGCTCCACAGAGAAGACTCCCTACTGAAGTTTTTCTTTCAAAAGCCTAGTTCTTACCCACTTTTGTAAAACATTTTGGGCTCCTCATCTCAAAGGCATTGCATAATTGCAAAGCATTACTGTGTTTATGCTGTTACCCTCAGGATATAAAACATAAGAAATTTTTGTGGCCTGTGATTTCACTCTATATACTGGTCTGCTTTAACTATTTCTATTGTTGTTTGCAGCTGTAGGAACTGGAGCACAGTTGTGCTCTTTTTAAAGAAGAAAACTGCTAAGTGTTCTATTTTGAGGGACCTTTCTCAGTTTGAGACAGCCATTTTCCTTTACAGTCTTCTAGAGGCTTGTATATTGGAGCTTCTGAACAATTGGCTCAAGTTATGCTCCACAAATATTCAACAAATTTATCCCTCCAGTAAAACCGCATTGATGATCTGCTTTCGTGAGTTGTTAATCACGTTCCACCCCTGCTGTGAGGGCTTGAGCCATTCAGTACAGACACAGTTAGTTTACAGATCTGGGGGTGGAGGCTGGTGAGCAGAAGGGTCAGCAAGGGGAGTTTATCCAGAAGTGGGACAGCCAACATGGATTGCACTTTTCTGCAAAGTAAGGAGAAGAAAACTGCATGAGCTTTGCAAGCAGTCTTTCAGTGAAGACAGGCACTAATGATCCAAACTCCAAAGGTTACCTTTGCTCTGACCCTTCAGTAAAGTATGTGCCTAGAAAGCAAAAGGCCTGGTTTATTAACAAAATTTAAAAACTTCTTTCCATATTTTAGGTGAAGAATTGAGACTCACTGGTTTCTTTGGGATCTGACATTGTTGTCACATATCCCTTCAGTTTTAGTTAGTGGTTAAAGAAAGAAAAAATGAATATCATGGGCAGGAAAGGGCTGATGAAGCACACTAGATGTATGAAGTAGGGTCAGTCTGCACACTGAAGAACAACTTCTACTAGAGTGTGTTTACATGTGTGTTGTCAATCAGCATCAGGTTCGGATTCAAGCAAACTCTGAGTAGGGAGACCACAAAGTCCTTCATTCCAGCCTGCTGAGGTTTCTCATCCTCTTTCTTGAAAACCTTTTCTCACAGTTCTGAAAAGAAATGCTGCTCTCCATTTTCTGTGATTCATAGGTTCTTCTAATCTGAGGAAGTGCTATACTAAGGAATACCTTTCCTGAGGAATTATCTGATATATTACCTACCACTTTCTGTTTCAGTCTTCATAGAGAGCTTTAGTGAGTCACTTTTAATTTATTCTCTGCCTAGTAGGCGCAGAGTGATTAAAGTAATAATTTCCTTCATTCTTTCTTTTTAGGGTGGCTTCCCCCTCATCAGGTATACTGAAAAAAATATGTTTCTTACTCTATGTGAAAAAATAATCCTACTACTCTTCCAAGCACACTGCTGCTGCCAGACTACAGTACTAGTCTTCAAACACTATGTTGCTATCTAGTGTTTGAGTAAAGGATCTGTCAAATATAGCCAGCCACTTGTCATATATTTCAAAAATTTGTGTCACTCATTTCATTCAGGCACAAGGCAGGGACACATGTAACTCTAGAAGAGGGAGTGAATACTTGGTGCTTTTCACTGGATGTTGTGACTTGGAATTACCAGTCATTACACCTTCTGTTGCTTTGCCTAACTAACAAAACTGATCTTCATGATCAGCAACAGTGCTGTATGTATATCAAGACTCTGTGGAATGAATTCCAGAACCTCCCTGAGAGAGACACTCCTTGTAGAAGTGCCTTCCTACATAGGAAGGTAACAAGTAGAACTTAATACTGTCTCTGACAATGAGCTTGCTTGCCCCTCAAACTTTCACCAAGGTTCAGCTCTAAACCAAAACTCTGTTGTGATTCACTGATACCCATGAAAGACTGAGCTTATCTGGGACTTAGCAGCCACTACAGGCTGTACAACAATATTTGAGTGTCTACTCAAGTAGAACTATGAGAAATGAGTGTCAGCCATTCAGACAGCAAAACACCTACCTGCATTGGTTTAGTTAAATGCACTCAAACCAGTTGATGGATTTGTGAAAAATAATATTAGCAGTTTTTTCTAACTGAATTTTCTGCTGAACAAAGTAACTATTTACCTAAAAAAGGAGGGAGGTGGGCAGGGGGAGTTTTAAAAATATTTACTGAATATTTTTCTGCACAACTGCAGAAATTTTGTTTCTATTCGGTGACAGAAGAAAACACTACTAAATAGAAACCTTTAGATATTACAAACATAATTCACCATTAATTTTCCAGAAGTACTTTGCTATGTTTGCTTATAAAAGAAAAATATCCCAGAGCATTATTTTAATAGTTATTGGATCCAGTAAAAAAATTGGGAAAACTGCTATAAAAGAAATAAAAGAAATATAAATGAAGTAAAAAAAAGCACAAACATTAACAGTTTGCAGATTTCCAATATTCACCAATACAGTGTTTTACAAACTGTACATTTTAAGCCTACATTTGTTCAAATGCTTAATCAATTTGAAGTATTTTTCTCTGACAACGGTTTAAGCAAACTAATTTATTTCTTTATACTGAACCAAATTTAACAAATCATATTTCCTACCCAGTTAATTCACTGACAGCAAAAATTCCCACTTTCAATAATGTGATCCCCCCTTCTGAATTCACAACCTGTTACCGTACAGAACCCACTGTCACTTCTGCCAAATGCAGCCAGTGGCAACAGATGCAACAGGCTACAATTTCTGTATTCAGAAAAAAATCTATGATTTTATTTAGGATTTAAGGATTTGTTTGTTTTAGTTAGCCAAGTCTACTTGTTTGTGGGGTTTCTTTACTTCCTTCTGCTGTCTGAAGCACTAGGCTAGGCATCCAGATGGAATGCTCCTCTGAATGCTCCTTTGCCTGACTGAGAGCACTGTCCATGGGCTCCTACGGCAGCAGCGCATTCAGTGAAATATTCCTGTGTTCACTGGCCTTTACTGCCTTCCCTAAACTTCCTCCTCTGCAGCTTCAAAGGCCAGTCACATTCTCCCAGCAAGGTTCAGACCTTGTGTTGAACACAGCAAAGCAAAAGATATGATCCCAAAGATATAGAAAAAAGATACGATCTCAAAGGTATGGAACAAAGGTTATGACCCCAAAAGTCCCTGCAACCTATAGTCCCAAGCTCACTCACATCAGGAGAGGGTGACTCAAGAGTACCTTCCAGTACTTGCTTTCTTCCTTGGGAGCTAACAAATGTGCTGAGCCTCCTGGTTGACTCTACAGCAAATTTGTACATTTGTAGTCATACCTACAAATATTTCTTTTAAATCACTGAACTTGAGTAACTTTGAAACATGAGAGTCAGCAGGTCTGGTGAATTAGTTTTAACATACCCAGCTTGGGCAAATAGCAATGTAAAACAGGTACATAGAAAGAGGAAAGGGTGCTTATTTCAGGTTTTGTGTAGTTTGCCAGATAATATGAATGACACATGTTTTGAATGTGAATGGCTCTATCTCCTGCAAGGGCTCACTATTCAGTAAATTACTGGTCTGTGAAGAACTTCAGCTGTGAGCACACCTGAATCAGATTTGGCCCTCAGTTGCTCTTCTGTCTTGCATCAGATAGGAGTAAGCACTAGCCTAAACCAGAATTCTTTCTAAGATTTCAGCTAGGTGTGCCATTGTCTTCCACTAAAAGAAACAAGGCAGAAAATGAGGTACCTAGCACCTCCCAGGATGCAAATGTTTGCTGTCTTTTTCTGATTGCATGAGGCAGGTACTTATACCTGTTGCTCAGCATGTCATTTATTCTGCTTCTATTTGGAAAGTTTCTATTGGGGAAACTTTCCTCAGCCTAACATGGAGGTGGAAACATTTGCAAAACCTTGCTGAAAAAAAGTGGCTATAGTACAGTACAGAAGCTTTGGTGTTAAAATGACGGTACTATGCTTCCTGGCAAGATAGCGATTGTATTATAAAATCTGCATAATGATTTTCAGACTGCATCAAGAATGCAGAATATGACAACATTATAAGAAGTGAGAGAATCGGAATTTTCGTTATAGCTTGCAACATTCTTTCCAAGTCCTAACTTAGAACTGGAAGTGTTTGCAAATTGCACTGCCCTTAAATGCTGCTATTTAAATCAATAACTTTAACATTGCCAACTTCCACACAAAATGAATAGCACGCAACTAAAACAAGTAAGACCATTTTTATAACTTAAAAAGAAGTATAAGCTTGGGTTGAGGTTTAGCACTCGAAATGCTGAAAAAGGATACCAACAATATTCAAAAACTAAGCTCAAAAAAGGACAGAATTTCTGAACAAAAAAGCTTTTCCTTGTTGTGCTGTATTTGCTATATACTATATACAGATGGCAATGCTTTCAATAAAATTCCCGTCTTGCTTTATATCCACAAAATTTGTGTCTGTAGAGGGATTTTTGTATATATTATCAACCTACTTTGTATCTAAGAGAAGCATTTATGAACCCAGTTCTACCTAATAATATCTCTCAAGAGATTTTAATTGAGGGATGATTGTGCTTTGTATACATACAGATGAAATCTTCTAATAGCTATTTGAATTAAATAAAATTGACATTTAATTTCTAAAATCCTCCATTTATTTACAGGTGGAATAGCTGGGTTTTTTTCTTGCACTAAAAACGTCTGTTATTTTGTCTGTTTACAGGAGCTAAAGCTGTCAGTGTGGTGAAAACTGTACTGTGTTGGAGCCTCACTGAGCATCTTTTTCGCTATTTTCATTTCTGTCAGCTACAATATGAGGCTATGAGTCTTTCTCAGCTCTCAAAAATATTTTGTTGAACACTCATTCATTCTGACTAAACAACTTTTTTCAGTTTTGGATAATTAGATTGTTGCAATGCAGTAATATTGTATGTCTAAGGAGTGGCTAATTTTTGTAAACTGTGTTTTTTTCACATACTTATGAAATATTTCTGAGATTTCTGTAGTTGCATTGAGGAAAAAAAGCTGTTGCACTCCTTGCAGTTTATCTTGTCTGGACCTCTAAAAATCCTTGCCCTTTTTTACATCATGTAGAGCCCTTTTATATGCATAGAACACAGTTTGTATTGGAAATAGAAGCAATTACAAAGAAATATTTCTATTTGTTGGCTATCATTGTTGAAGTTCCTAACATCACAGAAAGGGGTTATAGATATTAGCAATGAGAAGAGGTATTTTTTTTTTTTGTTCTTGCTTGTTTCTACGCAGCCACTTTTTGTGGCTCTTAAAATATTCATGATTCCCACACAAAACGCAAACTGTAAGAGGGGATATTTTCTGATTGCTTAATCACATGAACTAGACAAACACTTAGCTTTTATCAATTCTTTAAGCATGACGTAATCATAATTAAAATAGCAGCTCTCGTTTTTTAGGATTTTATGTCGTCTTGTAGATTACCATTTGAAAACTACCATTCTCAAAGGCTAATTAACATTGCACCATTACTGCATTTCACAGCTAAGATAATACCACAGCTAGTGTAAAACTGCTTCTTAAGACCTCAAAAGGTCCTTTTAAAGCAACGACTCAGTGCCTAAACATGTTTCCTCAGAAAAAAACTTCTGCCCTCTGGCAAAGAAATGTATATCTGTAGCAGTAAAGAAGGAATTGCATACATTACATACCAGGTAGCAAGTTACTTTATGAGTTACTTTATGAATACTTTCTTCTTTTAATTTCATTTAATGTTGCATACAACTTAATTTTATGCATTTTTTTTTTATCTAAGATTAAAATCATACTACAGGTTTACAAAAAGAAGAGATCTCTTTTTTTGTTAAAAAATTGTAGTACAACCTTGGGATAGCACTTCTCTCATTAGGTTCTTTTTCATAAAACAAACTGAATCATCACCTGCAACTGGAAAATAACGAGGCCTAAAACATAATTCATAGGTCAATAATTGACTAGTAACTTCATGTATGTTTTCTGCAACAAGATACAAGACCTAAACAGCAGTTCTCACTAGGTTAAGCAGCTGTGCAGATTGTCAGCCAACAGCACACAAAGAAATGCTGACACTAATTTTCCATTTGGTTGTCTTTTACTGCCTCTCTCCAGTAACCTGTTAGAAATTCGTGATTAGATAAACTGTTGGTGACCTGTGGCACACTTCGCATCGTGGTGATTTACTGCAACCCAACGGAAACAGTTCCCAGGCACAGCTCCTAGGAATGGCTATCCAAGCTCCTGCTGTGGACGTTCTGGGGTACATTACACCCTGAAGGCTACACAGCCACCAGCTGTGCAATGTGACCCACTGCAAGCCACCAACAGGCTCCTCTTCTCTCCAGACCCCTGCATTCTGCCTGTGCTTTGCCCTTCCTCTCCGCACCGTTTCCAGCTCCACTACTGGTCACACCTGTCTTAGTTCTTGCATCTGCTGCACACCTACTTGGACCTTCTCAACAGCTCTTTTGTCCCGAAGCCTTGCAGGCTTTGATATTCTGTATTTAAAATCACGGTAAATCAAATAAAAATATAGTGTTTGTATTTCTTTTTAAGATGATTCACAGGGACACCATGAGTGTGAAATTTCATGTTAAGAAATTTTCATTTGTATTCCTTCTGAAGGCTATGTCATTAAAGAGATCAAGGTTATTAAGGAGTAGAATTAGCTAATCTTAAAAATGGACAAGATGGAAGAAAATTTTTCTCCCCGTGATCCAGTTTCATGGAGTAGTTCAATTTTTTTTACACTAGAAGTTTTATTCATACCACATTTTTTCTGCTTGTAGTTTTTTTCTTAAGTTTTATATTTAGCACAGCTGAATCATACTTAGCATAGCTGAGTCAGAATCGCTGACATGGGGGAAGTGATCACGATCCTAGAACTGTGTATGAACCTCCACAGCACGTAACATGGTGCTGTTGAGTGCTACAGACTCCTAAAAGTCACTTGTTACTAGTCAGATTTTGAAGCCTGACTCACAAATATTCAAATATTCTATCAAAACTAATGACAGTTTGAAACAGATTATATTGTAGTCTTAGGCTACTGCAAAGTAGTGTTTTAGCCTCAAAGGCTTTTTCTCCTCCTATTTCATCTGATCCACTTCTGCTCTTAATCCCATTCTTTCTCTTTCTTTTATTTTTCATTTGCAAAACATATTTTCTATGTGTTCAAATTAATTTTTTTTGTGTCTGCTTCAATTTTCACCTTCCTCTATTTCCCCTTCTTCTTCCCATATCCCTTTTAAGAGCTACCTTAGTTGGCTGTCGGACAACACCCCTTCTCTCATCAGCATCACATCTGCTACAGTAAGATTGAGACACTTTCAAAGAAAGCAGTGTTCTTTTTGATAGTCCCTAACATGTACCTTATTAATCTTACTTGTTCCTATATAGATTTCCCAGAGTTTTGACCAACCATTTGCATACAATATATAAATAATAAATAATCCATCATTTAATTACAGCCTGTCTCAAAATCCAGAGTTTTCTTTGTCACCCGGAGTTAGCAGGTCAATTTTTTTTTTCCAGACAAAAATTTAGACTACCAGTTTCTACCCTCCCTTTATCCAAGCTGGTTCCTCTCAAAAGCAGGCATTTAAAGCAGTGATCTCATGGGTAGGAAGTACAGGATATTCTTCTGCAGAAGAATACATGTTCAGTAAGGAAGACTTCAACCTCTTAGCTGTCAAGGGCTGCCCTGCCTCCTATCAGATAAATACTGCCAGTCTCAAGAAGTTGCTGTGTTTCACCACACAGAGATCTACTTCCAGACTGGGTTTTCCCAGCTAAATGAATTACCAAAGAGACAAAAATAGACACCATATTGATGCCTTAAATGGCTACCTAGAAACAGAGATTGGACAGGAATAAAGGAGGTATTTATTTAAAAGGCTTTCAGAGGTACACTCTGGGCTCCAGAGGGTCCTGCCTCAGTGGATCCCAAAATGGATGACAGCTCACGAGTTCTTCACACTTTTATATCAGCATCAATTCACCAACCAGAACCCAGTCAATGATGGAATTTCCTCAAGCTTTCCCCCCTCTCCCCAAGATGATGGTTTACAGTTTTTTGGTCTAGAACAGTCTGGGTGTCCTTGGAGAGCAAACTGGAGAGGTTTTGTTATGTCTGTCTTAGCATGGAGAACAGCACTTAACAAGCTACAGGAAACTTCAGAGTTACACTAGCAGTACAGGATTTGAAAAATATAAAAGGTAAAACCTAAGGCATCAATATTCACAAAACAAGAGGAAGGTTACAATTTGGTCTCATTTTATTCTGTGCTTGTTTTATGTTGCAGGCATATCACCCCATCTGCCAAACTGTCCTCTGTTCAGGAAAAAGCAGTGGTCCCAGGTACCTGCACAGGCATCTCAGGTCCCCCATGAGTGAACTATTCACAGAAAGTTTCTGCATCTTGTGAAAGACAAATATGCATCATTCATCAAAAAATGTTTGCTTTAGCTAAGATTGCAAATGGTACTTAGACTTGAAAAGTACATGATGGGTTGATTTGTAGACCACATAAACTGACAGGGCACTGATTGGTAAGTTAGGAAAGTGAGTTTTATATTACTGCTTAAACTCGGTCACCTCAAACTCTTGAACAGGTTGCAAAATCTTTCATTTTATACCTGAAAAGTACACAGAAAAAGTGATTTCTCTGCTCCATGTAAGAATTCAATGGATGAAGACATTAAGCCATTACAATGTGCACACTTACTGCAGTGCTTTGTAAACATCATAGCTTTCCACTGCATTTAGGAAAGCTTGTATACAAGATATGTATTTGGTAACAATGACGTTCAAATGGATTTTTATTTTTCTGGAGCATCTTTAATAATAGGTAGATATTACTATCAGTGGCATTTGACTACTGTTTAGTTGCTTTTCTTCATAAAACAGCATTTTGAAAAGTCTGGTTTCTACGCAATATTTCATTACATACATTTGACTAAAATATGTATCTTGACAAATGCATAATTCGCTGTCACTGCCTAAAAATATTTTCCTTCCTGAAAAATCACTGATTTTTACTATATTCCTGATAGTTCTTTATTAGCTTATTATTTTAAAGTATTACAGCCTTATGTCTTTCTTTTTGTTTTCATACTTTGCATTTTTCATTCAACTTTATTTTTTCTGTAAGCTCAGAATTATTAATTATATTAATTAGGGCACACAACATTAGGTGCCATAATAAATTTTATATGTATTTCCAGAGACCAGCTGAAAAGCAGAGCTCACAAAATGTTAAAACATCATCACGGACAGGCCCTGTTCTCAGTAGTTTTCATCTGACTGATAAGATAAACATGAAAAAAGGAAGTATGACATATAAGTAGACCAGCCATCACACTATTAATTTCAACCTGGTTTGTAAGGAATGCAGACATATTTATGTAGTCAGCTGTATGAACTGAGGTTTACTTAAGGGAAAATAATCAAAGTAGAAAGAAATGTGAGTACAGGGAAGGGAGCAGAGAAGGCAAAGAGAGGAGTGACAGGCGTAAGGAGGGGAGAAGGGTAGGACAAATTACCAGTCTCTCAGTGACCAGAAGAAATAACAAAAAGAGCAGTCAATAAAGATTCCCAGAGATCTGATGCACTTCCACACAAGCACAGCACTATTTCATTTGATGTAGGAAACCCTCATTCAGTCAAACAGAATCCTTTATGTACATAGGCACTCTCCTTCTTGGCTCGATAGATTACACAAACCCCACACAAGATGGTAACAGAATGCTTAAACAGCACCAGCCTGGGACCAGGGCTGCTCAAACTCTCCTCTAGTTCAAACGTACTGCCAAAGCAATGCCAAGGGGATGCAGCACAATTTTGGGACCTGGCTGGACTCTTTGACCCCTGTCCTAATGATTCTAGCTGTTTGGGTAGCGCAAAAAGGTGTTGCCCCTGGCAGCAATCTGGAGAAGTATGGGAGAAAGGGAGAGATTTGTTCCACCTGCCCCATTCCCCATCTCAGTGGAGTCGGCTTGGTGGCAGCGAGCCATTACCTGGCCTTTGTCAATCCCAGATAAGACTGTGACTTAAATGCTTTTTCCTTTCTCAAATCCTGCATCAGCTTTTGGCTGTGCCCGAGCAGCTGGCTTTCTGACTTTAAAGCTACTTAAAAGACATCTGTTTTCTAAGGCTTATTTATCTCTGTAGCAGTTTTTTTCATTTTATATTGATACCAAGTAAAGCTCCTTGGGACACCTTGCATGAATGGTGTTATGAAATAGTAATTTGTATTTGCAACTGCTATTTACCTCTGTGCAGAGATCAATATCTGCTGTATTTTGCCCTCTTGATGCACGAAATATGAGTTTCAAATGAAATCTTTTATTACCTATTCCTCATAACAAATCAATGTTCCTATGTAATATCAACCTCCCTTCTTCAGTCTTAAAATCTGTGGCTTTGTAGGCTTTTTTACCTTCCAGTAAACTAGGTAAAACCTTGAAATTGCTTTATTATGAGGATGTAACATGGATTGGAACAGCAATCCAGGTTTTAGTTTGGATGGTTTAACTATCTTTTTCTGTAATAGGCAAATAAAATACAATATATCCAATAGCAAGCTGGATTACAATTCCAAAGCAGTGACCCTAACTGATCTGAGAGAAAATTTGCAACTATTTCCAAATTTCAGGGAAAACTAAAGCTGTTATCAAAGCACAAGAAAGTTATTAAGTCCTTCTTAATATCCTAGTGATGTACTAATAAATCGTTCAAGCTTCAGATCATAAACTTTTTACAATTTGAAGAAATATCAAGTCATCATGATTTTTGTAATTTTTTTTTTTTAAAGACTATTGTAACTTAGTTTATTGGATATCATATTTATTCATGGTATTTCCTGGTTAAGTGAGTGCTAAAAATAGGCATGGAAAAATAAAAGTTTTAGGAAGGATGAAATAAGAGCAAAGGCCACTTAAGGCTGGCTTTGGAAAATGCGTGATAACTTACTGAAATCTTTGCCACTATGCCTTTCTCTTGGCCAGTGCATCCCACTCCATGATTCATAAAAATAGGATAAGAAAGTAGATTTATTGGACACAGACCTCTTTAAAGATAGCCAGATAAAGTGCTTCTAGTGATCACTAAGCAACTCCTGAGGCCACATTTCCCAGGCTGTAGATGATTCTGGGGCTGACTGTGAGGTAAACATTTTGCCTCACAGCTGCAGCAAATCATACCTGTTATTAATAAAAGACAGACATTGCAAGCAGAGTTTATCACTAATTTTCTCTATTTCTCCTAACTTAGCCTGTTATTATCCTAAATGCTGGGATGGCATTTAGCTCCTCCAGCACCTTTCGTGGAAAATTTGTGATTCATAAAGGACAGAGACCACAAGTACAAATTTGGGTCTGTATCCTGAAATTAAATCATCAAGAGTTTTTGTTGATAAATAGTTCCACTGACAACAGTAGATCCATGTTATTTTGCATAGTCTTTCTGGGGCACTTTGGGGTATATTCCTATCCCCTAACTTCAGGCATTTGATAATATTTGACTAGATATTTGACTAGATCCATTCCTTGTGGAAATAATTAGATGAACTGCCCTTTGGAGGCACGAGTCTCTCTGCAATGACTGATAACATGACGTTGACTTTGGCTGCGTGCTGATTCAACCACATACAATTATTTGAGATGAGCTATTAGATCACAAATATAGACTATGTATAATTGTTACCCACTTGATGGATAGATTAGTTGAGATTGATCTCACTCCTAGAATCTACTAGTGGACTCTACTACAACTAATATAGAAATAAATATAGAAGATATATATAAATATAGAATATATACAAATCTTACCCATTTGATGGAAAGATCACCAGTAGATGCTTCGCAAAAAATAAAAACAAAAAAGGGCCCTGCGATAAGACAGCAAAAGGGCTCTGTGATTAGCTGAGATTTGTCAGGGGAATTTCTTGCCATAAAATTTATTCAAGCAACAGAATGTGATGTCTTTCACAGAATGGCTGCTTCATCTAGTTGATGCAGGGAGGCTTTTAGAGAGAGGAAAAAATTTCAAGGAAGATCAAGATATCCACAAAAATATATTCCCTTTGTAGATGAGTATGTTTGTTTGGCACATTTTTGGTCTCGTTTGATTTTTTTTTTTTGAACAAGCATGGCTTGNCCTGTTATTAATAAAAGACAGACATTGCAAGCAGAGTTTATCACTAATTTTCTCTATTTCTCCTAACTTAGCCTGTTATTATCCTAAATGCTGGGATGGCATTTAGCTCCTCCAGCACCTTTCGTGGAAAATTTGTGATTCATAAAGGACAGAGACCACAAGTACAAATTTGGGTCTGTATCCTGAAATTAAATCATCAAGAGTTTTTGTTGATAAATAGTTCCACTGACAACAGTAGATCCATGTTATTTTGCATAGTCTTTCTGGGGCACTTTGGGGTATATTCCTATCCCCTAACTTCAGGCATTTGATAATATTTGACTAGATATTTGACTAGATCCATTCCTTGTGGAAATAATTAGATGAACTGCCCTTTGGAGGCACGAGTCTCTCTGCAATGACATGACGTTGACTTTGGCTGCGTGCTGATTCAACCACATACAATTATTTGAGATGAGCTATTAGATCACAAATATAGACTATGTATAATTGTTACCCACTTGATGGATAGATTAGTTGAGATTGATCTCACTCCTAGAATCTACTAGTGGACTCTACTACAACTAATATAGAAATAAATATAGAAGATATATATAAATATAGAATATATACAAATCTTACCCATTTGATGGAAAGATCACCAGTAGATGCTTCGCAAAAAATAAAAACAAAAAAGGGCCCTGCGATAAGACAGCAAAAGGGCTCTGTGATTAGCTGAGATTTGTCAGGGGAATTTCTTGCCATAAAATTTATTCAAGCAACAGAATGTGATGTCTTTCACAGAATGGCTGCTTCATCTAGTTGATGCAGGGAGGCTTTTAGAGAGAGGAAAAAATTTCAAGGAAGATCAAGATATCCACAAAAATATATTCCCTTTGTAGATGAGTATGTTTGTTTGGCACATTTTTGGTCTCGTTTGATTTTTTTTTTTTGAACAAGCATGGCTTGTTGAAAATGACTGCTGTTTTCTGAGATTCATGATAGGTAAAACACTGTATATAATTGCATGGCAGGAGCAAAGGAGGGTTTCTATTGATTTAATTTATTTATACCTCTCTTAATCCTATTTCATCCATTCAGTTTTATCACTTTTCAGTCTCTGCTGCTGTCCGTTATCTCTCCAGCCCTGAATCTACCACTGTCTGGCTATAACCACTGTAGTCTTCTTATTTCTGGCACTCAGCTGATCCTATCCTTAAAAACTTTTATCCCCCACTGAATGTAATCTGGCCACTTAACTTTTTTATATCTGTTCCTTTACTCCTTTTTTCTGTCTCCTTTTACCAGGATATTGAATATCTGGTGTTTGCCTCTTCGCTTTGACTACATGCTTCTTGCTTTCTGTGGGCTGAAGTAGGTCTCAAGGCAGACGAATAACCAGTAATCTGTATACCATTTCAGTGTTTGCTTCAGATATGGTACTATCTGATAACAAATAGAGTGACATTTATTGGGTTTTTTACTCACAGGTTTTTCTGTCATCTCACGGAGATAGCTGTCATCACAACAGGGTACTAACTTGTCACTATACCATCCCGGGATTCAATATCAAGGCCTTGTAGGAATCAGCTTTCAGGGCAGGCTAAATCTGATGGCATGTACATTTTGATAGGCCACAGATTACTTCATTTAACCTGATAGGATTATGCTGCTAGTGGCAAGTTCAAAAGGAGACTGTGCTACACCCTCCTATATAGTCATGCTGTGTGCACAGAACCTTTCTCCTTTTCACTTACAAACATCAGAATACTCTGGGAAAAACAAAACAAAACAAAACAAAACAAAACAAAACAAGCATAGCGAGTGAACCGTGTACCAATAGTATGGTCTGGAAAGAATGGGAAAATAGAGAACTGGCCATTGGTCCCATAAAAAATATCCACCAGGAAAAAAGAAATAAAGAGTTAATATTCCTTGGTTTTTTACCATTTGGGGAAAATGTGCTTTCATTTTATAGTCCTAGGATTAGAAATAAGATAATAATTTAAGAAAAAAATGTGACTCATAATTTCTCATGAAACTTCAGCGCAGCTTCAGAAAACACAAGGCATTTTCTATGTAATTATTACAGCATTCCTCAGTGAAATTCTCTCTCATGAATATTCAGTTTTTGGAGGGAACACAGTTAAAATGATATTTACATAAAGAAAACAGAACTTTTCACAGTTATTTTGCAGGAATTATCCAACCATCCTGATGTATCTTAAAATGTTTGGAAAGTACTGAAATAAGTAATTCTAGACATGTCTTCTTGGAAAGACTTAGAATTAGAAAATAATACACCTGAAGTCTTTAACCAATGAAGTACCCTTCTGGCTGGTTTAGGGAATTCTTTTAGTTTGTCACAATAAAGATCATCTGCATAAATAAACTGAACAATAGATTGACATGTGCAGTACAAATTTAGGTTCTTGTGTTCATTTATTTTGCTAAAGCTTGGAAAGCAGCTCTTATTAAAGAAACTCAGTCAGTGAATTACTGTAACCATATAGATATGTGCAAAGCACATCACACCAGGTGTTATTTGCATGAAGTCTCTACACCATAATATCGTCTTTAAGACGAGGAATGTCTCAGGGCATTTAATCAAATATTTTCACATTCTATATTAATTACCCATACATTTTAGGCACACATTCAAACACTCCGCTACTTGATCATTATAATTATTGTACATTCCATATGTCTGAAACATGCCAGATTTGTAATTTGAAGGAAGAAAATTATCTTGAGACGTGCTCTAACAAAACAAAGAAAATAACCTAGGAACAATGCCCTTTTTGTTCTGCCTACAGTATTTTCCTGCTGTGCATACAAAAGCACAATAAACGTTTAATCTGAATTAGAAGAAAAAACTTCCTGCTATCTAAATAACTTAAAATCCAAAATGAAAAATTGCCGTGTAAAATGTCTTTATACGCAACTGAATCCACTTCTGTTTACTCTCAGTCTGCGACATAAACCTACCCTCCATTCTTTTGTGCAGTAATCTCTCTGAAAACAATCCTACAAGGTGCAAAAGCATGACAAGAGTGAGGTAACTAGTCTGCAATGTAGTTTGGAAATCAAGTCTTAACAGCACAAGAGAAAAATCCTCACTGTGCTGGCATACAAAATACCAAGCTGAGTCACATTTTAAAACCAAATTCCAGAGATGCCTACAACTGACATAGCTGAGTAGTTCACAATGCTTGGCTCACACCTTGCTTATACAGCTAGATTAGGATCCAAAATTGTCATTTCCTACATATGTTCTCCAAGGAATTCGACTTGAGAAACACCATCAGAGCATATATACTACACATTCAGCTTTCAAGTTCATCTCAGCAACTAACTGAATCTTTTAAAACATGACATTTCTCCATCATGAAGAGCTGTGAATTTCTAACAGAGCTGATTACTTAGCCAGTGTCAAAGGTGTAGAGTTTTGTTTTTACTTATATGAATATGATTAGAAGAAGAACAGGAAATTATGGACAAACACATAAGCTGGAGCAATTCAGTGCCTAGGACAGTTTCTGGAGAGGTCTTCCTCCTTTAAGCAGGTTTTAGAAATTTTCCAGTTCTTAAAGGAGTCAGCCATTGATGCTTCCAGATCATTCGCTTTTAAAGTCCAATGCCCACTCTGCCAGGCTGCAGCATCACCTTCTATCTCAGACCCATAATGTCTGGAAGGTTTTTAGTAAGCAACATAGGTTTAAATTTGTTGAGTCAATAAGGAAATATGAAACCAAGATTTCTGTATTTCTAGCCAAAAGCTCTGACCATAAAGCTCTTCACAGAACTCTATTTCTTTAAGACTCAGGTACTTGTCTTGAGGAGAGGCATCAGCTTGACTCAGGGACAGGATTAATAACTCAGACACCTACCCAGTTGTTTAACATTCGGCAGCTACACGCACAGCATGTTATTCTAAATGTCACTCTTACTTTACCTGGGAATTGCCTGTGATCTTGGGTTTCTCATATAGAATTCTTGCTTGGGAAGAAGGCCATAAGAGAATTAGAACCAAGTAGTGCATTTGTCTGAATTGATCTTTTAATATTCATTACTTTGATCTCCCAATGTTAGCAAAACAATTTGCAAGTCACCTTCTTTGCTAGTATTAATTAAATGTTATTTTCTTAGTAACAGGTTCATTTTCTTCGCGCTGTTCTGAGAAAGCTGCATGTCTGATTTCCTGCAGCAGTAGAAGCTTGTTTGGGTCATCCACAATGTGCCTAAGTATTTTCAACACCATTATAATCTTATCAAGGAATTTCCTTTTTGTAAAAACGTTATATATTTTCCCAGGTTGTCCTGGACAGAATGAAACTTTCTTTCCTATAGTTGTCATCCAAAAAATGTCACATTCATTGTCCATTTTGATATAACTTATGTGACTTGTGGAAGTGGATATGTGCTATGCTGATAATTCTGCAAATACCACTCTCCAACGCAAAACTGGAAGAAACCACCACTGTAGTATAACCTACCTGCACCTAAAATGATTGGCAACTGAAATGGATACAGTGGTAACAAAAACAGTGGCTCAAGATCCTTCAAGCCTCTGTTATCACCCCAAAGGGGGTACTGCAGTCAAGTCACGTGCAAAACCTATTCCCTCCAGATGAAGTACAGGTGCTCCAGCCTTGCTGAAAATTGCTTTTTCCTCACTGTTATGGACTTTCTTAACTCCAAATACTCCCACATGCATAATAATATTTTGGAACATAATAATAATTATTTTGTTTGTACTAATATTTTATGACTTCTGATGCAGAATAGAGGAGTTTGCCTATGCCAAAAGCTATTTTAGGCCTATTTTGTGCTAGGCTACTTCAGCAATTCAAACACTACCTAATTAGATATATTTTATTACTTCTGTTTCCCTATTGTTCAAGTTACTGGGGTATCCACTACTAGAAGTCAAACTGGTAAATATTATTGACTTTGTGGCACTACAACCATTGCAGTGGGGGAGTTGTGCCTCTATAGATATCCATGCAAGATTTTTTTATCTTAATGGCTTAAAGGTATTTTGTTACTCATCAGCTTTTTCTGCTGGTGAGAACCAGGCTGTTTTCACGTCATCCTCCATATCAACCTGTACAGAGTAACTGCTACAAGTTTTGATCATTATTTGTTGCAGTATTTCTGCAGCATTCAGACTCCTGCTTCTGAATTAAAAGGTGACAAAATCAGAAGGTTTTCTCAAAAAAAAAGTTCTTCCAACAGTTTAGGGAAGGTGGGAAATAAAAAGACTGGAAATGCTGAAGGAAATGGAGTATGGCACACTGGGGTATGGCACCTCCTTTTGCATAGATTTGAGCATTACTTGTTCCACAGGGCTGCAGCTGAAATGGAAGTGAGTCTACATCAAAGCCAAATTGCAAGTCAATTCAATAAAAACTAATGAAAGATGTGATTATAACTCTGTTTCTGATATTTATCTGTCCCACATTTGATTCTGCCAAAAATTCATATCCCAGAAACTTCTAAGTGAACACTTTGTAGGAATTAAAGTCCTTTAGGTTTCACGATTCTGAAAAGCTTTCCCCAGATCCATTTGAGATTCTTCTCTGGGTGTGAAGACCCCTACCACCAACTTTATCACGCTGAGCGATTCCGTGTTCTGTAGGAACCTATGGTCCCCTGCCCCAGACCTTCATTCTCCAGCTCAGCAAGGCAGACAAATCTGTTGCAAGCTACTATGTTGGGGTTTTCTTCTGCTAATAACTTTTATGACTCCATTCCTTTTTTCTTAAACTGAAGCCAATCCATTCTTCTTTATATTCCCATGTGAATGAGTCACGTTAATGATTCACAGTTGTCCATGGACAGGGATATACATGAAACATGTAGTAAAAAAACCACCCATAGCAACACTTGGTTCACTTATATCCCAACATGCAAAGAAGGAGTAACCTATTTGAGCAATCATGGTGTGGTAGTCTTAGACAAAATCACCAATTTAATGTACTAAAACATTTTTTCTGCTTTTATTTTTGCCTGAATTGCTGAGTAAAAACATTTTGAATGTATTGTATGAGGTCATTTCAAGCAAAAACCTCTTTCTCCTCTTATATAGAGTGTGGCTCTCAATGGATCATTTTACTCTTCTTATGTGACATAAGCACAAATCATAAAAAAGAAACAGAATATAAGTTAAAAGATAACTGTTTTCCTGAGGTTTGTCTTCATTAGCATGTCACTTAATAATATAGACGTTATTACTCTTTTATCTGACTTGATCTCCTTTTCACTTTCTTTTCCCAGTTTCTTTTTCAATTTTGAAACAACCAGTCCACATAACCTCACAATAAGCAACATTTCTGGATTTGTATCTGTCTATACAATACAGTAAAGCTGTGGAAGATATATGGGGAACCAAGTTCCTCCGGCTTTGCTATGTGCCATTTCACAAGGCATACTGCTTTTACAAGAGGTACTTTGTCAAAACATGTCTTAAAGGACTAAATTATCTTCTCATTGTTCAACAGGTATAACAGGATTCAAATTTCTTTTCAGAAGTAAAAACTGTTCTCATCTAGTACTTCATGTCAGGAACCAGAACTGCAAAGCCTTAGGAAAAAAAAAGCTTCTTAATTAAAATTGCCATCTCAGCAATAAAATACTATCACAACATCTCCAATTAGATTTTTAGCAAATTGAAACTGATAAAGTAAACAGATTGTATGTCAGTGATTAGCAAAGGACCGAGCAGAATTTAGTCACTGAGTTAAACATATGTGAATCATTGACAGTAAAACCTCAAAGATATTTAACCAGAAAAAGATTATGTCAAGGGTAAGTATGAATAACATCTCTTCTGTATATTTTGAGCAAGTGCACAAACAAACAATCCTATTCATGTATGGAAACTTACTGAGAGCAGTTTAACAGAACATTGTCACTGGGGGTTTTTTCTTTAAATAACTACATATAAATGTAATTCATTAAAATAAATGTTCTTCTATTTAAAAAAAAAAAAGCAGCTAATTTTTCTTTTGGAATGTACAGCTAAATTCTGCTAATAATAAAATTGCAGACTATTGCAAGCTATTGCATCATTAATCCCTGTATAACCATTTAAATATTGTAGTCATAATTGCTTTAATAATGTTTTCCCATACTGTCTTAATGATTTGCAATTGTTCAATTTTCCTGGACACTCTAATCTACCTTGCAAGTAAAGGGGACAGAAATTTATACAACCAATGCAAGACTGAACCTTGGCAAAAAAAACCCCAAATACATTCACTACATACTAATTGTAATTTATGCCATCATGCTCATTCCCAGGTTATGTTTAGCAGCAGGATTACCGAGCCAACCTCAAGTGCTCCATTTCCAGTCCTACCCTGAGGGCACTTAGGAGCATTCTTTCTAGAGGTGAGAACAGGCTGAGCCTCCATTTTTTGCAAATGGGCACTTCTATGCTCCAGGAAGTATTGAGACTCCCAACCAGATATTTCTGTCAAACAATACTTAGAAAGTAAGAGAGAATCCATTGGTCAGTTGTTCTTCTGTTGATTCACCAAGTGTGAAGAACAATGCTCCTTAAAGGACTTTTTCTTTTCTCTGGGACACAACTGAAAACCTGATGGTGCTGAGCAACCTAAGAGTTGAGTGGGGAAAAAGATTAATGCAAACATCCTCTAAAGTCCTGCTCTCTGCATTAAAATACTATGTACCTTCCAGTTCTTCTCAGGCAACATGCCACCTGCAGAAAAGTTTTCTGCCATTTCTTTTCTGCTTTTTTTATAATTTCTTCTGAATATTAAAAACATGATTTTTAGAAAGGAGGGAAAAGGATTCCTTTCTTATTTCATATTACCCCCATAGCTCATACACCACTGCCTTGAATACATCTCTGGTGAAAGCAGCTGTATGATATACCAGAAGCCTTTTGCTCCTGTGAAAAGGAACATTTGACCTCAAAGTTAATTTTTCCATATTTCCATTAATGTAACTAAAAGTAGATACAGATGCAATTAAACTGAGGCCTATGCTCTGTCATCAGCCATTTCAAGTTTTTTAAATGATTTTTACTCTGCTGCTTGTGGTTTGTGTTTCTCAAAGTCTGTTTTAACTAGAAGAGTTCATTAATTTTCTGGGATAAAAAACAACACAATAAGAAAAGAAATCATTATAAGTGTCCTGGAAACATTGTATTATTCCTATTATTTTCTTTAAATCGTGTGTAAAAGCTTCAGGACATGTTTTATTTATACATATATATGTATATTTTTTCTTATGAATAGAATAGAGCTAAGAAAAAAATTAATTAATGGCTTTTAATAATGGTAGTACTGTAAAAAAGACTGAGCAAGTGACACACTGAATTAAAGTGCTACTTGACCAAATGTAGCCTGCATTTTTTACCTCTGAGAACAGTAATTTCAATGTTTGAATTGAAATGTTTTGAGAACAAGTGCCACAGGCAATAATATCTATCTTCAATTTCTTCATGGCACAGTTGGCTTGAGTGATACCTTCCCTAATTTATAAGTCTTAAGTGTAAAATGACAGCTGTAAGTGCCTGGCAGGAATTCATGTTCCTCTTTGCATTGTCACAGAGGTGGCTTGGAAAGTCACAAACGTCTGGAACAGGAACAGCAATGCCTGTTTAAAGGGAAGGTTGTGACAAAGGTTATGTCATGGCATTGTGGAACAATCACAGCAAGATGTTAACAGCCCAAAATTCTTCCTGAGTTTTACACTGGAAATCAGTGTAAAAATGCTGTTAATATCAATGAGGGCCATAAACGCTTGTCTGCTAAAATGTGAAATACTGTGTATTTGTTTAACCAGTTCAAATGACTCTCCCAAATTCCTGGGAGCACCAGATGAGACAATATTTATACATGTGCAGGTGGAAGGACTGATTCCCATTGCCTTCCACTGGCACATTTGTGAAAATTTGAATGCAGCTTCTGTTTTGACATGTCCTTCACTTTAACCAGGCTTTGGTTCTTTTAATATTTTCAGCCTGGTGAAACAGCTGACCATCTGCCAAAGTTGCTTGGACCACCCCCACCTCTGACATTCACAGATTAACAGATTTGGTGGGAATGGTAGTGAGCTTGTTAGGCTCATTTGTTAAAATTCTTTTGAACAGATGTCTTAATTAATTGCTTATAACATTAAATTAGCATTGTTTATGCTAATGGGGTTTTTAAAGTAATTGATCCAGCGTGTCTTCAAGAATTCTGAAGTGAGAATGATGGAAATGAAATTGTCCCAATTACAGATTAATTTATAAACTCCCTTCAGGGAGTAATATCTCTAGTGGAGATTTAGAGAAAAAGCTGAGTACCAGTTTTGCACACAGTCAAAAAAATTTCCCTTCATTTCCAGAATAAAGCAAAAATAAAGAAGATGTTTGCAGAACTATTCAATGATGCTCAAATTTTTCTAATTCAAAACCAAACTTGTATTTGGAATTTATTTTGAATAAAAGTATCACATCATACTTTGAGTATTGGCAGTTCCAGTGTCAAACCCATTTGGCATTTCTGAGTCACAACTGTTGGCCATTTTTTCTGCATTCTGTCTCTTTTGATTACCCTCACACCAATAAAAAGAACACATTTGAGAGTGTGAGTCTACTCAAACATTATGCTCTTACTGGTATCAGATGTCCATATCCTCAATTGCATTTCAAAGTTCAATTTAACTTAAGAGGACAAAGTAAAACCTGCTTTATAGGTCACCTTTTATGAATTGTTCCAGTAGAGTTGACTCTTGAATGCTATTTGGAACAGCTAGACATTATAAAGACAGCAAAATAAGACCTCCTGGCTACTGAAGTTTGGTAAGATATTGTGATCTCCCTGGGTAAAACCCCTTTTCACACAGATGTCTTCCAGCCCAGTCACAATATTTGTAAGTTCACAATGTTTCTTTAGGATTTGAGGAAATAGTGTACCAAGCTTTGTAATAGATAAATATTATTTTGTAAGTAATTCAGAACCCAAGATTGAAGTACTTCCCTCAGGCAAAGGGGAACATGTGTTCTGAGTATAAGACAGAGAGTTAAGATTCAGTTGCTTCATATGTATTTTTGTCAAACCCTTGGTGGTGTATCTAATGATATGAACATGCATATGACTTCACTGAAGAACGTAGCTCTGGTTTCAACAAGAAGAATGCACTTGGATATAAAGAAAAATTTCCGTGGAATAACAGGTACTTAGTATCAGTTAAGGTCTAAGCTGGGATATCCATTGAACTCAAAATTGCTGCAAGTTAAGAATATATAGAGGTTAAGATGTTATATTTCATGGGATGCTTAAAAGTATGTTAATTTGTGGAAATAGGTTCAGTGTGTGGCCTCTGTGACACTTAGATCATCTTATCCCGTATTATCCCATACCTCAGATATTGTATCTATCCAGGATTAGCCCTTTCTAAGGCACAGCCTCCAGCCCTGCTCCCCTGCTCCTTGTAAGAGATCTAAAATGTCTGTGGGAGCTATGGGTTATCTGTGTCATACTACTGTGCTCCATCCTGTGTAGCATTCATCCCCAATGATGGCAGAGAGTTGTCTTCTATTTTTCTTTGTACCTAGTCTATTTTTTTTCCCAAGACTTTATATTTGTCTTGATTCTTTGAAGGACTTTTTATTCCCTACACTGTATTTTCCATTATTGGTCTTAACATGTCCTGGTTTTGTTTGAAATACAAGCAACAATTTCTTATTCTCTGATTTTTAAATAAAAATGTATAGGGTGCATATTAAAATAGATTTTTATTGTTATAAAGTATGAATTATGCCAATATATGTATTTAAATAAACATACTTTGTTTTTTTGTTTTAAACAAAAAATATGTCTGTTTGTAAACATTTTGAGTGTACTGGTACATGAACCCCAAGACAAATCTCTATATGTCTTAGGATATACCATCAATCGACTAAAAATCAATCCCCAAGATCAAAAACTCTTTCTACACTCTATCCCCTCTAACATAAGCCTCCATACACAATTTTCTAATCCCGTTTTTTGTATTTACAAACCTGTATATAGGCATGTCAAATGGCCCTAAGATTCATGCAAACTTTTGCCAGATCAAACCTAAGTTCTGAATTAAAAATGTCAGAACTCAGTGAAGAAACCNTAAACATTTTGAGTGTACTGGTACATCAACCCCAAGACAAATCTCTGTATGTCTTAGGATTCATGATATTCATGAATCGACTAAAAATCAATCCCCANAGCCATAGTTAGATCACTGTAACATAAACCATAGATGTACTGACACACCTGGGCATCCTGCAAGTAGCCTTTACTCTATTGACAAGCCTTCTTTCAAGTATNAGATCAAAAACTCTTTCTACACTCTATCCCCTCTAACATAAGCCTCCATACACAATTTTCTAATCCCGTTTTTTGTATTTACAAACCTGTATATAGGCATGGCAAATGGCCCTAAGATTCATACTTTTGCCAGATCAAACCTAAGTTCTGAATTAAAAATGTCAGAACTCAGTGGAGAAACCACTCTTTACCTTTGGATGAGGGACAGTGGGATTCAGTAGAAGGAGAAATGTTTTAAAATGTAACTAACCAATGTACATAAAATGCCAGTTTCCTCTGGATATACCTGATCATTTAAACTGTCCTGCTGTATTTTGTTTGGATTTGCCTAGGTGGAGTTCGAGGGCTGTGGGTGGAGGTAGATCAAATCTGCACTAGCCAAAAAGNGCAAATGGCCCTAAGATTCATACTTTTGCCAGATCAAACCTAAGTTCTGAATTAAAAATGTCAGAACTCAGTGGAGAAACCACTCTTTACCTTTGGATGAGGGACAGTGGGATTCAGTAGAAGGAGAAATGTTTTAAAATGTAACTAACCAATGTACATAAAATGCGAGTTTCCTCTGGATATACCTGATCATTTAAACTGTCCTGCTGTATTTTGTTTGGATTTGCCTAGGTGGAGTTCGAGGGCTGTGGGTGGAGGTAGATCAAATCTGCACTAGCCAAAAAACCATAGTTAGATGACAATAACATAAACCATACTGACACACCTGGACATCCTGCAAGTAGCATTTACTCCATTGACAAGCCTTCTTTCAAGTATTTCTTGGGAGACCCAAACAGCCCTTTTGTTTTCAAACTGGCCACTTAAATATTCATATGATTTCAAATCTGGTTCTTGGCTCAAATAATAAGTTTGTTCACAGAAATCCTATCTAGTAACGTTTCATTTTAAAAGGGAAGCTGCACCACTATCACTTTAAAACATAGTTGTTTTACTCACTGCTAGAAAGATAAGTGTGGAGCAAAATATTTGCACCTCTTCACTGATTTTTCAATGTGCTGTAAAAATCTAGATTCACAGAGCATAGGTGAGCTTGATAGCAAAAAGGCAATTTATGTTGTTCTCATTGAGGGGCATGTAAAATGGGGATTGTGATTTTGGGAGCTGCACAATTTAATATTAATAAAAATTTGTTCCTTCTTGTTCTGTGAAAGTGACAAAATTACTTGAACAGGATTCCCATTAAAAAGAACGGGCAAAGATATCTCTAAGGAATAGTAATTCTGGTTCTTCTCTTTTCTGCTTGGCACACAATTTTTTAGGAAAGCTGTTTCAGTCAGTTGCAGTCTATTAACATAAAAGCATTGTGGAGAAAGATGCACAGTTTCTTTCAATTCGTCACTTTCATTCTTTCAGATCCGGGAGCAAAATTGTGTAAACATCTCTGTTTTGACTAAATTATCATGTCAAGTCAAGAATGGGAGGGGTGGAGAGGGGTGTATTATACAGTTTATATTTACCTATTCATTTATGTTTTCATATCAATGAAAAAAAACCCTGCTTCATTTTCTTGTCTTTCAAATGCTTTTTTTCTCCATTATCCAAGAGAAAACTCAGTTATGCTAGCATGTTTCCCACCACTGCTCTTCTGTCAGGATTCAGGGGTTTTACCTTTCCTTTGTTAATTCAAGAATTTTTCATCATCAAGCACCATTAGTAGCTACTGGACGAATAAACACACATGAATATGATTAAATGCCATGTGAAGAAGCCAGAAGCAGGAAAGATGGTCTTATTAATAAATGCTTAGCATTCAATTGAAAGACTACATTTGTGGAAATCACATTGTAAAGAGGAAGAAATGGCAAAAAAAAAGGCTAGCAGGTGCTCTGTTTTTGGGGTTTTTTTTTCCAACTTTGTGCAATCAATGTTATTAAGTGCTTTCTAGCTAAATCCTTGGCAACAAAGCATGGCAATGCTTGGCTTTTAGACATATTCTGCTTAATGAAGAAATATGTGTGCATCTGTGAACAGAGTTGTGTGATCCATTGAAGAAAGACATCCACAGGTGTGTTGAACTGGGGTGCTACCCGTACCTGCTTGTTTAAAGGGTTGAAATAAAAGGTCAGGTAAAAACCTTCCCCTTTTTGTAAATATAGGTACATCTGGAGAGACACATCTCTCCTGCATACACTACCACTGATGAATTTGGAGCCTCTGCACCAAAAAATGATCTACACTCTCACTGTTTTTAATGGATTTGAAGTTAGTCTCTGCTGCACGCTGACTCCCACAAATAAAAATAATTAGGATTTTATTACTAGAAAACAATATTTTTAAGAGAAAATATATATGTATATATATGTATATTGATGCTACGGAAGAAATAAGAAACCTCTGTATATCAAACCAAGACGTCACTGACATTTCATCTAAAAGTTATTTCAATGAAGAAAGGTTGGGCACATCTATGATGTTGCTATGGAAAAATCAGTTGTGGCATAACAACAATGCCATCGCATTGCCTGAATGCCTTCTGCCATGAACTCATGCCTGCCATCCAAGGTCAGTTCATAAGGCAGAAGTCCACTACCTCTCAGGTAAACCCTATTGTTTGTGTTATAGCAAAATGCATCTTCAACAGCATCACTGTTTCCTGCAGAAATGAGCGTTTGGTCAGTTCATGAAATCTAAGCAGGACGCAGGAGAGAATCTGTAAGACTTTTGCATATCAAAATGCCAGAACATGATTATTGACAGTTGGATCATTTAAATGGGAACAATTCTAAATCTTAATAAAATGGGGGAGGGGGAAAAGGGGAGAGGGTGCAGAAGAGGGAGGGAGAAAGAGACAAAATGTGATTTTTCCTTTTTTCACCCTCCATTTTTTTAATGCGTATGTTCTTGGACATGAAAGAGAAGAATGTCTAAAAACAGATGTGGAGCTACAAAGCCTCCCCACAGACTCCTTGAGAAAGAAGATGTACATAAAGAGCAGTCTGTGTGGCCATTAATGTACAAATTGATGCAGAGAAAGGATATGATATAGGTTACAGCAAGCACGTAATCCATCACAAAAGCTGAGAAGTATATGACTATCCTGGAGCAGCAGAGAATCAGTGTTTCTTGCATGATTAAATACAGCTAGTGTTTGCAAACATGAGGAAACCACTGCGTGTCTTATCTAGGGCACGCAAAGTTTGTCAAGAAAAGTAGCACATTTCTTAGACAAATCTGATACAGCTGTAGCAGCATGAGACAAGCTGGTAGGCTAACTAGCAGCTAAAACTACACTATTATGACATTGTTGATCTACACATAAGACCTTCCTTTCATCTGAGAATCTCATTCAATTTTTCAGCACAGAATGATGAGTAGTTCTTAATATTTTCTAAGGCAAATTCCAATGGTAGCTCATCCTCATTGCTGCAACAGCAGTAGCCTCTCTAAATGTCAAGGGCAGTTTCCTACCACAGTTCTGAATCACCTTAAGGAAAATGTCTCCATATCTTTCCTATAAGATTTTCAAGGGTTATAGAATTTTCCTCATGAATTTATAGCCTGAACAGGGTTTTTCATTTGGTGTTTTTCTTCTGCAGCACTATTCTCACTTTCACATTTGCAGTCCAAAAAATAAAGCCCTAAATATCCAAAGCTTTGGCCATTTCTAAATGGCCTAATGGTTCTTCAACTTGTTACTGTTTCTTATACAGTGCTTCTTCTGAATTTCACATTCCATTCTTTTTTGTTTTTTCATTTTTCTTATATTTTATAACACTGAAGGTTGTTGTATTTTATTAGTGAGAGAGTAAAAATATATGTATGAACTTTATGGTAAGTGAAAAGTGTAATTTACGTCTTTGTTTTGACTGTTCATTTATTAACAATTATAGCTATCATTGTTTTTAATGCAGTGACTTTTTTTATAAAGTTGTGGTTTTCATGTCATCTGCTGTTGTTATGTCCTCACTCCCTATCATCCTCCTAAGCTTCTATTCACTCCAGCCTGTTTCAGTATATGACACAAAATATTTTGTTTATTTTCTTAATTTCCCAGACCAATACTTCAGACTTACCTCTTCTTTACAGTTGATATTGCCAAAAGCAGCTTCCCACTCAATCATGCCATCTCATAACAATTTCCCAGTGTCATTATCAGAGAAGCATGTACTCTGAAATGCATTTCATGTCAAATTGTTTCATGACTTCTTTCAAATATCCATACATTCAGCCCCAGTGGAATGCTGAATTGGGTGGTCGTACTGCTTGTGGTAGAGGCAAGAGCAAAACATCATGTGTGATTTCAACATCATTAAGTTGTTTATTCATAATTCAGAAGCAGTGTGGCTGAATCAGCATTATTTCCTCTGTGAGAGGTTTTTGGTGTTAACTCTTCTGTTTCCTATCTCCTCGCACAGAGCAGAGACACAGCAAATCCCTATTCTGTCAACTCTTTTAATTGAAAACATCTAAAAAGCTTGTAGACGCTTTGTATGGGGAATGACAGCAGCATCTGTCCCTTAGGGAATACTTGTCTTTGCCTTCCTCCAGATTTCAATGATACGTAATAAAAATACAACAGGAATTAAGTGTGATAGCATTTTTTTTACTCAGACTGTCTTTATTTTCCAAACTAATTATACTACTTCACTCTCCTACTCAGACTGCCTCAAAGCTTCTCCAGCTGGCCATGTTCCTCCTGCACAGCATCAGACAATACTACTATCTCCCAGACCTTTGATACTATTACTCACAATCCAATTACTTCCCAATCCAAACCTAAAGCCATGGCAGCCTTGTCATTAATTATAGTAACAGTTTGAGTGGAATGCTGTTGCACATCACAACAGTACACGAGAATTAAAACATCAACAAAACATAGCTCTGTTTAGAGTTTGGTAGTAACAGATGGGTGTTCATGTGCAGCTATTTCTTAACAAAAGGCTGAACGCTTTTCTGCTTTACATAGAGGAACTGAATACTACTTAAGATGGAGCTAAACTCATCCATAATTCCAGCCAAATATCTGAACTGTTTGCAGCAAAGACCCAGAGCTAATTTTCACTCGCTTCCCACATAGTTCTGCGGAAGCTAATAGAGTTTCATCAGTTTGACCAGAATTTGACTTCAGTTTTCTAAGCTCATATTTGTTGATGATTGTTGCTTTTTCACAAAGCAACTTATATTTTGTGTTATCCCACCGATATCAGCACCTTGCTTTTACTAAAAAACCACTGTGTGTGACAGTGACTCATCATGGAAAAATGATCTGGTACATTCGGTTTATCTATTCTTTCCACTTAGCCATCAAACACCTCACTAGGTACAAACAGTGCCACTTGGCACCGGTTAAGTGCTATTGAATCCTGAGAGAAAGCAGGACACAGTTTACCTCTACGGTCAGATAAATCCTGTTTATATTGCTAGATGCTCTTAAGTTATGCGCTGGCAAGGCAAGCTTCACCACCTGCCAGAGATTTATGGCAAATCTGGCAGAAATGGACAAACAGAAGATATTCACAATCAATATACCCCTTCATTTAATTTCTTCCCTCACTTCATAGACTCATCACCAGTAAACCAGCACCATCTACCTCTGCAGGTGACTGCAGAACTTCTGGCTCAGAAGGGGACACAGATGCCTTGAACCACTAACTGCTCCTCGGGTGTTTTTTTACATGCTGAGGGCTCCATGCCTATGCACCTGGTTTGGGATAACACGTTTTCATTCAGCTGTTGATGGCTTTGAATCCAGTTGAGAAAACAGCTCATTTGAATTCTCCACAGCTTGTTTGATTCTACATCTAATTCATTACCTGATCACTTCTAATTAGAACATTGCAATGGAAGAGTTGTTTTGTTCTAAGCAGTTGTCAATTTTTTACTCCCAGTCAGGACACAGGATTTTTCCTTCTAGGGTGATCCACAACAGAATACTGAAAAATTTAGGTTTGTTTGCAAATTAGAAGGAAAAGGTTGATGTAAAAATCTTAGAAGACAATATTCATATTTTTGTCACAGGAGTTGTCACAGTAGTCAAAAGATTTTGGGGTTTTTTATCATTTTCTGGTATTGTTAGCACTTTCCATTCCCAGCATTTATTTTCCAAGATAAATTTTTTGCTGTAATGATAATATACTACTTCCCTTTCTTATTTTTTTCATCTGCTCTTTTTCTATAATCGTAGTCAAATTTGCCTACACATTCAGGAGCTTTGGACGACCGAGATATCTCAGTGAGAAACCATTATTTTTGGCTTACAACAAAATCGTAGGAAGACAGATACTATTATTTAAATAAAGAAAAACTGTATGAGGCAAATACTTGGTGTTTGGGGCACTATTGTCATTTCTCCATGTAACATGTGTTTTGTACAGGGACTGTTGCTGGTGTCACGGATGAAGACCAATAGCACAGAGGAGACAATGATGCTTGTTGAGAAATTACATTGTTCGAAAGCATAAATAAAAATGTGCACACAAGCAGGAGGCAAAATGAAGCACTATTTTTGGTTAAAAATAAAACAGAATAAGAATAGTAGGTGTTTGAGTTCCACTAGATAATAATAATTACACTTAAAAAACTTTGTAGACTACTGGCTTTGAAGTGTGAAGAAAGAAAAGTAATGACTGATAAGTGTTTGCAAGTGTTCACTTTTTAATGGTCAGAAGCAATAATAGCTCAGTTTGATACCAATTAAGGACTTATTAACTCTCTTACAGCTCCGTGTCCAGTAGAACACTAAAATTACATATTTAACATCATTTTTTTGCGACTTGTATCCTTGAGCCAACAAGTGAATGTCATTGTACCACAGTAATTTATGTATCATTATCCAATTAGAAATGCTTGCTTGCATAATTGCAAATCAGTTGTGTAGGTTTGAGTTGCATGTTGCACTTGTAACTGATTTGTAATATAGCCAAGATGTGAGACACTGTCTCAGTCATCTGCTCTTCTCCTATTACCTCTGAAAAAAAATTAGACTTACAAGAAACAGTAGAATGACATTAGGCCACCTAATTAATCAAAATTACTTAAAATACCTGAAGCATTATTCATCTAGCAAATGTATTATGTGAATCAAGATAAATCTAACATCATAACTTTCAGTTTGTACCTCATACCTTTCTGTTAGCCTGGCTCAGGAGTTAATTGAAAGATGCATATTAAAGATTTGAACTCAGGTACAGCACTTTCCCTAAATCAACTGTCTTGTGGCTGTCTCTGAGCAAGAGGATTCTCTTCTCCTGGGTTTGCTGCTGTTAGACTCCTTTGGCTACGCTTCATCTACACTTGCAGGTTTAATCTCAGGTCCAAGAACGCATGGATTGCCCTTCTTTCTATCCCCCATTGTACTATTCAGGATATAGCAGGATTTAAAGTTAGTTGCCAACTCATAAATCCGAAAAGCTCCAGGGACTTAATGGAACAAGACCTCCTTGCTGCAGGTAATGACCTGGACCTCAGGTTGTGTCTCAGTGTTTATGTGCTGTGTGCTGCTCCTGGTCTGTCTCATGTAGCATCATGTCTCCAGAATCACTTTAGGAGGGCCTAAGAGCATCTTCGAGCCTTGCCTCAGATCCCTGAGAGAAGGACCAGCTACATTCACCTTGCTGCCAAGTACTGTTTCTCATTGTCAGGTGCTAGCAACAAACCTTCCCTGTCAGGGGCAGCTGTGTAGCCTGACAGAGCATTGAGGTATGCCCAAGTTTCTTGCTCAAATCACTGAATGAATGCAAGTGGATACAGCTGTTTTTGCCTGTTACAGCTGTTTGATGGGACCTTCATCCATGAAAGCCCCTGGTTCTGTACCCAGAGCATCAACAATGCTAGAAACTGACTCAAATGTGAGAAAAAGTGAGAGATGTGTTCTGAAGCTTTAAGGATCAGCATCAGAAGCTCCCACAGAGGTCTGTCCGCATCAACAAGCAGTCCATACTTGGGCAACAGCATTGCCCACCACTAGGGCTTCAGGGTGAGATTGCCTTTTGTTCCATCACATTTCCCCTGCCATTTCAGACTAAATGCCAAGTCTTAATAGAAGAGCAGGCAGGTGATTAAATTATCTGTAGGTGATTGTACAACTAGTGTACTGTACAAAACAGTGGCCAGCTAGCCTGCACTGCATGTTATCTCTGCTTCTACTTTTCTCAGGAGAAAAGTATTTTCTATAAATTAAATGAGCTGCCACATGCTTTTGATTCATCTTAGTTATTTCTGAACCTACCAAGAAACACATAAAGACTGATCAACATCAGCATATTGTATATAAACATATTGGTTTGCAGGAAAATGCTACCTACATTGAGGTATGGAGCTGTCATGCTTTTAAATTCTAGTCTTGAACTAACAGCAACAAGAATAAGCAACAAGAAAAAACGTATATTTTAGCACATGCATGCTTGTATTCCATGTAGCCCTACTACTTGACAATATGCTTCTGCAGGATATGTCAAAAAATTATATGACTTTTCCTTGTTACCTTTAGGAACTTACCTTGTTCCTACCTATTTTCTCGTCAATACTACCCTCTCTTTTCACAAGAATTCCTTCTTTGTTTCTTTAATTAAAGGATAAGGACAAAAACTGCCATGTAGTAATTCATGGAGGATACTCTCCAAGCTGGTGATTTGTACCTATATGGTACCTCTTTTTTTGTTCTCACAAGTTTCAAGAGACATTGCCCTCTTGCCTAGCGGAGCTAATATATAATTTTCCTCCTTTCTTCTTTCAAATCCCTTGCCCCTGTTATAAATGAAGGGAGATGCTTTCTGCTAAGGCTTCCAGTCCCAGAAAATTCTTCTAAACGTGGATTGGTTCTATTTTTCCTCTTTGAAATGAAATTCATGAGTAGCAACATACTATTACTTCCTGTCTGTTAAGAATTTCCAATTTAGACTTCTTGATTCCTAAATAATGAAACAATAATTTTCAGTTTTTGAAAATGTTGTTTCTTTGGGAGGAAAAAAAGTTGCTTTGTCTTGAGTTCAGAATAGCCTGTGGGTGGCCCTGGATTCTCTCCATGATCTACTGGGGATGAAATAAAACAGCCTGACCACTATGAGAAGAAAAAGGTAGGTGAGAGGAAAACATAAAAATGTGGGGTTTTTTCACATATAGTTGCATCAGGAAAACTGGATCTAAACTTTGCCGCTGATCTCCTTTGGCTCAGTTGTCAAAGACAGTAGGTGTTTTCAATTTAGCATTTCTTCTCTTCTACATGTACTTCATCAAATAAAACCTTGAAAACATAATTAAACATTTTTCTTATTATTCAGATTTTTTTAAACTTTCCTTATACAAGTAGCCAGAATTATTTAACTTTATTTATGTAATATTTCTCCCAGTATGGAACAAGAGCAGTTTTGTTTCCGCAAACATTTGCTGTCTCACATCTAGATATTACAAAATCAATGTAAGATGTAACCTAAACCAATCCCTCTTTGTATTCATCCCTTCCACTTTCCATAGTATGCCCAGAGTAGAAAAACCTCCAGATAAATTCTTCTCTTTGTTCCACGTGTAATTTTGGTGTCCTTACAGACAATGTTTCTAAATTTAAGGGTGGAACATTTTCTCTGTGAGCAGGATATTATAGAAAAAGACTCCAATGTCTAGACACCATGTTTTCAGCTAAAAAGTGAAAGAAATCTGACATCATTGATACTAACAGAAATATTATTATGAATTTTAATGAAGTCAGGAATTCTTCAAAATATGAAAAAAAAATTAATAAAACACTTTGAATATGTGTTTTAATTTTCATGATTCCCCATATGTATACCAGAATCATATGATGCTACAGCTTCCCAAAATTTCAAACCAAATAAAATTGGCTTGTGGATATCTTAGAACAGGCACCTTCATAATCTTCAGGTGGTACTAGAAGGGATCTATTCACTCAGTAGGTCTATCATTTTGAATTACCTCTGAGGCAAAATTCCACATTATGGGACAATTTCTATAACAGGAACATATGTTCCATGTCCAGAGTATTTGTGACTCTAAGTCACACGGCTTGTGTTACACAGTTTAGGCTTTCTACACTCATGACACCTTTCCGTAGAGAGGCTCATGAAGAAAGAAGTTTCATATGACCACACAAATCACTAAAAAACCACAGCCACCAAACTGTTTTTCTCAGAGCTTGCATGTCATTTTGAGAGGGGCCCTTAGCATTTACTAACCTTCCTGCGACAGCAAGCAGGCTGCCTGATTGTCTCATCAAGAGGTAAAACCAGCGCTGGGAAAAGGGGTGTGGCAGGACAGAAGGGATACTAACACTTAAAAGCCAAGTGGAACTTCATAAAAAACATGGCCCCAGAAAGACCTGGAAATGTAAGTTGCTTTGGAGTTCTGTACAGCACAAACATGATGAGACGAATAAGCCTAAAACTACTTTTCACTGCTGCATATACTATAATAACTCATTACTTTCCCCTGGACGCCCAAAATCTGCAGAAATTATGGGCTTGCAGGCAAACCTGGAGCCTTTGAGGAGTGCTTAAAGATGTCTGAATTAGGAAAAATATGTTTAAAATCTCATGTGGACAGAACTCTCCCCACTGAATGCCTCTAGAAGCCTAGGCATAAATTATTCCAACAAATGTCAACTGCTGGAGACCATAGGGGATTTTTTTGCTGTATTTTTATGAAATATTAAGTGTCACTTAATGTAAGTGTGTGATCTTGGTTGCTTAACTGACTTCAAGGGATTAATTTCTGTTCAAATATACTCTCTGGGATTGAGGAAAAGGCAGCCTAATGGACTAATATGAAGCACACTAGCAGGTCTAGGTTGGAAGGGTGAACTGTCTGGGCTCAATGACATTTGAATAGATTTAACTGTGCAGTTCTGTAGGTCAATCAATCTCATTATCCCTTGTGGGCTGGTAACCAGCATGTGAGGAAGGAACTTAATTACTTGAATAGGCTGACTAGAGAAACTTTAGACAATGGTATATGTAACATTTATAAAATAAACTGTCCTTTGCCCTGTGGGTGTTTGGACACAAAAATAAAGGGGTAATCAATAAGTAGACAAGACTCACTGATTCTATGATTCAGGGAAGAAATTATGTACCAGGCACAAAAGACTCCCAGAAGACTTTGACTCACTTCTTAAAACCTGACCGTTTTCCTAACAAGCTAAACCATGCAGAATGATATGTTTATTATTTTGGCTACAGCTATTTTCTGTCCTATTTAAAGCAAAGGGTAATTGTGGTTAAAGTCTCTTAGAAAATCTGAATGTCTCCTCTCAACTAACAGAAGCTTTGGAGAGTGCACTGTAAATCCAGCACAGCCAAACACTCATGAAACTTTGCAGAGCCCAGGTATCATCAGTAGTCTTGGGAATCATGTGAGAAGTGAAATGTTGCAGACAGGGAAACCTATGCACTGAGGATTACTGCTGGCTCAAGAAAGCCCCAATAGCACATGTGTGTAATAATTAAGAACCTCTCAAGTATCTAGCCAGTGCTGTGACATACCTAAAACTGCCTTTGTTGTTTTATTAACCACCCCTATCTTTAATTATGGGGGCAAATGCCCCTACAAAATGCATTTGTTCAGGTTTTCAAGTTGGAGATCAAAATACTAGAAAAATCCAAAAGAATTATTCATACCCTGTATGTAATGGTTTTACCTATTTTAATTTTATAAGCATGTAGGAAAACCCCATAAGCAAAATTTTCCTTGGCGTCATGCATTGTGAACAAATAGATTTAGTTGAGATAGATCACAGAGGACCTTCATGGGTTGCAAAATTCAGGTGCAACTTTTTATTCACAACTACTATTTCTTAAAGCTTTGTAAACATCAAAACTGTATTTTAATTCCACTGATATAGTGTCCATATTATTATTTTTATATTTGAATACATTGCTCTTGCTGACATCATTGCATCACCAACCAGCATGTTGGTGATAGAACTCGGTAAGAGTTGTTTGTAATAGCAATTATACTCTATCTGTTGCTCCCTTAACACCCAGTTATACACCACAGTTATACTATACATCCAATATAACACATAATACTGTTGCACTGAAGTCTGACAAAGAATAATATATTTCCTCTTCACAGAGTATGTCAAACACATCATATAGTGCAGCACAGAACTGACAGGTGTATACCTACACTCTTACATAGCTCCATTATTAACTAAAAAAACCCTACTAACATGAAAGAATTCTAGATTTAGTAAAAATTTTTCAGAAATTTATTTGGTTGTACCTAGAAAATAACCCACAGGCTTTTTTATTAATTTTGTATTCATAACTGTGGTTAAGTTTTATTATATGCATGTCAGAAGGCAGTTTGATAAATACAGAAATGGTACATTTTGTACTCTTCCACTGCAACTATGCATAAATGTTATCAGGCAATTAATTTTTTCATTAAGAAGGCTCTAAATATTTTTCCATTTTCATTATCAAGATGTTGTGTCTCATAGCAAGAGAAAGTAATTTTTCATTGGTTGTGCAAAAGCGGGCTCGCCCGTTTATATTTACCCTTTATTTAATATTTTATTTTTGATAACAAAAAGTCACTTTGACCTTATTAGAGAAACAAGGTCCATCTACCTAGTGTTGCATGGCAGCAAACACACATGCAAACTGAATCCCAAAATGGTCAGTGAGCGTATGAGGAGCCTGTTTCCTTATGCTCAGCTTACCCCAAGGCAGTGGAAGTTCCTTGCATCTGTACACATATGTGCAGACAACACAAACCCTCATGCACATGTGCTCATCTCTGAACTCTGCAGTGCTATTGCTACATCACCCCATAATCATCAGTAATCCTAAAGGTAAATTCAAAGTATTGGCTGGAAGCAAGGTGTGCTTTTACGCACCTTACGATCCCAGAGAGGGATGTTAAAGCATGCACAAATTACGATGTGCTACAAAACTTGCCGCCTGTGTTAGCCCTGGGACACAAACCAGGTACCTGAGCCTCCAGAGCACATTTGTCCCACAAACACATCTGTTCTTTGCCACAACCTCCACCACTCTCTGGAGGGGATGGCTCGCTGGAGAAATTAGGCCCATTCAAACCCCTTCTACTGGGACCACATCCAGCTTCAGTAAAAGAAGACTTTTTTAAAAAAAACTTTGGCTCTATAGTATGCTAATGGCAAAATATCAGAACCTTGGTTCTGCTCTGACCTTTCTCTAGCACAGTTCACAACTGGCCACTTCTCAGGAAACAATGCAATTCATTTATGTAGCAGTTGTCAGAAACAATATTATCACTGATACAACAGCATTTATAGAGAGATCATGAAAGCATAAATGAGTAATAGAAAGGATATCCTAAGGTTCTCCTCTTTCTCCAGTCCAAAATGGAAGACTTTTTGAAACATGCTTAATTTTAAAGTTACCCTTTGAGAATGTTTGGCTATCCCAGGTAAAATAATTTATAAATCAATTTAAAATGCAATGGGGAGAAAAAGTACCAAGCAAACAAACAAAATACTCAAAAAGACCTGCACTTGTACATTGCTAGTCATTAGTCTGGTTAACTCCTAAGCAGCACAGAGTTTGCCCTGGCTCTGCAACAAGACTAATCTCAGATGGCCAATCTTCCACAACTGCAGAGAATGTTCAGCAAGTGTAACTTCAGCCACCCAACCATTACCTTTTTCATCTCACTTCCTCTGTTAGCACTGATACTGTTTTAATTACGAAGAAAAAAATGTTAGCATTATAAAAGAAAGTGTTAAAAAACACCAACACTCATATTTACCCATGAATCTTTCTGTAGACCAGTGGATGACATTCTGAATTTTTTTATAGCAGGAGATAATCTCTTTTAAAATGGAATTTCTCTTTTACTGAAACATTATACTGTATCTTGTTTGTTCTCTGTAAACATATATTTCAGCAACTTACTTTTTTGTGAGTTAGGCTTGCACAAAGAAAGAACAGTGTTCAGGTCTGTTCTATATTTGCAAGCTAATTATGCAAGAGCCATGGAAAAGCTTCAATTTGACCTGAATCTAATTTATTGGTCAGAGTACATACGTGAGGGGGGGTTTTGCCATATTTCTTCCTAAATGCATACCTTAAAGTCAACATGATTCCTAATTAGATGAAATATAACAAGACATATAATTACTTTCTTTGCATCTGTTCATACATACACATTTCCTCATCAGTGGAGATTCCATTTCTTGGCCTTTAAATGTGGAAGTTTTTTAATTAGAAATGAAATGCTCTTTTTACTTCACTTACTTTTAGTTGCTTTTTTTAATATACCACTGTGCCTCTGGTTTCTCATATCCATGTCCTTTCCTTTGATTTTTGAGGCCTGTGATTTTCTGTGGTGGTTTCTAAGATAAATACTCCCTCAGGAAAAGATGGTAAACATCGAAGCACAGTAAAGAAAATGTCAAAACAGGCATTTCTCTGTGTCTGATATGTTTGGTTTCCTACTTATAATCAATAAGAAGAGCACATGTTCCATTTCCACTGTCGGTGTGAAATAGGGCAGATCCCAGAGCACATTTTCTTTATATTTAACCAAAGCCTGACATTTTAATAGAGATGATTCCTAAAGGTTTTATGTACTAGGCATGAGGTATTTCACTTTATCTGCCATTCCATGACAAGTTTTTTTTTAACTTCCCTTTAAACAGACTTAAACTGGAAACTTTCAATGTTTGTGTGTTTTATTGCCCTCACATTTGTTTGTGTACAATCACATTAAAAGCCGAAAGAAGCATGAAAATCAACAGCATCCACGACTTCTGTGGAAGTTTTGAGAGCACTCTAGCTCAAGGTAGAGTTCAAAAAGCCAACAAATGCCCTCTTACTCTTTATTCCTTCAGTGTCCTCTACTAGGGGAGGAAATTGATTTTTTTAGTTTAGTAGTTATTCTGAAATGTAAAAAAATTTACTGGCCCAGAACAAAAATGGAATGTCAGTTTTAAACTGAAAATCCATAAAAGTTCTACAGCACAAGAAAAGGAAATCTTGTTTTGATATTTAAGTATTGTTTCACATTAACAATAATTTAATTAACAGAAAAATAACTCAAACAAAAATTTCAAATATATACATATTTAAAAATACCAAAACTTATCTTGTAAGAATTTTAGCATATAAAAAATGGTGGTGCTTACAGCAAGTGCCTTAGGGTTGCCATATATGTAATTTATTTGGACTTTTTTACCCATCCTATGCAACCTAACATATTTAACATGGGTGTTGTGGCCTATTAAAATATTCCAGCCCCTCAGCTGCTTTCTTGCAAAATAAAATGGTTGCAATATCACAGCTCAGCCAATTTGTCCAACCAAAATCTTAGTTGACAGTATAATTGAAAATACCTATGTGCTAATCACTACAAAGTGACTGATCAAGTCACTCTAAAGTGGTGCAAAGATTTCTGGTCAGGAGCACAACGATGAACTTTATTGCCACAGTAACAAGAGCTTGGATGCCATCGACTCACTTCTGTGTTGGAAGATGAGAAGGGAAAAGAACCGGCCAATAAAGGAAATTACAAAAAATAGTAGAAGAGCCTGGCTACTCACTGCAGCAGCTGATGTTGACAATTCCTTCCAGAAGCAAGGTTTCTGCCACCACCTCCTAACTGTTTAAGGCAAAGGCACCATGCCACCTGCCTCCAGAGCAGCATCAGCCACCAGAAGGACTTTCCAGGACACTGCTGCAGACCACAGTCATTTTGTTGCTGCCAGCCTTCTCCCTTCTGAGAAAACCACATATCTTGTCTTTAGAGATGGCTCTACTCCATATGCTTAGGAATTGGAAATGTCACTGTGGGGCAGGTAGACAAACAGAAAACATTAATTTGTTCAAATAAAGCAGCTGTTTGCTTCGAAGCATTAGGCTTGGTTGCTTTATAAACTCAATGCTGTTTAGAGTTTCAAATGATGCCAGCCTTTGCAGCCCACACCTGCTAAAGCTGATGGCTCCATTGCCAGGATTTCAGTTCTCCATTCCCCAGCAAATGTGCTTGGCTCCACATTTCCATCTCCGCTTTTCAGTGTACATTTATATTTGCTCCCACCTGTGATGGAACTAGATTTCATGGCAAAGGACAGTGACTTCCATAAAGTGGAAATATTTATTTTTTTGATGAATTATCTATTCATTCACAGGCTTTTTCCAGGTAGTCTCCAATCTGCAAAATCATCAACAGCTTTCCCTTTTAACCTTAGGTATATTATAGCTAAGAAGGCAGTCTCCTTTCCCTGGAAATATCAGACCCAAATGCCTACTTTTCTTGCACTTTTCATTGAGTTTTACGTAGTGATACCTGCTCACACTAATGATGTATGTCAGGCCCAAAAAGCTGCAAGCTTTAGGGCATTTAATGCAGCAATTCTAAAACATTTTGTCTTGCCAACCTCTTATAATTAGATCATGATAATTACATTTGTGTAAAGACTAAATCACATTTTCATTCTCTACCACTTTATTACTAACCGTTCTGTCTCTGTTTACTTCCTGCTGCAGAAATTTAATTGACTCAGCAGAAATTGTTACATTTTCCTGATGTAAGCCATTCTATCTGTTTTATAGGTTCATATGCTCTGACTTATGGATATCTGTATTGCTATGATCCATATGAGTTGTGACCCTTAGTATATCATAATGATGTTCTTGTTTTTTCTGAAGGTGTGACAAAGGGGTGGAGTATATAATCCAACTGCACAGTCTAGAAGCAGGAACAAAATGAGCACTTCCCACTGATTATCTCCTCTGACCTAACAATGGCTGCCAAATACACCCATCCTTGTAAATATTTTCTATTTCTAGTACTGTTGGACACTTGGAGGTATTAGAAATAATAAAGGTATGTGTTGAGCACAGATCCAGAGGAAGTACTTAAGGCATGTAGACAGTTTAAGCTGATTTCTGTTGTATACCAACAAAACGAGTCTCTTTTATTAAGAACTGTGTCTTTCTGGTACATTTGTTATTCAGTGCACATTCTTGAATATTTAATTACACACACAAATACAAAGAGTTTAAAAGAAGCAGAAAAACAAAACACCTTTCTGCTACTACACATCAACCAGCTGCTTCTCCATCTGGTGCATTCTGACTGCTTCATAGTTCCAGCCATATTTACCTGAGTCCTGACTTTACTGAGGTTCCTGAAAACCTGTTTCTTATTGAGGACTTGTGCATGGAGTTATCTCCATATCTGCTTATGCTATACAATTTCTCAGATAAAATATGACTTTGAACATACGTGCTTGTTAGCTTAAAAGTATACTAGTCTCTTTTTTTTTATATAGATCAAACCCTAGTACTGTGATTAAAAAAATTCCCCTGACACCCAAACAGTCAGAAATATGCAATGAAAAATGCCTTAACCATTTTTATGTATGCCTGCATAGAAAAATATGATTTGATGCAAATATTATGAATGCATCTTGAAAGTTGCAAGAAACAGTTAAAAGGCTGTGCAGTAGTAGAGGCACTAGGATGGAAATGGAGATAGAGAAATGTTTTCAGAATCATGCTTCTGTGGCAGACACCACAAAGAATTTGGCACCTTGGACCCTGGGACCCCAGTGACACACCAGGACTCTGCTTCCCTCCCCCTCTCCATCATTGCAATCAAAATCAGATCTGAAGAAGAGGCACAGTAATCTTCGGCAGCAGGCTGGCCAGCCTGCTGAGGCGAGCTTTAAGCTGAAGGATTTGAGGACCCAAAGTGGTTGCACTTGCACCATATTGCAACCAACTGGGGAATAAGCCAGGCCAGCCAGAGCAGCAACAAATGTTCCTTAGCTGCCTCCCAGGATTAGGACCAGAAGACAACCACCTGGAGTGAATGTGTACAATGCACACAGCCTGGGGACCAAACAGGAGGAACTGGAGCTCTGCACCCACTCAAAGTCACGCAATCATAGGAATAACTGACGCGTGGTGGAACAACTCACGTGACGGGAGGATCATGATGGATGGATAGGCTGTAAAGACAGAAGGAGGAGCAGGAGTTGTCACTCTCTATGTTAAGGAGAGCTTGATTGCACAGCATTCAACAATGGAAATTTTGGAATTCCTCTTTAATGCCTCTGAATCAAGGTCAGAGGAGTTGTCTCCTAAAGGATCTTACAGTAGCCACCTGCTATCAGTCTCAAAACCAAGATGATATGGCCGATGAGGCAATATTTGGGTCGCTTAAGCAAGCTTCAGGTCAACAGAACTTGGTTCCTATGGGTGACTTCAACTACACAGACTTTTGTTGGAAGAGCAATACAGCAACTCACACGACATCCATCAAGTTCCTGGAATTCATAGAGGACTGCTTCCTCATGCAGATGTCAGATGTGCCAACCAGGCAGGAGGCACTACTGTATTTGCTACTCACAAACCAAGGTGCACCATTATTATGAATTTCCATGTCACATCACCTCTTTTCATCCCACTTGTGTAGAGGGATATGCGGTAAACTCAACCTCATTAATAGTAAACTGTTTCCACTGTAACATTTTTCTACTAAAATTTTAAAGAAGCCTAATTGTCACCTCAGCTGAATGAATATTTGTCATGATTTTCTGATGGAATATATAGACGGAAGTTAGTCGGAACTGTAAACATTCAGTAGATTTCAAAACCTACAATTTTTTTTTAAGTGAATACCTTTAGGAAAAATATGACTTACCAGTTAACCACATCTGCACTGTAATACACACTGAAATAACTAAAAACATCTTGCAGTGATTTCATCAGTCTGATTTCTAATTTTTATCCGTGGATGTGCATGTAGCCATGCATAAGTATATCTGTACATTTACATTTTTGTAAAAATACATATATAAAGGCCAAACCAGTCTGCTACACCACTGATGATGATGAGTTTACTTTCCCAAATATCCTTGGATTTGGCTTACTGAAATAAGGCAGACAGGACATACTATTCTAATGTAAAGTTTTTGCTTCATATCTGCAGTTTGACGGGTCCAGAAAAAAATACATTAAATCCAAAGGCTGAAGTGAATCCTCAAAAGCAAAACTTGAAAGAGAAAACAATTAGAAGCCTCAGCAGAAAATTGCTGTGCAGGTTCGACACAATAAATGAAACGAAGTATAGGAAGATAAACCAATGACTCATCCTGTAAAAATACATATTGTTAGATTTTCTATGGCAAAGGAATCAGTCAGAGAATGGTTGGAAACATTTTAAGAAAGCAAAGTCTAACACTGAGAATGAAAGTAGACTTGTGTTTATGAGTCTTTATTATACACAAAAATCTAAAGTTGTTTAATGAAGTTGGGATAAAGGATATATACACTATAATATTAGTTTATATATAGTGTATATAATATAAACACTATGCTATTGCATTAACTCCCCTGCACATATTTATTGTTGGAATTTGCAGATTTTCCTTTCTCTTCTAATCTTCTTCAACCTTGTAGTGTTCATTATCTAGGATTTCATTTTCTGATGTAAATTCTTTGTTAGGAACACATATACTTCCCCATACCAACAGGTTGGGTTGGGTCTAGTCTCCAAGAAAAATACATAGCAGTTAACACAAGTTAAAAAACTTATGTTTTGTGGTATTTCTCTATTCTTGGATAAGAAACAAATTTTACAGGAATCCTCACATTTTTTTCCTCTGGATAGCTAGTGAAATCAGCAATTAAATATCACGTCTTAAACTATTTCTCCAGTGTTCCTTCTTTGACTTTTGACACAAACTGGCTGTGGGCTCTTCAGTGGTGAGGGAGACAAGCAAACTGTCACCAAGATTGGCTCAAATTTTGAATTAATATAAGGAAGAACTGCCACATGAGCAGTATCATAAGAGAGAAAACTAACTGGTGAAGATGATGAATATAATATACATTTGCTTCCTAGGACCCTACTAGCCATACTTATAGCACTCTATCCCCCAAAATTCTCAGAAGGTTAGTATAGGAAATGTATCTCAAAAATCCACCCAGAAGTTGTTTCCTTCACATTTAATTGCATCCCAGGTGGATTCTTTCTAATTCCATTACCTTTGTCTATCGCAGGTTTAAATTTACATCATTCTGTATGCATCATATTTGTATCCATACTTCCTTTTGAAAAACTACCTTATTCTCCAAGGCTTGTTACAATATTTTGATAAATAAAGAAGCCCAGAAGAGTAAAATAAATATTTACTTTTGAATGCAGTGATTCTAAAGTTCTAATACCTGAAGGATGGGAATCTGGTAAACAGGAAATCAGTTCTAAAAAGATCTATTTATGTCCTAATTAGTAAAGGGTATGAGAAATGTATAATGAGTAACTGTAAAAAAATGGTTAGTATTTATTTACTTTCATAGAAGAAAATCAATAGACACAGGAAGGGATTTAAAATTTTAAAAACTGAAGTCTTTAGATTGCTTATTTAGTTTTGTCTAAATTTGTGAACCGCCAAACTTTTCCAAGAGATGGCTATCTTGTCAGTAGCACCAATGGACTTAGTTGTTTTATGGGTTTACTTGTAACTGATGTGCCATTTTTTTGATAGCAACATAAGACGACAAAATGATCAAATTGCCAGGATTCTTGGGTTAATGCAGGAAATCATGAAAACCTACTGTTTCTATCTTTGCATTAGATTTCAGAATGTAACTCCACTCCAGTCTAAGTCTATTAATGAAGTTTTTATATTTTAATTAATAATTTTTTTCTCATAGTTAATATAAATATTAGACATCAAGATCTAGTCATCTCCTTCTTTATAAAATTGTTAAGTCCCCACAATATTAAATGTCAAAGTCCTTAAAATGAGCTCAAAAGCTTGGTTTTCAGTGATATGATATCAGAATAAGATCCTTAGGATTTGTTTGCATTCCTATTAAACTCAGAGATAATATTGAGATAGGAGCAGAGTCAGAGCAGGAGGCATCTTTCTCTCTGCTCGGGAGATTGTTTCCTGCACATTTACAGTGCTGACATCCTCAAAAGGATACCTTGTAACCCAGTGTGCAAAGGTGAAATCCTTTCACAGCAGAACTACAGCCGGGGAGGTCCATGTGTGCTATTCATCAAGGGTGAACACTGAAAATACTTATGCTGGAGATAACAGTAAGTTAGTGTGTATCTTAAATAGCCCAAGAAGTGAACAATAACGCCTAATAGCAGTTAGTGTTCTGTACCTGATCTTCTCATCAGTGTAATTAATTGGAAATTTTTCTGACTCGAACAGTACCAGTCCTAGACCCTGCAGTTTCTAAAAGAATCTGCTGTAAAATACTTCCTAATTTCTTTCTCATTAGTGATAACATACAAATATTAGACCTGAATGTTTCACCGGAGTGATTTTGTTCAGTTCTGCCACACTAAAATTAAAGGGATTATTTATCTATGAAGTCAATCTAAAACTTGACTAGCTCTGGCTGACAATCAGTTTTTAAAGGTGGAAGAGTACCGCATTATACAAATACAGTTGAACCTTTTAGGATCACACACCAATGGGAACTAGGTATCATGAGTCTTTGTGAGAGTTCTATGAAAGTACATTTGAAATCATTAGAAATATTTTTTTGATCTGAAATATACATGGGTAAAGAAGATTCACAGAATAAAAAAAATCAAACCAAAACAAACAAACAAACAAAAAAAACTAGCCAAACAAAAACCAACAAAAAAAGAGTACATGTAAATGCCCCCAGTGAGAGTTTCACTCCCCAGAACAGTACAAGTATTCTATCAGTAACTTCTTATGAAATGGCTGCTCCAGGCATAAACCTGATGCAAAATAATTCCATAATCTAGCCTCCATTAGTTAGATCATTAGCAGATTTTGTAAACACTAGCTGTAAGCATATTTATGAGGTTCTTTATTCCATTTTATTGCTTAAAAAAAGAAGAAAAAAAAGATATTATTAATGTATTCCACCAATAAACATCGTTTTAAATGTATGAAACTTCTGTCCAAAAGAAAATACAAGTATTGCGAAAACTTTTGTTAAGTTATTCAACAATGCCCTATTTACACTGTTTCTTTTACTTAAAGCCAGGACCAAAATACTTGTGGTCTACAGAAGTGCTTTCAACATTTCGCACTTAGTAAAATAGGATGAAAATGTAAACATGCATATCTAAATTAGTATTGTGAACTTACTAGTTTGTATATTTTGCAAGTTTGTTTGAATTTGTTGCTTTGAACTAGAATGGCATGATTTATACTGAAGAACCCCCTCAAAACTATTCTTTGTGAAGTGCTTCCAATATAGGAAAAAAATACTCCCCTCTCTCTCACCCTTGTCTTAGATACATTACAATATTTTGTACCTTCTCCTTTTATCCAGCTGATCTATTATCTTGAGGGGATTGCATTTCTGAAAAGCTGAAAGAAACATTCATACATCACCCACAGATCACAAAGTTCACATTCAATGTATATGAGATACTTTATTTCGTGTTCTACAATATCACAGCTTCCTTATCACCCTGTTCCACCCTCTCCACCCCTGTTTCTTCTCTCACTGAGATATCTGTACAAGGTTAAAGAGACAAGGTCAAAAAGAACTAAACGGTAGACAGTCCTCTACCAAAGACTTGGAAAAAAATCAGTCTTATCCCCAGTTAATTCTGAAATCTGGGCAGGTAGTTAGTCCTGTAAGGGGCCTGATCTGCAGAGAGTGCAAGTCAGTGTCACTTCACTGGAATACAATGAGACCAACTTCACACCGCCTAAGAACATGCTGTGGGATTTAGTTTAGCTAATGCCAGAGCTAAGAAAAAGCAATCCTCGGTTCTTAAAACCAAGGTCAACTTAGGCAAGCGGTAAGTTGTTGCTCGCTTTCTTTGTTTATCGTTCACGGTGTTGTTATTTTATCTTTTATTAAGAAAGGAGAGATAAGTGCTTTAAGGTGTATCTTTCAATGCTTAAAGCATTTTATAGGTCTGTGTAGACAACTGATGCTATCGTCAAAGTCAATAATAAGAAAATGTACTCTGTAAATTGTATTTTATTTTCACAGTTTAAGAATTTTAGTATTTTTTTAATAGCTGCAGGGATTCATAATGCAGGTATATGAAAATTAGAATTTCTTTCTATTTTGCAAACATTTTATTATGCATGCTATAGGGAAGCTAGAAATGATAGGTACAGCAGTGATTAGGAAGGGATATATTATTGCCATATTATAATGCACAAACAAGTTTTATGTTTTTCTGCATAGTAGTAGAAGCTCAAACTTATTGAGTCACAGAATCTTATCATCACTCAGCTTTTAAATTAAGTCAACATTCATTGATTTATATCAGACATAAAGAAGTTCCCTCGTCACAATTCTTTTTGATGCACAGGGTGTAATTCCGATAAAGTAGAAGAGGATGCAATAGGGTCATTAAGAATTATTTGCATGCATGTAAAAAGAAAAGCAAAATATGTTCATTTTTACTGCTAACCTCTTCAAAGTGACAGCTTCTTATTATCTCTTACTATGTACTAAAAAATATTCAACAAATATGATTGAACAATTTTTGGCTTTATAGGGTTTACAGATAAAATGTAAATGTAATATACCTAAAAGTCAGAAACACATCTATGAGGAAGGGATGCAATCATATCTTCTCTTAATAAGTATGACAGGGTAAAGAAGATCTTGACAGAAACTACTTTGATAGCTAAAAATTTACTGACTTTTCTGACTAGTAATATGTAGGCATCTTATCCTCTTTTCTAAATGTAGTGAACAAATGCTCAGGCAGTAAGTTTAAAAAATAGGTTAAAGTCTGTGGTTAATTAATTCTCACTTTTTTTGAGGCTTCAGGTTGCATGTATGGGCATTATTGTGAGCTGTATTTGTTCCCATGAAGAAAGCTTTCAGATCATGGGTACTGTGTATATGTACATATACTCTTGATTATCCTTCATATTTACGAGGATCCTCATATTCAAGAAGAACAGTGAACATTTTCAGAGCTGCTGTAGTAAATAGCACCTGTAGAAAAAGCACCACTGTTTGCTCCTATACTTATAATAATCCTCCTACAACACCACCTCCCCCAAACCAAACTAACAACCAAAGCAAAACAATTATTCATTTGAAACTGTTCAGAATGTTGGAAAAGACCTCTAAAGTCCTCAAGTCCTAGCCTTGACCGAAATCCACCATGCCAACTAAACTATATCATGAAGTTTATTTGTCTTCTGAACTCTTCCAGGAATGGTGGTTTCGCTTCACTATCCTCTTCCAATGCTTAACCACCCTTTCAGGGAATAAATTTATCCTGACGTCTAACCTGAACCCCACCTTGGCTCAGCTTGAGGCTGTTTCCTTGTCCTATTGCTAGCAGTTTGGGAGAAGAGGCTAATCCCCACCTCCAGCCTTGTCACAACCATCTTTCTGTGATTCTACATTTCTTAAGAAATTTTAGTCAAGATTCCTGAAAGGGAAATGAATCCCATTTTTATTCCAGAATTTTATTAAACTAAATGCTTACTTCTGCAAACTACTGTTGATTGGGGAAGTTAAATTTAAATCTACTTACTCCTGTTCATTGAAAAGATTATGGAGAAAGCACAGATCAGAATGATAGGAATTCAGAAACAGTGACAATATTGGAAACATTTTGTTCTAAGACACTTTACAATATACCCAGCAGTCAATTTTAAAAATTACAGGCCACCAATGCCAAGATATTTCCCATGATAAAAAAAATGCCTCCTAGAAAATCAGAGAGCCTGTTAAATGCATATATTTTAGTTTTTAAATAAAACAAAACAGAGCAATATAGTATATGATTTTGATATTGCATTTGTAAACTTTTGATATGAGGCTTACTGCGATTGTTTCAAATAACCCAGGTACCATATATGTAAATGTCATATAAAATGGACTCCAGTTTATTCCTAAGAGGGGCCAAAATACTCTCCCTGATAGAGGAAAAGTGCATGTGAAAAGAAACACATGCTTTGGGGATGGTTTTTCGCTAGTAATTTAATTTGACATTGTGATGGGTGCTTGCTATTATTTCTTATTTCAGTCGTCCCCATTTTTTAGGAAGGAATTATCATCTCTATCATTTAATTCATTGCAATTCCATAAAAATGAATGAGGATAATTTAATGAATATTCTGATGCTAGGTGGATCTTAGTGGTGAAACTGAACAGAACAGTAAGGGTAAGAATTAAATCAATAGAATTGCAAATATTAAAAAGAAGGAAATTGCTTGACAGTTACAGTACTAAGCTCTTCTAAGTTTTATTTTGTAAAACACTCTTCATGCTATTTGAATTAATTAAACTGTTACCTACAATTTCATTTAATAAAATCCATGTGTCTATTATTAAGGCTGAAAAATGGTGGGAGTCCCTTAAATAATGAAACAACTTGAATAAAATAAGAATAAAAGCATCAGAAATGCTCAGTCTGTAATGATTTTATTAGCTCTTGTATTTCTTTTCCAAGTCAGCTCAGTTAGTTTATCCTGCATGGGAAACAGTATTTAAATTATCTTAGCTGTCTTTGCATGAAAGATGAAGTGAGATGATTATGTGAGCTTTTCAGCTTTCCAGCAGACTGGCAATAACAAAAAACAGAAACATTGTTTATATCTTAGTAATGACATATCTCTTTCTGTAATCCATATTCACACATTTCTTCATTTCAAAAGAGCCATCTTTCTTTGGATTGCTCAGAGATGAGCAGTGAAGGAGTTGGAGATGTGCTGTATTATACCAAAGGGGAGAGAGAGCTGCACTATATTATACCTCAGATTCTTGATAGTTCAGCTAAAAATGTCTTTCATTCTTTTTGTTAAAGTTAAATTGCCACGGTGCATGGTCTTAAGTTATAGATAAGTTTATGGGTAGCCTTTTATAGAACATCTTTCTAACACTAAGATATTTGCATGTCAAAATTACTGACCTGGAGTCAAGCTGAGTTTTGCTGGTCTTTCTCCAATAATCTGGAAAAAATTCAAAAGACCTCATGATAAATTATAAAACTCCAAGGCTGAGTCTAAAGCAGAGTTACTGGAAAATGCCATGCTGATTTACCTGACTTAAGATGAACACGCAAAAAGATGATGAGAATAAACACTTCTTTCATCACAAGGCTAACTCCATTCTTTGCCAATAGTCCTGGGATTTGACTACCTTAGCCAACATAGAGCATCTGGATAACTTACTATCTAGGGTATAGATTTTTGCTATTGGACCTGATTTGACTTTTATTCCATCACACCTATTTGCAGACAATAGTGGAAATCATGCACTTAACTTTAGGGATGCCTTCCAACGCTTCTTAATAATGGTGTTTATTATTTTCAAAAAAAACACTGTTGACGAAATGAGGAACAGATCTAATTTTCCTTAACACATTTCTAACATTAAGAGCAAAGTTATAGAATAAATCATTATTAAATTACATTATTTAAAGCAAGCACTTTATCTCATTGTTCTGTGCATGAATAGACTCATATATTTTCCAAGTTTTATTGGAATTTCTTTCAAACCAGTTCTAACTCCGCATTTGTTTCTTCACCTAGAGGACGTCAAAATGACAAAAAATCCCAAAATGCACAAAATGCATAGGAGCTTTAAATTCTGATACAGTTCAAACACAGCAATGTCTGTATTTACTGTCTCAAAATATTTTTACCTGCTCTGAATCTTTTACTGACAATTTTAAAGATAGGATTTAGACAATTAAGTAAAATATATGCCTTAAAGCCCAATTAAATTTCCAAAGTTGCACAGAATACTACCCTATTATTTAATAAAATATCATACTGTGTTTGTTACAGGGAGCAGAAGTGTTAGGAGAAATATTTTGCTCCATTTCAGCACAGATCATACAAACCTAATTAGGATAAATATTCTTCTTAAATTAAGTTCATAACAAGATTTGTCATGGGCAGTTAAGAAAATATGACAGTATGTCTCACAGAAAATAGTTGCTGAAACTACTCTAGGTTTTATTTATTTTTGCATAATTTACATATCATTTAGTCTATGTAACAGGAATTCAATTTGTATGAGGACTTACTCGTCAAGCCATCTGTAATTACTATTCACATGGTGTGTTCATCTGTTCAGGTGAACTGTTCACTCAAGATTTATATCTGATAAAATACAGATTGGTAATTGACAACCATGACATGTCTTTCACATAAGTTGGGTGACTCTCTCTTGGTAACACTTTAATGATAGCTAAAAAAGGTTAACACTCCAAAGAACTTCCACAGTTTGTGGTTTTGCACAAGAAGTGCAAGTGAATACAACAGTCTGTGATCTTTCTTGAATTATTTTTACAACTTTAGGTGAATCACTGTATCACTGTAGGTGGTTTAGTACACTTACAATAGGAATCAAGAAATAATTTTAGCTATTTTGAGTACTAAAATATAATTTTAACAGGAAACTAATGTCAATAATAAGATTTTGTATTTAAGATTTCTCCTGATGACAGAATTATGTCTTTCTTCATATATATGGGAAACATATTTCAAAAACCCAAACAATTGAAAAAACCCCCAAACCATAACCCATTTTTCTTTTGTTTTAATGCCTGCCTAGCAGGTTAGGAGATAAAAAGCAGTCATGATTTTTATTTCTCCCTGCCAGATACAATTGTAGATTTAGAGAACTGCATGCTTTTCTTTTAGAGACAACACTTCAACTCTGTCAATACACAGAATCCTGAAAGCAATGAAAGAATTTAAAAAAGAAAAAAAGAAAAAAAGAAAAAAAGAAAAAAAAGAGAAAGGAAACTGGACAGCTGTTATTTTTAGTGAAGGATATTATAGTTTATAAAGAAAGTTCCCAGAGAAGTATGCAATGTTTATGTGCACATTCCTTACAGATGATAGTCATTAAAGAGAGGCTTTGTGGTTAACCCCCGTCAATGTGAATGTATGGATTCTGGTAGGAAAAAGAATTATATACTACCACAATTTGTTGGAAAGTTTTATTTTTAAAGTATTGACTACATGGTTATGAGAAAAGATGTTTGAGGAGAGCACTAGGGAAGTGAGGATTTTCTCTTGCTCCTCTTCAAATCAGTAGATGAAAAAAGACCCTCTGATTAAATAGAGGAAAATCTAGTTTAGGAAATTTTATGCTAAAGGTAGAGAGCCTATTCTAATTTTATATTTAATTTACAGTATATTTCTATATCATGAACTTAGGATACTTTTAAAAAAAATTAAATTAAATTAATTTTAAGTGGTTTACAGCAGCTTCTCTAGGTCAGAAAGATATTTTGGTAAATATCAGATGTTTGACTATTCTGATTCCACTAGGGTTTACTTTGCATCAACATCTTAATAAATAATTTTGTAATAGAAGCCAAATCACACACGTATAATTATTTAAAATTGTATAATAATAATCACTACTGTCTCAAGTAAATCATAATATTACAGGGAAAATGTTTTCCTTCTCTATTTAGTGGATTTACTTTCTGAAGAAAAAATAAAATAGAATCACTGAATGAATGACAGAATCATGGAAAGAACTCCCTTTGGGGTTTTCATAAAAAATTTACTTTCCAGCAGTCATAGCCCTTCTGTCACTTCAATTAGGATGAAACAATATAAAACAATTTGCACAGTATTCCACATGTTATTGCACATTGATACACCTCCCCCAGAAGTCTGACCTAATCCTAATCAGATGGTAATAAGCTTTAAAGAGAAAGAAGCTGATATATGAAGTTTAATCTCTCATGTCTTAAGAAGGGCAATCAGGGCTAAGTTTCAAAAAGATGTTTTAAAAAACCATGTATTAAGCTGTAATATGGCTGAAACAGTCATTTTTGACGAAAAAAAAGATGAGATATAGAAATATATGTATGCATAAAACCAGCTACTTTGTAAGAACAAATAACTCTTACACATTTGATATTGCATAACAGCACAAATCATACATGAGCAGAATTTCATAAAAGCACATTCCAAGAGAAAAACTGAGATTCTGCTTTTTGAAATTATTAGAATATCTCTGAAGAATCATCTAATGTTCTAGGATTCCCATTAAGTGGGTTACATTCTGAAATGTTCCTAAGTTAATTTTCCCATTCTCATTGAAATCAATGTCAATCAGTGCTGAGTCTGTACAAAAGAGTTAACTTTATTTAGGCAATATTTTGGTTTTAGGTGCTTTCTTCATTGAAAGGATAGTTAAGCATTGGAATGGTCCAGGGAAGTAGTAGAGTCACGATCCTGGAATTGCTCAAGAAATGACTGGATGTGGGGCTTGGTGCCATGGCCTAGTTGACAAAGCGATGATTGGTCAAAGATTGGACTCAGAGATCCTGGAGGTCTTTTCCAACCTTAATGACTCTATGATTCTGTTCTATGATCTCCAACTACCTAGTGTGGCATCTGAACCTGGATGTGGGAGGAGCTGCTTGTGTGAAGTTAACTGGGATATCTTTGATACAGCATGGCACAAGGTGGTGTAGAAACATCCTGCTGCAAATCAGCAGAGGAGGAAGAAGTGACCAGATGCTGGGGATGTCAGTGTGGGTTTGCTGGAGCATGTTCCACAATTGATCTTTTCTTTTTGAAGATCACAGTAAGTTAAAAAAACTAAATATACAATGGGTTTCAACCCAGCTAGAGTTACAGCCCTGCATATATGATTGATACAGGTCCACATCCTCAGCTGTTATTAAGCGGATGTCAGTGGTGCAACATGAAATTGAAGATGCCTTGATTTACACTTGAAGCATGTTTGGGTTGATTGCTTAGGGCTTTTTGTTTGGTTTGTGGGGGTTTTTTGTGTTGTTGGTTGGGTTAGTTTTGTTGGATTTTTTAAGGGTTTTTTTTGGGGGGGTGGGGGGGGGAGTTGTCTTTCCCATTTCTTTTCCCATAATCTGTGGTTTTTATATCCTTAGTCTACCCATCTGCCCAGCCTTCTCTTTACTTATTTATCTATGTTTGGGCACTACATGTTGTTGCAGGATGTGAATTAACTTAATATTTAAACCTCGAAAGATAAATAATACCATTTTGCAAGACTTTGTTTAGACCTCATCAAAAATCACCGAGAGCAGGATATGTAAGACTGGAGAAAAGACTTAATGAGGACAGACTTAATAATATACAACTACATGAAGAGTTAGTGGGGGAAGTGAAGATATGAACCATGAATGAACTCGCTTTCACTGCTGTATTCAAATATAAATAGTATGCATAAGCTAAAATGATGAACACAGACATGAAAGGGAAAAAGGGAAGCATTTAAAGTTTGTTGAGACAGAAAGAGATGTCTCAAAATTTTGCATACAACACTTATTATTCTTACACTAAACATAAAATAACAGCATTGTATCAGTTCTTCCTTACATGAAATAGGAAAATGCTGAAAGACAGGAAGGAAAAACTGGTAAAAAACATTTTTCAGTTACAAATGTAGCGCTGCATTACATGGTGTCACTGCTTAAAATATAAGAATTATTTCAAACCCTTTCTGCCGTTTCTAAAAGGCCTTTAACTGTATTATCACCACCAGACAAATCACATATTTCTCTTGCTAACTGGAAGATGCAACTTTATAACTGAATTAAAAAGCTACTGTGCAACAATGATCCAGAGCACTGTCTGGATGCATTTGTTAGGACAGTCTTTCATTCTGTGGTTGTACATGCTCAGGGCACAGTTTTTGACAGGGACTATTGGAAAATTGCATTTTGATGGCCAAAGATAGTAAAAAAAACAAGAGACAAAGATTTGAAATGTCTTTTTTTTTGCAATATATCACAGTGCTTTGCAGTGGGAAAGAACAGCTTTTAAAATAATAAGATGCAGATGAGGGTGTGTACTCTTACCACCTCCTCTCTTCGAAGGTGGAGCAGAATGATAGCAGGGAATTTGAAAACTTTAAAATTAGCTGAGAAAGGATGAAGAATATTTCTTCCCCAGAGAAAGCAGCAGATGACAAAGGAGGTATCTGTCATTTTACACCTGAGCAGTTGTCAACTAACAGCTAAAACTAACAAAGCAGATCACTCACTTCACTTCTCATGCTAAGGAATAGCATGGTTTGATAACAACAGAGCAGGGGTGGAACTATAGTGTAAAACAAAGACTATAAATTAGACTGGGTGTTTCAGAGATGGGCAAAGGGACTGAGCAGTAATTCAAGTTTTAAAGGACCTGACCCATGCAGCCTCTCACACGTCTCAGCTATGGAATATGTTCCCGTTTGGAGTCTCTGTGGCTTTTCACGCAGCTCAGATTCTGAAGAATATGAAATAGGACTAAGATGTGCTTCTCCGGTTTTCCTACAGTTCTGTGTTTTTCTCATCTTCTGATGTCCCCATACAATTCAGGACATAAAGAATCTGGTTCCCACTCAGGCACATTGTAGAGAGACATTGTCTCTGAAGTTCTGCTACCACACAATGATCCCACTGCAGTTTGAGGAAATCACCATGACAAGTGTGGGAGATCTTGAGCACTGGAAAGTGTGCAGATAATAAGAAAGGAAGACAGATGATACACAGCCTTTACAAAATACCCATTAAATGAAAACTTTTTTCTAAAAATCTCTAATGTAAAACCAGATTATACCAGAGTTTAGACATTTGAACCTAAAAAAAAAGTAGAGAAAGGTCATCTAAAAATCAGTTTAAAGTAGGAAACAAAATAAAACAAACAAAAAAAAGCAAACAAAAAAATTACTTATTCGACCTTCTGTAAACAATGAGAGACCAAAGACTCTTTGTAAACTCTTTATTTTACAAACGTGATCTACAAAGCAAAGGCCAAGTTATTGGTATGTCACTTCTCTTTGAGATTAATTTTATTCTGCAGTTCAGGACAATTAAATCTTTGCCTTTAAAACATCAGTGGAAAGGAATGGGAGTTATTTGCTTTTTTTTTTTTTCCTCCCCCTCAATGACATCTCTTCAGTAGCAGACAGGAATTTGCCCTCTGTTTTCAGTTTTTATAACATCACACTGTGCTTAAATAACCTACAGGGTGAAATTCAACCTGATGTAGCTTCAGTTCCTTCAGCAAATACAGCTCTATTTTCCTTAGCAAGTTACTCTTCTGAGGTTTGATATAACATCTGAAATATTGCATTTTAAGGATCAAAGGAAATGTCACCCATGGGGTACAGTGATGCTGAAAAATACAGAAGCCACAGCTCCTCACAGAGGAACAAAGTTTAAATAAAGATACAACAAACCCAACAATGCTGGGTCACAGTACACTGAGAAAAGTCAAGCAAACACAGATGGGTCATGCTCCACTTACAGTCCTACACACTACACCTTTGAACAACACCCTTTGAACAATAATAACTTTAGTCTACTTTTCTAACTGTTCAATGTATGTATTTTCTTTAGACAGAGGCATATAAACAGGGCTTGTTTTTTTCTTTTAAGATTTGCTTTTTTGCTTTTCTGTCTATCTATATCATTTCTATGCACAATGGAAGTTCTGTTTCAAAGTTAAATTCAAGTAAGGAGGAGTAATTAGTCAAATTTCTAAAAGGGTTAAGCCAATTTACATAAGACTCAAGTACAGGCAGATAAGGTAGTCCTAGAATGTACAGATAGAAATCAAGTAAAAAAAAATTAAAAATGACAGAAGATAACTTTTGGGACTTCTTATCTTGAAACAACTGTGCAAACAGTACATAATTGCTACAAAAGATTGTTTTTTTCACAACAAAGTATGTATCCAACAAATGCATCATTGCTTTGCTTTTGTGTTATCCAATGTCAAACCTAACTTCTGCTACTGTATCCCTTATTCAGAGGAACAGCGTGTGGATCTGTAGCCTGAAAACAGCTGACATAAGCAGAACGCTGTTTGTGAGTCTGCTTGGTCAGACTTCTCATATTATTCACAACAGACACTTAGGTCACATGGTGTTTTTTGCATCTTGCTGGATGATTTGAATTTATTTTCAACAGGAGGCTAATAATAAACAACAGGCAGTATCAAGAGCAAATGATGTTGTATCTACTACTTCTTTTAAATGTGAAAATCAGATATGTTTGAACTAATTTATATTTTGAAGACTTAATGAGTTACTTGAATTCCAACTACACCATTTTACCTGAGGAGAAAAAATATTTCGTCTAGTCTTTGGGATATATTTATTCCTACTTAGAACTAAACTATAGACAGAAAGTCTACAGATCTTAGTATTTCTACAAGAGAAGCATTCATTTTTTCCTTCAGAAATCCTGTACTTGGTAGAATCATGTTGTCAAGATACTGTGAAGTCTGTGCTTCTCAGTGAGACTCTTCACCCTTAAAGATCTTCCTTCTAATTAAACTTTATATTAACAACTGAATGCAGTCAGGTTTTCCTGCTTTCAATTATATGAAGTTAGTAATTCACTAGCTATATGCACATTAATTTACATAGAGCTTAGTGGAATTTGCCTACCTGGTTTCAATTGATACTCACATTCGCAGAGCTATGCTGAAACTCCATTCACATTCCATATATTCTTGTCTGGTGAAAAAATAGTTGCACATGCATGTGATTGCCTCTTTGGATCCTTTTCAAAGCCTTCTTAGGAATCTGAATACGCCCTTCTGTGGGAAAAACTGCAGAAGCAAAAAAAAGGAACGAAAAACTCTTTAAGACCATCCTTCCTCCCAGAAGTTTCTCAGAACCTGATTGAGGGCTTCAGATATAGGGGAATTCTAAAACAGCAGGAAAGATCAAAGCCTCCAGCATCAAAACATTTTGGTTTCACCTTTCACTGCACCTCCTACTTACAGCTATTGGTGTAGAAAGAGTAAAGCACAGAGACGGAGGACACGCAGCTCTGGGAAAGATGTTTAAATGGGTATTCCACCCTGGAGGAAGCCTGGCAGAAAGGTTATCTAAGTTGTACTATTTTTCTGCTTTGATCCCTGCTGGGAAAATACACACCTTTCACTTTCTCAACATCTGCTGTCCAGAGAAACTGCAAAGTATCTGCAGTTACAAAAGAGTTGTATGCTCTATATATACAGGTGCACAAACATACTCAAACACACTGAGAACATAAACCAGCAGACACTTACAGTGAAATCATACTGTGCCAAATCAATGAGTTACTGCTGTGCCACCAAAGGTAAATTCCACTCATTGTGGATGATTAATATCTATTGTGTTTGGTGGGATTATGTCACAGAGTAAATGAAAAAAAAAATTGCATATTATGCATGAATGGTATTGTAAACATCACAGGCTATATTGTGAAGGTATCCTTAAAAATTTAGTTCTGAACCATTGAATTTTGGAGACAGTGAACAAAGTTGAAGCATTGGATTACAAGAAAATTTCCATTAGAAAAGTATGTTTGTTGTATGCTTCCTATTACACCTAGATCAAAGAAGCACATGATGTGCCTCATGATTCTAAGTAATATTATGTTTGTCCCCAAGGTGTTCACATAACCCAAGGGAATTGGCAATATAAATCACTTGCTGTATAGGTGTAAAGTATAATAAATGAATCTTGGTGTGCCAGTTATTACAGCTGCATGTTTTACTGATTGGCATGGGAGCATCTGTACTGATTTATACACGATGCTCAGGGAAGTGCATGGATGCTCTACCTGCTTATGAGCTGAATTGCTGAAAAGCCTTTGTAAGAAGAGTGCTTCTCTGTCCTCACATAACAAAAATAGCTATGAAGAGGTCAGACATTTAACCTCTTTCCTGATGCTTGAACTGTAGGTGTCTGTGTTTTGCATTTGGAAAGGATGAAGAAAAAACAAACAACTGCTCATCTATTGTTATTAATCATTTACAGTAGAGTAACTATCCCGCATTTGTATGAGCTAAATCTGGCCAATGTGCAATTAATTAGATGTGAAGATCAAAGCTGCTCGTTCCTTCTGATGTATTATTTTTATAATATATTTTTAAATGTTCTGTCTTGTCTTTTTATGCCATCAAAGAATAATAGAATGGTATGTGACATGTGATCACAGAGGTTCACACTGAGTCAATACAACACATGCAGTGGTTGACGCTAAATAAGAAATTTTGTACTAATTTATTCCTTATGTAATTTACAGAAAATTTTGATAAAGAAGGTCATTCAGAAGGACATATATTTATTTCTATGAACTTAGCTCATGGGTTAGAATTTTCAAGGACATTTAAAGGTCAAAAGTGCTCTGCATAGAACTTAAATAAACAATTGGATATTTGTGAGACCTGTGTGAGTGGGTTTTTTGGGTTTTGATTTTTTTTTTTTTTGGTGGGGGCTGGTTTGTTTTGGTTTTAGATTGTTTTGGTTTGGAATTTTTTTTGGCCAGGGAATCCAAACATCACAGCTTTATTACTTTCCCATCTTTTTAATATCAAAGAAATGGCACATTGGTCCAAATGGTTCTCATAAAATGCTTGAAATATGATTAGAGAAAATCCCTTCATGGCAGTTCTTGCTTTGCAGACCTTGGGGGGTCTTTGGGAGGGCAGATGATCCTGGGACTAGCTGATTTAAGAACCATCTCCTTCTACTTTAGTTACTAACAGAAGAATATAAGAATGGTCGTAATGGATCCATCTTGCCCAGTCTTCTGTGGACCATAGAGATGCCAAGGGAACAATTAATCAGAATTAATTAAAATAATTAATATCAGGTAAGAGCTGAACAGGTGGGCCCAGTGGGTTGTGAACAGTGGTACAAAGTCCAGCTGGAGGCCAGTCAGGGTATACCTGAGAGGCTGATACTGGCACCATTGCTCTTTAACACATTCATTAATGACCTAGTCACTCCTCACTTGAGGAGAGGCTGAGAGCTTGGACTGCTCTGCCTGGAGAAGAGACAGGTCAGGGAGGATCTTATCAATGTGCACAAATATCATATAGGAAGGAAAGAAGATGAGGGAGCCTAACCCTTCTCAGTGGTGCCTAGAGAAAGGACAAAAGGCAATAAACATCTGAAGTGTCCTCTGAACATAAGAAACACTTTTTTACTGTGAGAATTGTCAAACACTGGCATAGGTTGCCCAAAGAGGTCATGGAATCCCCATTGTTGCAGATATTCAAAATTCAACTGTACACAGTTCTGGACAATCAGCTGTAGCCTATCCTGCCTGACCAGGAGGTTTAAACTAGGTGATTTCACATCCCCTTCAATCACTCAGAGACTCTGTGTGATCCTGTGACAAAAGAGATGTCTTAGGAATAAGGTAAGCACATAGAGATATTTCTCCTGAAACTGTGTCTGGGGAATTTCTTCAAGGCAGAAGTCATGTTTTGATATTTAATAGAACAGTCATAAATTTCATAGTTTCCCGGAAAAGTGTTGTCTCTTTCTTTCTTTCTTCCACCATTCAAACAATGATTAGTTAACACTGAAAAGGCACTAATTTCAACCTGTCTGCAGACTCATAAGATCCACTGATTAATTTTAACAATATTCCTGCAACCTGTGATTGTGTTTACGGTATAATATAGTTTACACATATGTATGGATGAGTTCAAGAGCAACTCACCATTTGCACTAACCTTTTGAGCAAGGTAAATTCTTAACTTGCTACTGTCCCTTTGGACACCAATTCCTAATATCTTAGATAAGAACATGGTAGAAAGCAACACACAGAAAATCGCACTTGCTTGCTGATGTATCCTGGTTTATTTACTGCATATATTTGTGTTAAGCACACTTAATCTACTAGATCTCTTCAAGGTCTTTTACAGTAAAGCCAAGTTTTATCAATCTGAAAGATTGCAGGTTTTCTTCATGTTCTTAGTTTGAGAAAATTTTCATGGAATCTGAAATATTCCCTGGGGATGAATGGAGAGTAAGTTTTGAGTAGTCATATCTTGAGGTACAGGTGCTGAGATGGCAGACAAGGTTTGATTTTTGCTCTTCATTCTTTCTGTTTTTGAATTATATCACCCTTTAGGACTTCAGTCCCCAAACCATAAACCATCAGCAATAAACCATGTTATTACATTGCAATAGCACATTATTTTCCTAAATGATGCTTGTATGCTTTTCCAAGGCATGAGAGAAAGCATTTTGATTAGAAGCCATTCACCAGCTTCACTCTTACACAAAAAAGTAAAGAAACACGCAGTTGGTTTCAATGTTGTCACCTATAAATGTTAATTATTGTTGTTCTGACTTTCCTGAGTTATTTTTGGTGTCTTAATATTTCACAACTAAGGATTTGGGATATGGCCCTTAGGTGCTTGAATATCAACAGTATTCAGTGACATTTTGGCATCGAAGTAATTAAAAAATAGGACCTGGCATGCTAATAAAAGGTCTTCTTTGTACTTCTCTTCCTCATTAAATGAATATACTAAAACCTTCTAACCACAAACTGTTATTGCAAAAACAAACACATTGAAGTTGTGGAGTAAACAATGGTTATATGATATGTTAGATGGTAGTTACATAGACTCTTAGCACTGGATTTTTAGAGGGATCAATGATTTAGGACAGTTCCATGCTAAAAGGATTTACACTGGAAGGGTAGCATTGCTACACTTTTTACTTTTCTTCTGCAAAGGAAATGAAACTAAAATACCAATAGCATCAGATACTATGCTACTGAACTACATTTATTTTATCCAATTATCCAATGAATTTAAAATTTCCATTCTTAAATCTTGCTATTTATAGTCAGATAAAGAAAATACCCAAATTGTGAGTTTTCCTTGCCCAGGTAACCTTCTATCCTACGCGTTCCCTAAAAACATTCAGGAATCTTGTATCATGCCCAGACAGTTGTTTCATCTGCGTTCAGAGTGCAACCAATAAATGCGTTTCATGTAATGAGAGAGAATTAAATAAAGCAGCTGGAGCTGGGCTTCTCAAGAAATTGAGGGTCTTCTTGTTCGGGTTGGTCACATCCAGAAAAAAAATCTTGTCAAAGCAAAGAGACTATATCAACCCAGTTGTGATTAGAAAAGCCAAAGGAAAACTGCTTAGACAGAGCAAACCATCAATTTCTTAAGACAACAGACACACCCAGGCTGGACATTTAATCCTTATCAATAACTGCTTTTCCTATGAGGCCACTGAGCATTACAATGGTAGCAGTGAATCCTTGTCCTTGTTTTCTGCATGTTCCCTGGCATGAACAAAACCCACTTGTATTATGGAATTAGTTGCAAAGCCTTTCTCACTGGTGTTGCATTCCTCTCAGTTCCTCTCCTTTAAGTAATTTCTCCACCTTGATGACAGAAACATAGAGGAAATCATGGAGGGATCCCTTTTTAGCACTTAAGGGTAGAGGACAAATTGCAAACTTTATTTAATATATTGTTGCTTTCACGAACTTTTATGAATTGCAAATTCTATTTAATATATTGTTGCTTTTATGAACTATATTTATCTCTTTTTATGAAATCTGGAAATGCAATGCAGCACAACACAATGAAAATTATTTCAAAGGATGGACATCCCTTATGTAGTTTCTGCGGTGGAGGGGAAATAAAGAAAGCAAGGGTTTGGTTTTCTTTTTAAAAAAATGCATTCCTGACACTTGAACTGCAAGGAACAGCATACTTGTGTCTGTCTTTCTGCTATTGTGTCTGTTTCAGGATATATATTAACTAGTGAAAGGGTCATCATGGTATTAAGAAGCAAAAAAAAACATTTCTGTAATAACAGAATGAACTGCACACACAAATAAACTATAGAGACCTCACTTAGATTTGACCATATTAAAGAAATATTACGTATTACACAAAGACCAGCTTAAAGAAATATTACAAGATCTTAACCAAACAGAAAAGGAAGTTAAATGAAGCTCAGTCATTGGCTAACTCTTTCTGTTTTTAATAATTCACAGCTGGAAATTTGATACATGTCTTCTTAACAAATAAATAATGAAAAAAATTTTCCTTGGGCTTGTACGTGACATTTTTCCTGAATTTACTTTAATCAAAAAACGCTGTTGATTTTTCTATGGTTTAAGACTACACTAAATAATTTTTTGATCTTGTATTTTCTTTAGGGTCCAATTCTGCAACTGGATTTTTCTTATGCAAGGAGAATTGTCCAGTAATAGTCAAAGAATTTCTCCTTACATTTAACTAGATATCTTTTAGAAAGAAATATTGTCTGTAGTAATCAGCAAATAGCCTGAAAAACTCAAGTACTTAATGTCCAGAGCAACACAGAGGCATGGCAGTACAGACTTCACTCTATTGCTATTATCCACTTGCATTTTCAGCAAAAATGTTAGTCATATGATAAAGTCGCTAGAAGTATCCCTTTTCATCCATGGAAATTTTAAGCATGTATAAATTTTTTTTGCATTCTAAACACACCTCTACACAAAACTAGATTAATTCACAAACAAATTTCTTACAGCCAGTGATGAGCTATCAAAAGGTCAGTATGTTCAGTCTCCATTGAAATGGGCCACTTTCAAGCTGGTGACCTGGCTGTAAAAATTCCACTCTCTCTTCATGGAGTATCCATCATCTCAGATAGCCTTTTTACTCTGCAATTATTTATTTCCACTAAACTCTAAAGTACGGTATGATGATTGGGAAGAGACAGACAATTTAACTTCTGTGTTTGATATTTCATCAAAATGCATAAAAGTCTTCCATGATCAGAGATTTTATTCTTCTGTGAAGTGATGTTTGCAACCAGAACACAATTGGAATAAATAAAAAATAAGAAATACAGTGTGTGAAGATACTCTAGCAAAATATTTTAATCAAAACTGAAGACAGTCAGTGTTGCCAAATATTAAAAGAGCATGAAATCATCATAACACATTTTACAAATACAGTTAACATAATATCATCAAGTAGTGCTCTGTTATAGCACTGAAATTTAATTATGTATAATCTTCTTTCAATGAGCCTGCCGGCTTGAAAACACCCATTTTCATCAGAAAGAAGGACAGAACCAAAGAAAATTTTAGTAGTACTTTTATTTATGCAGTTATATAGTTGTACAGGCCTTGTGACCATACAGACTAAGCAGTTTAACAGCTACTGTTTAAATCATGCAAGATGAGAAGACTTGTATGCAGCAATACAGTTTCACATAACGCAGTTTCTGCCTGCTGCCTCCAGTAATAAGAAGATAGCCAGAATATTCCAAGTAGCTCAGTAAAAAACTTATCTCCTGTCAGCACAAACATAGTTACTTACTGAATAAACAAACTTATTCCATTGCTGTGAAAGCAGCAAGTCTTTTTCCAGTCTACATTTTGCTTTCATTTTGTAAAGGTCTATGAGAATATTGTGGTAGTGATTTCATGGTAAATAATCACTCAGCTGCTTTTGATTCCCTGACATATTTCAACACTGACAAACTTCAACCCTGAGAGAGGAGAGAAGGTGATCATAAATTCTTGCATTTATTTTATATGGTTTTCTTTGGGTCACAAATTAAAAGTGCTACTGTACAAATCTTTCTAGCTAAACACATGCAATCCTTAGAATTGTTTAATTTGAACAGTGTCTTCCTAATATAACATATAAAAATGGACGTGATGGGCTTTACAGCACAAAAATGATAAAAAAATGATCTGAATTTAGTGCATTTGCAGGAAGTTTCAAAACCAACACCTGAAAAAGAAAGGCCTCTTATTTATATGGAGGAAACACTTGATAAGGTATTTTGCTGATCTCAGTTAGATTTTCAGCAAAAGTTCAAATGAAAGTGCAATGGAGTGCCCTATTTCTGAACACTTATGGTGGTAACAGTAACAGGAGAGAAAACTAAGCAGGAAGAAAAGTCAATAACTTGAGAGCAGAGAAGGAGTTATCATCAAAGCCAGCCTTCCATTGTGTACTCAGATTCCTATTGCAGTTATAAGATGATAAGTACACAGAAAAGTTGAGATAGACAGCATTAGCAGAAATATCCTTAAAACCTGTTAAAAATGAAGGAGGGGAGGGGAAGAGAAGAGAGGAGAGAAAATACAATGCTGAGCAATGAAAAACAGGTTTAGTTACAATTTTTCTTCAAAGTAATTTAATTTGATACAATGCATTGAAATGCCAAATGTCGAATTTTAGGTAATCTTTTTCCTTATTACCCTGCTTTTATAGACTTGTCTTGATTAACTGAAAAACATTTTCTTATGATTATTAATTAATCAGTTTCTGTTGGATAAAATACATGTTGAAGTACTCTTTATTCCAGATTTTGGGCAGCACAGCAGCACTGTGATTTATTTTGAATACTGTAATAGGTCTGGTAGAGTACTTGACTCATCAGCCTTGAATAATATATCTACTGTTGCTTCCATAGGTCTGAAAAATTCCATCTGTGCAAGATGTATATAGATGAATGAATCACCACAAGCATTTATTACTGGTTACATCTGCTTTCAAGGTACAAAGAGATCTAACTGTGCTGGTTAGTTGAAAAATCCGCATGAAACCTGAAAAAATTCCCTGGTATAATCATAAGTTCAAACATCATAACTGAATGCCAGCTCCATAGCCCACATAGTACCTTTCCTGAAAGTGAAAATATTTCCTTCTTTCTCTCGCATGAAACTCATCTGTTGAACTCTACCCAGTCTACCTCACCAATCTACTTTCTTCTTTCTGCTCCCTATGTAGACCCTCTTGGCAGATATATCTTTCTCTGTAGTTTGAACTGAAACATGGGTAATTTTTTCTGAACTTAAAGAAACTGCTTAGGAGCTGTGGTTAGGTGGCATGCAAGTTTTATTACACAGCTTCAGCTTCCAAGACACGAGCTTTATAAAGACTCTCAATATAAAATAATAGTACAGTAGAATTTTATTTTAAGGGCAATTCATGCCTGAAGGCATGCTCTATAACTCACTGTAGATAAGCAATAATGTTGTAATTTCAAACAGAAAAGGACACATTATATTTCTTGTGACTGACACGTCATGCTTATGATGTGAAAATGATATTGATATTGATTCTTAGTTAGATCCTATTTTGATGTATGCTCTAATTTAACATTGTCCTTTATGTGATCCCATTTATATGAGGGAATTTTTCCATACAGTCAGAGTGATAAAATATTGGGCTGAATGAACACTTCTACAGTGTTCATTATTTGGCTAATTTAAATAGTCATAACCTATCTGATGTGCCATAACAGTACTAAAGACTGTATAGAGTACTAGAGATAGTATAGACTAGAACTTAAATATGACATAGTTTTATTATGGAAGATGATGTGTTATATTGATCTTGGACATGCTGTGAGGCTTTTAATGATTTAGTTATTTAAAATACAGAACTTTGTAAAAAAAGAGTAAAGAAGGTAGCAAATCATATTCTCTTTGTTTATAATGAAAGAGAGACAGAAGGTTAATGTGCGCTGAAAAATAAGTGAAAAAACAGGTTGTCAAGTCCTCTTCAGTAATACAGAGCATATGAAAAAATAGATAATTTTTATACAGAATATATATATTAATCCATTTATTTGGAAATTTTGTTTTGGCAACATAATTTGTTTGCTTATACTAGAAGACAAATGACACTGCTCTGTGACAAGAATTGTGATGGAAAGTCAAATCAGGTAGAGTGGATAGACCAAGACCTTTTTCTTACACAGAGCTGCCAAAAAACGACAGTAAATTAACTTCAAATACAGGAAAAGTAGATTATATTAGCTTTTAAAGTAGAGGGCTTGACTTAACTGTGCCTAGGCAAGACAGAAAACAAATAAAAAGAGTTCATAAAAGATTCTTTCTCTGCCCATTGAAGGAGAGGTTCTTGTTTCACGTGCTGGATTAATTCCAGCTGGATGAGCAATGTTCTGAGAAGTAAGGAACTGCTCCCTAGTACTCATAAAGCCATTATTCTTTCCATGACTCCCGATGGATAACTGTGTATCCTTTTGATAAACTGTTCTTAAAGCAGAAACACTAATCTCCTTGCTGTGACACTGTGCTTGAACTAGACAGCTACAAGGAAAGGGGACTTGTCATGTTGAGCACCTTCTGTTTGTTCCTTATATATTCAGGCACTTTCAAGATCCAATGGCCATCCATTGGCTATTGAATATTGTCCACTCAGATTCTTTTCATTGATTTTAGTTGGATTTTGATTAAAAACATAGAGAAGGACATCATGTAAGCAAAGGAAGAAAAGGTTTTTCCACATATACACTCTTTCTGGATCAAACAACTCAGTTTACAGTAGATAAGATATCATGTAGGATGGGAACTGCTAGTCAGGAGAGTCCTCTCTTACACTGGATGAAATAATATTCCCAAATACATTGAACTCTAGAAACTGGATATATGTACACAAGGCTTAATAACAAACAAATCCTAATATCAGTAAAACGGGATAAAAACCACAAGTAAAGACCAGGAATACCCATCTTGATGAAATTTAAGGGTTCTTATCTCCAGTGGAGAACAGACTTCTTTAATCCCCTTTTGTCCTAGAAAGTGCCAGTCATGTTGGCTCTGGACTGGTGAATCTGAAAATCCCTTTCCTTACTCTCGTGTTAAGCCTGTGCTTGATAAAATAAAATAAAAAATACAAGCCTACATAGCTTAAAAAAAAATTTAAAATTTAATAACTGTTATAGCTTAGGCCTTTTGTGATCTTTTCAAACACATTAATTGTCCTTTAATTAATTAAATCTAAAGGCAGTAGTTGTGTTGTAGGCATGAGAGTGTGAACCAATGCATTTCTGCCTTGAGCTTGGTGGATTTGAACTTTACAGAGCAGTCAAAGCACCCCTGAGTAGGAAGATAACATCTGATGGAGAAGCAGACTTAGCCTACCTTGCTGAGCCAGACAACACAAAAACCCCCGCAGATCTCCATCATCTTTCCACCCTAGGGAATATTGAAGATAAGTGGGATGTTCACTTTTGTTTGGGATGAACGAGCACAAATCATGACCTTAACTTCAATCCAGATCTTTAACCAAAATACCAGTACTGTGATAATGGTGCAACTGGTTCTGTTCCAGTTGCCAGTCTGGCACATAGTAGAATAAATGTCACAAAATAAAACTTACATTACTTGATTTTTTAAATTATTTATGTAGATAGATTGGTGAAGGAAAGTATGATGCGGAAAAGTGACTTGTTTTTGAAGTGGTGTTAAAATGTTTCTCAAAAGCTGACATTCACAGAGGTAATCTGAAGGACCAAAACATTGTAAATGTGTGGCTGCCTAGCTCACTTTGTTTAAAGAATACATTTCTCCTTCCTGCTGCTAAAAAAACCAAAAATAAAAATCACTCTATAACAGACCAGCTGTCTCTGCCAATTTAAAGGCTCAGAAAATTACTATTGGAATATTTGGATGTCCTCACGCTAATGGTACCTGAAGAACTAGAACCTAGACTCTTAAAAGGATATTTTAAGTTTGTTTAATTTTTTTTCCTCTGCAGCCTTGCTCCAGGTTTTCTTTAATATTGCCTATTATTGCATTTAACATATATCCACAAATTGTTATAGCTTGTAGGTTTAATGATTGAGTCTCCTCAGTGAACTCCTCTTTAGGTTCACAGGGCACACAATAGATTGCCAAGTATCTGAGATTGTTTAGCATTTCTTTATACCAAAGCTGATATATGACTGTTATTTTGACATTGCTGCCTTGGAAATCTTGAATAGCACTGCGAAAGAATACCTAATCAAATAGTCAGTGATATTTTACACAGTAATAACTCTCCAGGGTAATAGAAAGTCAATAAAAATAATTAAAATATAGAAAAGTTAAATATCCTTGCTCAAATTCTGTCAGATACAGAGATGTGTGCAAAGGTAATCCTAAAGATTTTCAGGGGTTTTGAAAAAGTTTGGTTTAGGTAAGAAATGTCAGCACTCTCTCAAATGTTTATTTCATAAAACTTGCCCCCTTTCCCCCCTGTAAATGGCAAAGAGGCGGGAGGGGAGAGAAGTGGATATTTGTAGTTCAACCCAAGTTCTCAAAGAGTAGGCAAGAACAGCCAGAAAGATGGAATTATTTTTTATTGCCCAGGTCTGCATTTACTAGACAGGAAACAAACTAAGAGTGGTAAAGGAGTATATACCCTTGACTGCAGGCAAAGGATAATTACGAAGTTTTGGGGAGTTGTTTTGTTTTGTTTTCCAAAGGCTACAGCTAATTGAGGTCTGGGGAGTTCTTCCTAAGACCAGATGAGGAAAATGAGAACGACCAGAGCAGAGCTGTTACCAAGAAGCCTCCTTCTCCCTGTGTAAATGCAGTTCAGATAGAGTACAGGTTTTGTGCTGGCCTTTTGTACTGTACAGAATTTAGTTCTTACTGTAAAACCAATCAGGTCAGCTTGTATTTAATTGACAGAGAACTCATTTGAAATGGTGTATGACCCCTTTACTGAAACAGTGTACTTGCCCTCTGTCACAGACACTCGATGTTTATGGTCCCTTTATTGCCCCTGAGCCACAGGCTGCTATTGTGTTCAAAAGTGCTTTTTTTGAAGCTGCACTTTGTGTAGCAATTGCAACAGGTTTACCCTCATAGAGACCAAGACAGGGTTATCCTCGCCTGTGCCATCTCTGAGCCAGCGCAATTCAAAGTGCCAGTTTTGATCTTCAAAGTTTTATGCATGTGAAGTCACAACAATTTGTCTTCTCTTTAACAAAATGGGAGCTGAGAAATCAGCCCAAAGTACTTCAGATATCATTCTTCAAGTGCATACCTTGAGCTGGGAGCAGGAAAATTTCTCTGGAGGACACTTGAGTTCAGTATTTACTTCCGATCTTACTCAGTTAACTATCAGCTCCTCTTTGTTAAATATATAGCAAACAAGAGTTGAAATCTGTTAGGCTAGGTTTTGAGATAAATGAGTGAGAAGAGTGTTAGTGCCATAATGCTTTAGAAGAGGATGATAATCATTATGATTATGTGGAAATAAAATTTCTATTTCAGTTTTTGAGAAATCCCAAAGTTGAAGGATCCCTGTTTCTCTTGAAAGAAAACAGACTAGTCCAGATAACTTTTTTTTTTAAATTTTTTTTTTTTTTTTTTTTTTTTTTTTTTTTATTGATAGCTGAGCTGAAACTTGTTTCATCCTAGGCAATTTGATAAGGACAGGCATATGTTAATAGATGACAGGGACAACCAAACATATTTTGCTACAATGGTAATAAGACTGGGAGATTTTCAGCAACGTGTATGGTGCCCTAGATACCCAAGTGGGATTTGAAGTATTCTCTTTTGTACCTTTCCTACAGGTTAGCAAAACGTAACAGAATATATGAATTTTATTTAGGACATATCACAAAGATACTCTTTCACATTATAGTTTAAGTAAGCAATGATTGTAACAGCTTTATTGACACTATTGCCAAGGAAAAAATTAAAGGGCAGGGAAAACACAAAATGAAACTGGAATATTCAGTAAGTATCAAAATGACTTTGTCAATATTATTCAAGATGTCAGAAACCTGTTTTAGAAGGTAAACCTATCTATATTAAGCAGACTTACAAACGCACTTGCCTGGACATCATGGCTCCAACACTCCATGTGAAGTGTTAAGCACCATTACCTGCTACTGGAGAATGATGGTAAATCCCTTTATTCTTCATCTAAAGTACTTACTGCCAGCATAGCATGTGTATAGTAGGAAATCCAAATCAGAAGCCTGTAATTTTTTGTTGTCTTTACCAGATACTTTTTAGAGATTGTTCTGTCCAACTTATGGGACGTTATTGCTGCTCTAGCACTGCACTTCTCCAGGCATTAAGAATTAAAATTTAGACTAAGTTTAAGCCATCTGTGGCCCTGACCTTTCATTACTTAACGCAGCAATCAACCACAATATGGTAATGAATCTGAAAGGCAGGAAATTTCATACACCAATATTACGAAATATTTGCAACTGTATGGAGTAGAAGTGTGGTTTACATTTGTTTCTAGCCCTTAGTTATAATGGCCTAAAGTGTTTCCCTTCCAGCCCTTTTCTGGAATGCTATTTTCAATGCAGTTTATTTTATGCAACTCACTTTGAAGCAGTTTTCACAGAAGAAAAGGTCATTTGGCCCAGTTGCACTTGGATAAGGACTCAGTATAATTCCATTTAGGGTCTTTAAAAAGAAGATGAGATGCTAAATAAATCAGTCAGCTGTGTCTGTTGTGGAAATCTATAAGGGCAGAGAATTTTGACATTAAACTTTCCAGAGGTTTGCTCAAAGTGAACATTCCTAGACTGAAATGGCATGTATGCACTATTTGGAAATGTACTTAGTATTTCTATACTCCAGTTTGTATCTGCTCTTCCTAACCCAGAATTCTGCATGCTGATGCTGCTAATAGATTTTAGTGGTGTATCTTACAGGAAATAATGATCCAATGTCTTCAGAAGTCAATTTGACTTTTGGAAGAAGGCCATGACTTTAGGGTTCTTAGGGATAAATTGTCTAGTAAAAGAATATTTTACCTTCTGAGAATCTCAGAGTGCTTTACAAATTTACGGTTACACTATGTCTCTCAGGCAAATAACTTTTAAAGCATTTTGTGTAGTTTTCCCAAAATTTTATAAACCACACCATTCAGGACCTACTATGGCCCCTCCTTTCAGCTGATCTCTGCCACTATGCAAAGCATCTCCTGAACTTTGTCAAGGAAGAGTAATTGGGGCTGACTTTGAATGAGAGATAACTACATTATAAATACATCTTGCTTGCTTGTATGTATTATTTTGGAGATGGAGCTGCCGTTTTGCACATTTTTGGTGTGCTTTGAGAAATACACCTCCCCTGGAGAAAAGATAAAGGAAGAAAAAAAAAGAAGAGGAAGAAGGAAAAGGAGGGAGAAAAAGAAAAAAAATGAGAAAAATAGAAAAGAGAAATGGAAGGAGAGGAGAGGAGA
>VZRF01000178.1:587236-718264 GCA_013396875.1 Vireo altiloquus
GCCGGGCTGGAGCCGGGACCGCGCTCCCCGGAGAGCCCGCAGGACTTCAGTGGGCAGGTTCCGCCTAGACTGGGCAAAGGAAAAGAGCTGGCGGTGGTGCTGTTCCCTGAGGCAAGGTGTCTGTGAGTGCGTCTGATGGGCCATTGCAAACTTCGTTCCTGAGTAAGCCGGCAGGGGCGGTTCACGGCGGGCAAGAAGTACCTTAGGATGAGTTTCTTCCTTTGTTCGCGCTTCCACACCGCGTCCCTCGTTGCGTTCCTCGCCGGATTGACCGAAAGGTAAAGGGCAGTGCCCGCCAGGACCCGACGTTTGGCAGCGGCTCCCCGGGAGAGCCCGGCTGGACTCAGTCAGCCTCTGCTGCTTCTTTTATTCTTCTTTAGGGCAGTTCAAACACAACTAAATTGTGTTTGAAACATGCACTTTTTAATCTCGCTCGTCAGTTAGTGGCGCCGTGCTTTACCTCTGATAGTATTCCCCTGTTGTAAACTTTTTTTTCGGAAACTCATTAAGTTAAAGGAATGCTGCCTTCTAGCAGCAGGTTTTCTTGCGGTTTAAATACTTGCATACAAGTCGTTCCTAGGGAGTGGCATAGGAAATAGTACCTGTATTCTTTTACCACCTCTGCTTTCTCTCTGTAAAAGAAAAGGACTTTTTATATTAGATGTCTATTTCCCTTTTGCTTTTCTAACCGTGTAGAAATAATTCGGCTTTTTAGTGAGTAAATACCTTACTTGTATGCTGTAAACTATTTTTTTTTTAAGTTTTTGTTTTATTCACTGTGAAATCCTAAAATCTCTTTTAGGAGACTGTAAGGCGAGCTTTAGTAGTCATCCCAGAAGAAGGGTAGTCTGTTTTTTTAATTAGGCATGCTAAAGAACTTCGTATGGCAAAGTGCAAGTAAAGAAGTGTAAAACGCCTTTAAAGTCTTGAAGATTTTTTTTTTTTTAAGTTTAAAACTGAATTGAAAATCAGCAGAGCTATTTTTGTTATGACAAATTTTAAGGTGCCATGCTAAATTCCGATTACACTCTCATTCACAGAGATTGGAGGTCTGCTTTTCCTTGCACAGCTGAGTTCAGTATTAGGTACACTACTAAGTAACTGCCTATAGGTAAACAGTGGAAATTCTCCATGTGAATCTGTTTCATTCTGGTTTCAGAATCTTTGCCTGGTGTTTGGATATAGCTGCTGCATTTTCCTTTTAACAACTAACATCTCAAAAACATAAAAGTATCTTGTGAGATTAACTCATGATGTGGGGAATACAAACATAAAACTTACTGGACTTTAGTCACAAGTTGAAACTGTTATGTTAATCTCTGCGACAATGTACATTTTTTGAATAACTTAACAGCTTTACCAAAGTAACACTACCATTGACTCTCATCATGTGTTAATTTTCTGAATACCAAAATAGACAACTTCCCTCTCTGAAAAGCAAAAGACTCTGTTAACTTGTTTAATTGGAAAGTAAAGCATGTTGAAACAGCTAAACCTGGTATTTCTTTTTTCCCAGCAGACTACATAAATAATTGCTTTTAAACAGTTGAAAGGGTAGGTGTAACCACAGTTACTGCAGCTTGCAAAGTCACACGATCTCTCATAGACTGCTGCACTAGAAATCCTGTCATGACTGTTTAGTTTCACAGTGTGTTTTTGTCAGACAACATCAGTTGAGTGTGCTGATCAAAACTGACCTGTAAGGTATAGTTAATGTTTTGCTTGGTAGGTAGATTCTTCTGGACTTAAATGGCAGAGCTTGCATGGAGAAAAAGAATAGCAATGAGACCAAGACTCACTTGGGTATATGGTCTGATTTAGGTCCTTTTTCTACCTGTGACTTCTGTTCGTGGGAGAGTAAACATCTCAGGGTATGCTCCCCATAGATACATTATGTATCTATGATAAGCTTGGTTCAATGTATCTATGCAAGATAAGCTTGGTTTAGTTTTTTTGGTGTTTTTTTTGCTTGCTTGGCATTGAAACTGCTGTTTACTAAGCTCTGTATTTTATTATTAAAACTTTCAAATCTCAGACTATAAACTTAGAAATCCAAATACTGTAAACTTCCTGCTAGGAGAAACAGTCTTTTGTATGACTGCTGTCTTATCCATTTGTCTTAATTTGTAAGTTATCAATCTGACCCTGCTAACTCCAAAATTATACTTAAACCTTTAATGTGAAGATAGTTCATATTTCTAAGTTGTGTTAGTATTTTTTCCCATGTACAAACTATGTTAACGTTTTGATATGTTAATAGTTTTGATAATGATGTAACTAAGTAGTAAAACTATCTTATATATCCCAGTGCTGAATTTGCATATAAATAAAAATTGTCTGAATAATAATTTCCAGAAAGGAAATCAAAGTTTGTTTGATTTGAAAGTAGCTTTTCAGAATAATATGGTGTGCACTTCTTATAAATGTAAGGCTGTGATGTTCTGTTAAGCAAACTGTGGTTGCCTTATGTATTGAGCATGAATACAGGAAATCCTAAAGTGGTCATATTCCAAAGATAATAAAAATTTAGGAGTTCCAAGTGTAGCCTTTGGCTAAAATGTTTCTGAAATTCAGTAATTCTGGCACACTTTAATGAGCCATTTTATATCTAACACATTATCAGTTTATCTTAATACTTTCATGCTTTCTCTTAGTAGTTAACTGTCTTTATAACTGGAATCGCTTAACACTTTAGATATTTTCCAAGATTACACTATGTTGACTTTCGGATAATCCTAGTCAACACTTTTTAGTTTCTGGTAGCTATGTAAATTATGACAAGATGGAAATAGTGTCATGTAAAAGAAATTGCCTAATTGTTCTTATCTGACGTGGTTAACTTCAGTTGAGAGATACTTTTACGTTCCTGATTGTGAGTCAGCATGTCTTATGGGTTACTGCTGAGGAATGGATTCTCTTACTGGTGGTTGTGTTACTGTTTGCTGCCTGTTGCTGGTTCTGAGCAGACTTGAAGTTACTACAGGCGAGCAGCAAAAAGTGCTCAAGGTATTATGGCACAGAAAAATGTTTACAGTAATAGTAAAACCTTCACATGTGTCCAACTTTGAATATTAATGAGAAGCTTGGATATTTTGATGTGTCTTAGTGTGGTACAGGTTCTGTCTAAGGTGCCTGAGATGTGAGACGCAAATGATAAAAGATACAAACAAATACAATGTTTTACCCTATAAATTTGCCACTCTAAATTCCCTGTTTCCAAACATAATCATAGGCAGTGAGTTAGCTGGTGCTGTAGCATCAGGAGTAAAGCTAGGTTTTGGACTTCAGTATAAATTAATAATAATAATAATAAATTCCTAGTGTAACTGAGTGAGAAAAGAGGGAAGCATCTGATCAGATCACCATAAAATTTGATCATTAAGTAGATTTTGTAATAGATGGCTTCCAAAATTCCAGCAAGATGGAGGAAAACCTGGGTTTGTTGATTGCTTAAAAATGGTGTTTTAAGCAATCTCCTTAACATTGCCTTTTAGGCCAGTCTGGTGACATCTCAAAATTTTCAGAGTTTTGGAAGTGATGTCAACTATTTATTGCAGAAATTTGGTTGTGTGTGGGAGTTTTTGTTTGTTTGGTTGGTTGGTTTTAAGCAAATATTTGTTGACTTGGCAGTATGCTAGACCATGAAGCCCTGGAGACTCAAGTGTCTCTGTATTCCCAGGACATAACATAGCCTGGGAAGAAAAGTAGATAGGGGAGGAATAATACTGGTAACCCGTTGAAATGGTGACTGTTCCAACCTCACTAATTTACCCTCCCAGCCGTTTCTTCATCCAGTGTTAAGACCTTGTAAATACTGGTTCCAGCTAGTGACTTACTTTGAAGAGCTTAAATGCTTTTTACTATTTGCTTATTCATTTTTTTGTTTGCCATGTTTATAGCTTTAATTGTGCAACTTAAATGCTAGATTTGGAAGACAGACACACTTTTTTTTTCTCCTTCAAGAAGGTTACTACTTTTCATTACTCCTCTGCAGTACTTCCTATAGTTTCTGTGCATCTGAGTCTTAAATTCCTGTCAAAATCATTAACTTAGTAATGTCTGTGACAGAATTCCTTCTTCTGAGGTCTTGAAGTGAACTGTAGACACAAGTAGATTAATTTAATGTTTGCTAGTGGGCAGAGACAGTCCCTAGAATGTCAGCCTGTGTGATCTTTCACTTATCTACCTGAGCAGGTAGGAAGTAAGGAAGGGAGAAATCACTGTAAGAGAAAATGCAAGTGGAGGAAGGAGACAACATAATGTGATATTATTTTAGCAGAGATGAACAGAACTAGCATGAAGATAGGCACTTAGGAGAGGCTGACAGCCAAAGAATAGGATAAGGGCAAACTAAGGCTAAAATGTGAGGAAAAAAGGTCGGGAGCAATGAAAGAAGGACACAGTGAGTAATTAGTATGATTCATATAGCAGATTGGACAGGGAAGAAAACTCAGAAGGAGAGGTAAGGGAAAAAAATTAAGGACAAGTAGGGAAAGGAGGAAGAAATTAATGTGTACTACTTAATCAAAGTAATCAAGACACTGTTAGATTGTATTCTACTTGCTGGAAAGAAATTTTGCCCCCAGAATCTTGTTGAAAGCTTGGGCTTGTTAAGGAAGCCTCCTGAAGCTTTGGTTTGTTATCCTGTGAGACTTGGGGGAATAAAGTTGCTGTAAACCCAGATGAAGAAGTTGGTTCCAGGTGTCCTGTTCCTGAGATTTCTGCCTTTCTTCCTACTGCAGTCTTGCCTTTTGACAAAAGGCAAATCCAGTGAGGGTGTGCTATGTCTGTCTTGCTGTTCCAGGCTCTTTCCTTGTCATTTCTGGAGTGTGTTGGAGAGACTTGACTGAAATGTTCCTCCGTTATTTTGATAGATGCCTGTTCTCATAGTTCTTGATACTAATTTGTTTCAGATCTATTCTGAGAGGAGAATAAAGGAGTCTCATTCTTTATGGGCTTTACAACTCAGTGGTGCTTGATAATTTTTTTTTTTTTATGATAAGGACTACTCTTACAAGTGTAGTCAGAGTTGGAGGGAATACAATAAAGAATTATTCTCTGTTTATAATATTTATAATTCTTGGAACAAGTGTACATAGGATACTTTGAAGAATTCATGGTAATATCAAGCCACCTCTTGCAGTTTAGTTCCACATAGTTGGACATCAGCCATTTTACAGTCTAAATGAAATGACAGAGGAGGATTTTCTACTAGAAGTCAATGCCCTGTATGAAATAGAGAACTGGAGTGGGCGTACACTATTCCAGATCAGTTCAGACCTAGTTTGTTTGCTCATAGCAGACAGCATTGGCATATTTCTTCTATCACGTTGCTTCATGGGGTTATTCATTTGAGCTTAAATCTGTGTTCTTCTCGTGTTGTGTTAGTAATTCCTAGGCTTTTGATGCAATGGATTCTTGGCGTTTTTTAAGAGTTTTTAATTTATCTGTGTTTCTATTACTGCAAATAATTTTGAAACCTTCTGCAAAAAAAGGCTATAATCTAGATGTGTAACTTAGTTTTCTTAAATATTAATTCTGAACTAAGCATCAATGCTTATTTGATAAACATTTGAACAGTCATAAGTCTTACCACATCTCTTTCTTGTTTCAGGGTTTCTTTGTAATTGCTGCCATGGGAAGAAACTTGACTATGCTGCTGCTGCTGATGCTGCTGCTGGTGCAGCATTTTGGAAACTGTGAAGGAAATCAAAGGCCGCATCATGCTCCATCAATGCAATTTACACAAGTACAATATAATGCCACTGTGTATGAGAATTCTGCAGCCAAGACTTACGTTGGGCATCCAGTGAAAATGGGCATTTACATTACAAATCCACTGTGGGACTTAAGATACAAAATTATTTCTGGTGACAGTGAGAACTTGTTCAAAGCTGAAGAGTATGTTCTTGGAAACTTTTGCTTTTTGAGAATACGGACCAAGGGAGGAAACACAGCTATCCTTAACAGAGAGGTGAAAGACCATTATATGCTGACTGTTAAAGCAGTTGAAAAGAATACAAATGCTGAAACGCGCACGAAGGTCAGGATACAGGTTCTGGATATAAATGACTTGCGGCCTTTGTTTTCTCCAACGTCTTACAGTGTTTCTTTGCCTGAAAACACAGCAATAAGGACCAGCATTGCAAGAGTCAGTGCAACAGATGCAGATATAGGAACAAATGGAGAGTTCTACTATAGCTTTAAAGAAAGAACAGATGTGTTTGCTATACATCCAACTAGTGGAGTTGTAGTTCTGACTGGTAGGCTTGACTACTCGGACACTAAGCGTTATGAAATGGAAATTCTTGCAGTGGACCGTGGGCTGAAGCTGTATGGTAGCAGTGGCATAAGCAGTATGGCCAAACTAACTGTTCATGTAGAGCAAGCAAACGAACATGCCCCTGTTATTACAGCTGTTCCTTTGACTCCATCAGAATCAGACACAGATCCAACGTATGCAATTGTAACCGTGGAAGACAACGACCAGGGTTCTAATGGGGAAATAGCATCATTAAATATTGTTGCAGGAGATGCGCTTCAACAGTTCAAAACAGTGAGGTCTGTTCCAGGCGGCAAAGAATACAGAATAAAAGCCATTAGTCCCCTCGACTGGGAGAGTCACCCTTTTGGATACAACCTTACCCTGCAAGCTAAAGATAAAGGGAATCCCCCACAATTTTCTGCTGTAAAAGTTGTTCATGTGACATCACCACAATTTAAGTCTGGTCCTGTTAGATTTGAAAAAGAGATATATAGAGCTGAAGTAAGTGAATTTGCCCCTCCAAACACACCTGTGATAATGGTGAAAGCTGCACCTAGTTACCCACATTTAAAATATGTATTTAAAAACACACCAGGAAAAGTAAAATTCAATTTAAACCCTCACACTGGTCTTATTACCACGTTAGAACCCATAAAAGCACAATATGCATCCCATTTTGAACTTGAAGTTGTGACAAGTGACAGAAGAGCTTCTGCAAAAGTATTAATTAAGGTACTGGGCATGAATAGCAATCCTCCCGAATTTACTCACACATCCTATAAAGCCTCCTTTGATGAAAATGTGCCAATAGGTACAAGTGTCTTGAGAGTAAGTGCAAAAGACCCTGATGAAGGGGAAAATGGTTATGTGACCTACAGCATTGCAAACCTAAATCCTTTGCCATTTGTGATTAACCATTTCAGTGGGATTATTAGTACCTCAGAAGACTTGGATTATGAATTGATGCCAAGGGTTTACAATTTAAGGATTCGAGCCTCCGATTGGGGTGTACCATATCGTCGAGAAGCTGAAGTTCCTGTTACTATTATTTTAAATAACTTGAATGACAATATACCTCTGTTTGAGAAAGTAAATTGTGAGGGAATAATCCCCAGGGATCTTGGTGTTGGAGAACAAATAACAACTGTATCTGCTATTGATGCTGATGAGCTACAGTTGGTAAGATACCAAATTGAATCTGGAAATGAATTGGATTTATTTAGCCTAAACCCAAATTCTGGAGTCCTTTCTCTCAAACAGTCACTGATAGATGGCGTAGGTGCTAAAACGTCTTTTTACAGCTTGAAAATTACAGCTACAGATGGAGAGAACTTTGCAAAACCATTGTATATCAACATAACTGTAGCTAATAGTCGCAAACCAGTCAACCTGCCATGTGAAGAAACTGGTGTTGCCAAAATGCTCGCAGAGAAACTCTTGCAAGCAAATAAGTTGCACAATCGTGGAGAAGTTGAGGATGTTTTCTTTGATACTCACTCTATGAATCTGCATGCACCTCAGTTTAGAAGTACCCTCCCCAGCAGCATTGAGATAAGAGAAGACCAACCTGTGGGCTCCAGCATAATATCCATAAATGCTACTGATCTTGACACTGGCTTCAATGGAAAGCTGGTGTATGTTATTTCTGCAGGTAATGAAGACAGTAGTTTCATTGTTGATATGGAAAGAGGAGTGCTGAAAATTTTATCTCCCCTTGACCGAGAACTAAAAGATAAATATACCCTCAATATTACTGTCTATGATCTTGGAATACCACAGAAGTCTGCCTGGACCCTTTTAGATATAAGAATTTTGGATGCTAATGACAACCCACCAGAGTTCCTCCAAGACAGTTATTTTGTTGAAGTAAGTGAAAACAAAGAGCCCAACAGTGAAATAATTCAAATTGGAGCTACTGATAAAGATTTGGGGGCTAATGGAGAAGTCAAATACTCTCTTCTTACAGATACAGACAAGTTTACTATTAATTCTGTGACAGGAGTTGTGAAAGTTGTAGGGGTCCTGGATAGGGAAGAACAGCACGTCTATTTGTTAAAAATTGAGGCTAGGGACCAGCCTACTGAGGAACCTCAATTATTTTCAACAGTTATTTTGAAAGTGGCTGTAGAAGATGTTAATGACAATCCTCCCAAGTTTATTCCTTCTAACTATCATGTGAAAATTCGAGAAGATCTTCCTGAGGGAACTATTATTACGTGGCTAGAAGCCTACGATCCTGATTTAGGCCAGTCAAGTCAAGTGCGGTACAGTCTTTTGGACAGTGGAGATGGCACTTTTGATGTTGACAAAATAAGTGGAGCAATACGTATTGTACAAAGACTAGATTATGAAAAGAAACAACTTTATAACTTGACCGTGCGGGCCAAGGACAAAGGAAAACCCATTTCATTGTCCTCTACGTGTTACGTTGAGGTTGAGATAGTTGATGTGAATGAAAACTTGCACCCCCCACGGTTCTCCATATTTGCAGATAAAGGCTTTATAAAAGAAGATGCTCCTGTTGGCTCCTCAGTAATGACAGTATCTGCTGATGATGAGGATGCAGGACGAGATGGGGAGATCAGATATTCCATCAGAGATGGATCGGGTATAGGAGTTTTTCGAATCGACGAAGAAAAAGGTACGGTGGCTTTCTGCTATTTTTATATACTAAATAAAATCAGGAAAGAGGTAAGAGAAGCAGCATTGTCACAGTTGACATAGGTGTTCTTGTTAGGACAAAAAGATGTCACCAACAATGTGTATTGTTGTGTCTACTACTTCAGTGAAATTATCTTTATACATTTGATAAATAATTTCTCTCTAACATTCCCACTTCCATCCAGCCTACCTAAATACAGAGCCATGCTTAATTCTTAAAATCTATGCCACCCAGAAAAAGTAATACTCTTGATATAAAATGGAGGTTTGTTTTGTGAATACGCACACACGCTGTCTTGAGGACAGTGGGATTGTCCCACTTTTCAGTCTTAAGTGACATATCTTTTGTTCCTTTTACTGGAGGTATGCATGGGTGTGATATTGTCACACATGCTGGTTTTGTTAGTTCCTTTCAGAGTTTACAGGTGTTCATCCAGAAGTTAGTAAGCAGTGCCTTTTTCATTGAAAGGCTTCTGCCAAAGAAAGCATTGATGCAGCCTTTGAAAAACCTCATATGAATCAGAGTGAACTGTTGCCTTATTTCATTAATAAAGCATACATTGATGAACAATGTGAGAATTTTTCCCGTGTCACATGTTCAGAAATGTAATTTTATTGTCAGTAAAATTTTAGTGTTGACTTCTAACATTTTGGTTGCATGTCTGTGTTGCTATGTATTTATTTATGCCTTTGATAAGGATAGACAATTGCAAAATATCAATGCTCTAAGCATCTTGAAATAAATTGAGAAGGAATCTGGGGCAAAATTTGTCTACAGGTTACATGTAGGTAAATGATGACATATGTGATCAGTATTTTAAAGAAAAAAACCTTGTAACTGAGAATAAAAGATGGAAATTATGTCTGATTCATGCAGTAGTCATTCAGTGTGTTCTATATGCTTCCCACAATTGTGAATAATAGAGACTCATGAAGCCACTTTACTTTTTAGGGTTTGGGTGAGCAAACTGTTCCTGACTATTTTTTCTTCTATAGAAAGTCAGTTATTAAATTATGTGGTTTGTGGCTAAAGACCCAGCTCTACTGGTTGAAATGTAACAGTGCTTCACTTAGCTTTGCTTTTAAAGCATGTAGTTAAGATGGTAGAACAGATTTTCTAGAAGTGGAGAATTGAATACTTTCTTTCCAAGACCTTGTAGTTTCACTTTAAGCCATTTGGTATGTGTACAGAATATTAATTTGTGTATCATTATGCCTTTCTTTCGACATAAGTACATTGTAGTTCACTGTGTGTTATGGTATTTTAGAAGTGTCTCTAGTTGTCTTACAGAATGAGTCTGTGTTTGGCAATTTATTATCTGAGTGATAGATAGCAGTAAGTGAGAAAGCCTGTTCATGGGTGTGTGGGCAGATATGCGTGTTTTTGTGATGGTACTACCATAGCAGAATTAGTTGTCTGCATGTGTTGCCTCTCTAGTCTTTTGGCATAAAGCTAGCTTACTTGACTGATGAATTGGTGTGAGTTTAAGTAAGTTGCATTTTATCAGCTGAGTTTACAAAGTTGGCCCAGCCTGGGGCAAAGCCTGCTTCTAGTTAATAATGTTGTCCAGAACAGTGGCTCTGTATTTTCAAAGCAGGGCAGAGGCATTGTCTGTATTCATATCTGGTATCTAGTGTTTGCAGTTCTTCAGGAATGAAAGTAGAGGGATTTGATGGGAATGAGGTGGTGGCAAAGAGGGGTTGCTAGTTTTTAATCTTATTGAACAAATTCCACTTATGACACTGGTATGGGGAAGAAAGTGCTTATTTCAGTTTGGTTGATGTGTTTTTTCCATCAAATAGTAATCTTAAGGAACGCAGGAAAGGACATTGAGTATGTAGAAACTTGACAATGTAGCTTAAAATTTGGATTGACACTTTTTATTTTGGTAAAAAGCCATCAGAATTGTTCTTGAAGGCACTCTTTATACTGCAGTGTCTGAATATTTGTCATGTTTTTCGAAATGGACTGGCCTTGATACTCAGATCAGACTGATTATCAGCCAACAAAGCACACTGAAAAATTTGTGAAAGATCTGTCAAGCAACTTGCTAACTTTTTCAGCTTGCTGAAAGGTTCTTCTGACTTTACCCCTGAGCTATGTCTCATCCAGCAGTCTTTGAAGAGCATCATACTACACTAAGTTCAAAGATGGATAAATCAGACTTAAGAACTCATTTTGAGTCAACACTTAACTATTCAGTGGCTCAGAGGAATTCTTTTATTCCTTGCTTATAAGAAATTAAGGACAACAATCACATTAGAAGCATCAAATAGCTAGTTCCATGCATTGATGCTTGTTGACTTTTAGGTTGTCTTTTCCATGTTAAGTTTGTTTTAATTTTAAAGTTCAAAAGGTAGGAAATGGTATTAAGTGTTTGATATTTGTACCTGTAGTTATGGTATTTTCACCGGGGAATTTAATATATCTTTGCCACTATGTCTTAAGTTTTTTTTTCCTAGACTTACCTTTGGGTTAGGTCAGTGGGTTTTCATAGGTTCTGTTTTCTGCAGTTGTGTCCAAACCATTAGAAGTGAATCTCTTAACAGGGAGCACTAAACACCACTATTTCCAAACTCAGGAGCTGCTTTGACTGCCTAGTTCCCTGACTGCTCTGATGCTTTTCAAGTAGACACAGAAAAAAGGTATGTTAGGGATGGATTTGGTAGTCAGTCATATTTTAACTCTCTTAGTATTCTTAAGCCTGAAAAGGTAATAATGGTCAGAAAAGGAGAAGAGCAAGATGATAGAATTCTAGAAAATTGCAATAGTTTCTATAGCACCTATATCACTGTCTGCCTTTTGCAATGCAAGAGATAGGGCACACACAGTTAACAGGTTTTAAAGGAAGTATTTTTCCTTTCCTAAGCTAAAAGGAAGTATTTTTCACATGAAGTGTAATAAAGTCATGAAACCCATTTCCTCAGGAAGTTATAGAGATTGAAAGTATGACTAAAGAAAATAAATGATACTAATGAGATTATTTTGAGGTTCAGTCTCATGCTATCTTCAGCTCATAAATTGTTAACTGGAACCCAAGTGGGTAAGGGAGAGAGATCAGAGGTCATTGCTCAATATATGATTCAGAAGTACAACAGTGCATTCTGAGTGTTATTGCAGAGAAATAAAATTTAAATTGCATGATAAATGAAGACTTTGGGGTATTATAACAGTATGAGAGGAAAAATGTTAAGATTTTTGTGCTCTGAATTTGTACAACAAAGCAATTTGTTTATCCTATAGGGACATGTTCAGGAGAACTTGGAATTTAAGACAGCTTTTTGTATGTGAGCAGAATTGACGGCTGTAAATTGAGATTATCAATTGGCTATATAAATTGCCTGCTAAAGCATCAGTAAAATATTTTCTCAAAGAATTTGATAAGGAGTTGACCACATTGGTGTGTATTAATAATAAAAGGCATTATGTTGATGCAGATCCCAGTGTGCCACAAGAAAAGCCCGTGCACCATCTAAATCCCATTAGCACTGAGCAGTAAAAGTGAGATAAATCATGTCAATACAATGCTGCTAGTTCAATTTAGAAAAACTCTAAAGGATTACAGAAGCAATTGCTAGAGGAGAACCTAATGCAACATCATGGAACCAAGGCAATACTGAAACTTCCTTGTCCCAGTTTTCATACCAGTGGGCAAGGAGGGAAAAAGGAGAATGTCTTCCTTTTTACTTTTTGGCTTTCAAATACAAGGATGGAGCATTTCCACTGAGTATTTGCACTCCTCAAAGGTTAATTGAAAGATGGAAGCTCTAGTTCGTAAAAATGGTGTTGGGAAGGACTCACAGTACTTCTTCCAGTTGTATAGGCAGGTGAACAGTGTCACTCACTGGGCTGGCTGGGACACCATCATGGGAGCACCAGCATATGGTGAGCAAGTGTCCATACTGATTTTCAGCTGTAAAAATGAGACTGAGAAGAACTTGTAGCAGTTGTCTGACCTTCTCCAAAGAATTTTTGCCCAGCAGATTGCTCTTTTCCTTGAGATACCAGGACTTCCAGCTTATTATTGAGCACTGTTTTTATCTTGTTTCAAGGTTGTTTTCTTACGGTCTTGCTTTTCTTTCTAGTGCTCAAAACTTAGATAGTGAAGGGAGCTAGGAGACTCTGGATGTGTAGATGCCATGGGACATTTAGCCTAAGAAAGATCTCAATAAAGTGTTAGGGAAGATGGGAGTCCATCCTGGAAAGTGATGTTCAGAAATGAGGGAAGGTTTAAGTAATGAGTTCCTCAGTGTCTGTTGCAACTAACAAGTTGAGTGGTTGCATTTGCAGTCCTTATACATGCAGATGCTGGGTGTTACATCTAGACCCTGCACAGTAAGATTTCAAACCACACTGAAACTTATAAACTGATTGTTAACAGAAACTTATCAACTAGTTCAACTTACAAGGCTACCAGCAGATGTTTTCTAAACTTCTGCAACTGAGGATATTTCACAGTACATAACCTAGTTCCAGAATGGTGTAAAGGATGAGGTGACATCTGAACCTCATACATGATAACCTTATTACTTGTGTTTACAGTGTGTAGTTATTTGTTACAGGAATCTTACTGCTCTTCATTAACCAGAATTTGGGTTTTTAGGCTGTAAGTGTTATAGAATAACAGTAATTCTGCTTTAACTAAATGAACAAAGTTTGAGGTGATTAAACTAATTTGCTGACTTAAAAGGATGTGTGACTGGTTTATTAAAACAAAGTTCTCTCTAGCCTGAAATGCTGTCTCCAGTAGCATAGGCAGGGCATAGAGACGATACTTTTTTTAATATTTTCTCAGTCTTTTTTAAGCATTCACATGCTTATCTTTCTTGTGTAGTCTTCCCTTGGAACCTTGTAAGTTTCAAGTTTAACCTTGCTACTGTGATAAGGAAAAAATTATTTGTTTTGGTAAAGAATATTAAAGGAGCAAGTAAAAAAAAATCAGGGGCATATGGAAGAAAATTAATTTTATTGCAGTAGCTCTGTATGCATAAAATAGCATCAATAAAGCTTAGTGGCTATGGGATGCTATTTTAATATTACCAGAACTATTTCCAATGGGGAAGACGTTCATTAAGGTGAATGAATAGGATTTTAACTGTGTAAAGCATGAATTGCACTCAAAAAGGGAACAGAGCACGGCTAACATGTAAAAAGTATGTTAATATTGCTTTGTAGTGTTCATGTAAGTACATTAATTTAAAAACAGGATATGATTAACATTTTTACGTAAGGGATAGCTTCAGGTTCCATTTCTTCACTGAACTTTGGGTTTTGAGCTTTTTGAAGACTGGCATTAGCAAAGTTTAAATGCTGCGATCATCAGTGGAACGGAACACAAAAGTACCCACTGGATAGCTGTTAAACCAGCACCATTTTCTGGAACAGAAACCAGCTGGTCTGCATCTGTACCAACAACTCTCAGACCTTTAGGAAGGGTGGCTGCACCCAGATCATCTGCTGGGAATGCTAATCCTGCAGTTCACTCTTAACTGTGCCCCCTTTTTTCTTTACTTTTTTCTTTGAAAAAGTAGTGGCACGCACAAACCAAAAGCAGTTTGGATTTTCTTTGCGCTCTTTCATTGAATGCTGCATCTTGAAGTTGCTCCTTCTGTGTACTTTGTTACCCTTATTGTGTAAGTCATGGATATAAACATCAGGATATGCAAAAACTCAGTTTCTCTCAATTTAAATTAATAATGAAAAAAAAAAAAAAGAAAAAAAACCCACCAAGAAGTTCTTAATAATTTCCATTCTTCTACTATACAAGTTCCATGTTATATGTTGTCTTAGAGTTTGAGTCCGAAGGTCTGTCAGACTGTAGTCACTGAAAACTATGAACAGAAAAATATGTTGAGCAAATCTTTTTGTAAGAAAGCTATTAAACATTATATTAAAAATTGTAATTGATTGGGTGATGTTGATACTTTGGAAAGAATATTCTAGGTGGGTTTAATATGGTTGACTAATTCCTAGAGTATCTTCACCTCATAGACTAAGTTTTTTTATGGACGTTGTGACAATGGCATTTCCTGCTTGGCTTCTGTCCACAGATGCAGCCTCATTGGCACACAGGTTTTGCAGTTAGAATTCCAGTAGTTTGACCAGTAAAAGTGAGGAGTAACTAGGAGGAAGACACTCATAGAATGAGGTCTTCTGGTAGCATTTAGTTTCTGCAAAACGCAGTAATTCTTCCCACTACGTTTGAAGAGAGATTAAGAGGTTCTCTGTTTCTGCAGAATACTAAGTGGCTGCAGCTTTTTGCACAATAAATTTTTACCCTAGCTAGCCTGGGTACAGTCGTGAGTGAAGCTCAGAGCACAGACTAATCTCCCAGGTATCTAATTAGCTCTTGGTTAATTTTTTTTCCTCCTGCACTGCATTCTGCACTGTGACTTTACATTGTACTGAAGTTAATGATTTGCTTATATAGTTAGAGCAGCTAAATTTCTTCAGTAGCTGAGGCATATATGTCCTAGAGTGAGAATTTAACATTATTCTGATGCAGTTTGGAACAAAAAATGCAAAACCAACCCAAACTAAAAAAAAACAAAAAACCAAAACCCAAACCTGAAACAACAACAACAAATAGCCTGAACAACCTTCAACAAGCAAAACAGCCAATACAAAAAAAACCCCTGGAATGATTACTAGGTTCTGTAAACTCCAAGTTAAGAGTTAAATTCTTAAGCTTGTAAACGTTAATTTGGAAGATTAATCGCTTAAATGAGGGGTTGCATCAGGAATCCAGTTTGCAATTAAGAGAAAACCTAATTCTTATGTATGCTGGAGATTTGAGTGACATTTTAGTCAGCAGATGGGAGTTTTTTCTTAATGAAAGGACTTATGCAAATTACTTTTGGATTCTGGAATTGGCTGGTCAGTTGTTACACTGATGTCTTGAGCAGAATTTCAGGTCAATACCTGAAATTTGAATACAAACTGTTAAACAAAGTCTTTGGAAAATAGTACAAGGGCAAGGATCTGTTTGTTTGAATATTGTGTAATTAAAACTCTTGAAGGAGTTAAAGTTAACACTTTCTGAGTTTGAGAGATCCATTTTTGTGCATATTAGGATAAAAGTGTATGTTGGGTTGGAGGTTTTTTTTGTGCTTTGAGAAATTTTGGGAACCTATCTGTTCAAGAAGTCTTTGTTTATCTGTGCTAAATAAAAAATACAGCTGTTCTTTTGGAAGAATGAAGTAGTTTAAGTCAGAGATGCAAAAAGAGTAATTTCTTTAGCCTCCTCTGTGAGGAGAGTTTTGTAAAAATAACACTACTTTAAAAAAGGGGGAGGGGGCAAGTAAGGATTACTTTGGTAGTTAACTGCTCTGGAAAGATATTTTAATGCTGATACATGTTGAGGATTTTTTCTAGTGGCATATATTTTTACTCCTTTGCAGAAGAGTCCTTATCAAGCTAATCCAGAGCCACCAGAAGAAAGGTTTTGTTGTGACAATAAATAAGAAAGCCACTTATGGTACTATGCCCAGCCAAACACAATGACCTGGGGTTTTTTTAGCATTTATCCCATGCTTTTATGACCTCTGTTTCCTACCATAATTTTCAGTGGTAGTCTAGCATACTATATATATGGAGCAGAGCTGAAGTTCTAGCTTAGTCTGCAAGATGGGAGAGATCTGTGTGGGACGCTTAAACTGGGGAGGCATACTTGTGGTTTTAATTACAGATTCTAAAAAAGCCTGGGTGGACTATTTCTAAAATGGGGTATTGTTTTCTGCTTTCTAGTTAAGGATACTCAGTAGGTTTGCATGTGTTCAATATGATGTTGACAAGAGAGTGAAGCTGATGCAGAATATTCTCTGTATGGTTTCATTCTGGGTTTATGGCATTTTTCTTCAGTGGCATTAAGGCAAACTTGTGCCATTGTGGAAAAAGAAGTTAGTTATGTTAAGAAAAAAGTAACTGTGCCTAAACTGAGTAGTATTTTGAGTTTAAAAAACATTTGCTTAAAATTTCATGCAACTAAAATATATTTTCCGCCCATTTGTTATGGTTTTAAAAATGAGGCATTTGGCACATAGATTCTCTTTTATGAGACAGTAGAAACAGTTGTAACATCAGTCTTCTAAGAATAATTTTTGTGCTTCTAGATCTCCTCTAGTATTAACAGAAATCTAAAAGCTTTTCTTTTAAGAGTGTACACTCAATTCAGCACAATTTGTGTCTGATTAAAGAAATAAAGAGCCAGGGACCCACTATCTCTTAGACTGAGGACAATGCCTAAAATTGCTGCTATCCACTGAAAGCAATCCAGAAAGTATTTTTCTAGGAGATAACCAACTTTTGGGTGTGAGATACTTTCTTTGATTGCTGGTGCCATGGACTGGCTGTCTAACACCTGAATTTAATCTGGTGCATGTTACTACTCCAGTTCAGAAGAGGCTACCTGGTTAACCTGTCAGGGACCATCTGCTTTTGACTCCAGTTTGCAGCTTTGTACTACTGTACTAAGGGTGTGATTATGTTCATTCTGAGGTCCAGAACTAATGATGCCACTGGGTTAAACTGTGATAAGATGCTGTTGCATTTGTGTTTCTTTTTAGGTGCATCAAACTAAGCCTGGGGTTTGGAACTGATGGTTGAGTTTCAGTTTGGCAGAGGTTAAGTAGGCCTGGGTTTGGACCAAGGTCCTGAGCAGACTGGAGCTAGGGAATTACTTTTCTTTCTTAGGCTTGAAGGAAACCATGTAATTTGCATTTGTGATGGTGGCAACTCCCAAAGTGCTATTAGGTTGTTAATGCAGCTTTTAGAATGTGTCTTTGGAAAAAGCTGAATTAGTTTTAGAGAACATATTCATCATATGTTTTCTGTTGGCAGGGGCATCTTCCAAAGTAGTTTGAGTTTTCTTAGGTATCCTACTGAGTAAAACATCACCTTTGCTGCTAAATAGGGATCCCATACAAAAGCTGAGGCTCCCCTCCTCTGCTGCAGGCATGCTGAAAGTCAGGGATTGTTCTGTTGTGAAAGGTGTTGATTTGGCTACAGCTTGGTTTGCTGAAAATAGAGCTGCCTGGGGGCTGTGTCTCTGCAGGAGATGCACTGGGGCTAAGCCACATGCGGTCCCAAAGATTACCTTATAAACAGCAGTCAGTTCAGGCGACAGAATAGATATTAAGGGTCTATTAACTTGCTTAGGCCTCTCTTTGACTTGTGAGCAGAGGAATAATAAAAGAGAAGGGTTGCCAAAAGCTATGGAAGGTGCATCTTTCTATATCACTGTTGGGACATCTGTTGAATTGGGGATTTATTTCCTCCTAAGCATCTGCTGAGCTTTTGAAGTACATATTAAGGTCAAAGGAGGGGAGCTTGAAATGATTGCGTAATATTTATTCTTTTCTTTGAAGATTTTAGACTTTAATCATACAGCATTTGGACATATTTAACAAAGGACAAACCTACATGAGTATTTGGCAAATATGCAGAACCTATTACATGCAGTAGTTGCAGCTTTAGAACTTGATTTTGAAAAGACTTTGGACTTTGCTGAAACTAGGTTTTGCAGGTCCATTTTTTAATCTATCAATCTTACTGCATCTATGACTTTATTATATTGGACATCTGAATGTGACCAAATTTGAATTTTCAATTCCTCCCTCTCCATGTGGCTCAAGAAAATAATATCTCTAGCATTCCAGTGCCATCAGAGAGGGATTTTTGGAAAAACAGAAGTATCCAAAGAATCTAGCAACAGGAGTGCAACAAATAATTTCTGTGTTCAGAAATGAGGTTTCTCCAAGCTCCTTGTGTTCTGTCCATGATTCTAATCACTGCTGCTTTTAAATTTAAAATTATTTGTGAACAAGCACAATCAATATGTTAATGGTTCTTAAAAGTAGTTGCATAGTTTGGATTGGCATCAGGGTTAAAGAGCACGCTGCTGAGTTAGTGGGTATAAATTGACTTGACCTACTAGAAGTGGTGGTCATTAATAGTTCTTGTGGCTCAGTTCTGTGTCTTTCCCAACTTGTCAGTGTGGTATTGCTGATAACAGAACTCAGTATCTGCCTGTATATTGGGAAAGTTACACATAGAAAATTCAGTAATTGCATTGCTTTGTTGACTAATCTTCTACCTAGAATAATCCTCATTGACATGAATCATTTCCAAAATCTGCATGTTTCTTAAACCAATCATTGTGGATGTTTATATAAAAGTCTTTTATTTTGCTGATGCAAGAAGCCTGAAATTACTCTATACACAAGAAAGTGAAAATTCCCGAGTTTTGGTTTTGAAGTTGCTGATCATAATGTGCTTGTTCATATTTTGTATAGGATTTAAAGATTAAAAGGTTATTATATTACAAATTTCAAAATGCAAGAAGCATAATTACAGAATAGCCTTCTGATTTTAGTGTTACTCATAATGTACATGAGCATTACATAACAAATGTGGGTAAAAAAATGAAGATAGTGGTAGCATACTATGCTGAAGGTGAATAGAGTGAATGAATAATATGCTAAAAATTAATACAGAATTCTTGTATGTGTTGCCTGTAGTCCTGGTTGTATTTATGAGAGAGAGGGAGTTTGGTAGTTCATCTTGAAAGATTTTCAGTGCAAAGAAGTTTATGATGGAATTATGGATTATGGAATTATGTATGTGATCTTTAATGTTGGTGTGTTGTCCCCTCCATTTCTCCAAAGCTGTGAGAGTGACATGTATAGCTCTTTCACAGGGATTACATCTCCATTCTTCAGGGGGGTTATATTTTTTTTTAATCCTCCTCCCCACTTTGCCTGTAGATTTGCCATGACAGGGTATATCCTGCCTCTGTGAAAATTAGAGATTGCTGTCTAATGATAAGGGTTTAATCTGCAACGAATCAGACATGTGGAAACTTCTGTCTGTGGAATTTTCTGTTTGATCTGAGAGGAATGCCCTTGCTGTGCCCTTCCTGTAATGAAAGCAAGGTAGAGTGAATCAAAGCAATTCTAGATAAGATTGGAATGTGTGCATTGGTTATGCTTCTATTATATTTGGTGTTCCAATTCTGGTCATATGTATTATTTTATTATTCAAGATATTAGCAGCATAGTTCATCTTCTTAAAAGATACCTCTCTCTGTTTCAGCTAAAAGTGCTATTTTTTTTAATTTATGAAATTTCTGAGTTAATTACTTAGGTTTTAACGCAGAAAGTCTTGCTCTCAACAACAAATACTTGTCACCAAGATATTGAACGAGCTATGATAGTACAGCATCTTTTTCTTACTGTAAATAATTTTACAGTATTCACTGTATCTTCTGTTTAAAAGATTTTGTTGGTGTACCATTGCAAGAAATAGCTAGCAGTTTCTCTCCATCATTATTTCAAAACCAGTTAATAATTAACAAATGTCCAGCTGCCTGTGCAAGGAATGTTACTTCCTTTGGGAGGGGGGAAGGAAAGATGATTATTCCTTCACACAAGAAGTCTGGTGTGATAGTTCACTTTGAAGGTAATTTAAATATTACAGTATCAATTCTAGAAGATTAATCAGAAATGGAAAAATGACCTGTGCCTTTCTTTGATGTTTGGTTATATCTATGTGCTTTCTACCTCACCTGTTAGCTAGTACAGTAATATTTTGGGTTGTCTGTGCTTGTTCAGACAGTAGTTTTAAAGTAAAAAAAAGATGTAAGAAGAGATGTCAGTTTGTTAATAAGTGGATTCCTTGTGTATGGATATACACAAAATGTGGCTCAAAAAAACCTGATAAAAATCTAAACAGTTCATAGCCCAAACTATTTTACACCATTCCTCATCAGATTTCTGAAGGGGGCCTTGTCTGTTAAGTACAGAAACCAACAGATCAGGAACTCTGCTTGTGAATATTAAAACCAAAAACTATCATAGAATTTGCACTCTTCAATTTGCTTTTTCCTGGCTTCAAAATGTTCATACTGAATGGTGAAATTTTTTAATGAAATTTTGGACTGACTTGAATCTTTCCAGATACGGTTAAGGCACAGGAGGAAAGTGTGACAAGGTTCAAAAACTGTTAGTGGAAAATGAGTTGTCAAGTTGTCATTGACTCAAATGACACATTTGTTTTAATGTGTGTTGTTTAATAAGAAGTTAAGGGAGTGACGATTGGAGTGAGGGCAAGATTACTGCTGATTATGTAGAGTAAATGTTTGAGTGAATATTGATCCAGCATGTGATGATGGGAGGAAATGGAATAAGAAATACATGCCATTCTATTTTTGTAATTCCAGAGATGATAAAAAAATGCTTTGGAAACTGAGTCATTCAGTCTAGTCAAACACAAGAATGGCCAGCATTTGAGAATGTGTTTTTTTTGACAACAGTTATGCACAGATACAGAAATTTGAGAAGGTCTCCTGGTGCAACTCCATCTAGTTTCTGTGTATTCTGTGAATTTCTTAAACAAGGGAAAAAATCCTCAGTGGTTCAGGAGCAAAAAGCATTTTGGTCTACTACTTACCTACAGTATCATATTTTTCTTTCATTTACAGAGTGTTCTAGTGTTGACAGAGTTGATTTACTTCTGGTACAGCTTTTTGAAAAATTAATGTTTTATGAAGTGTTATTCATAACACTCATTTTCTCTGGTATTGTTACAAAGGGTGCAGTTATCTTCAGCAAAAAGTGTTTCTGTGGAGAATAATGAAGAGCTTTTTCAATGGAAATTCTGTCAGAGACACTCTGTGGTCTCTGTTCATCCAAATGCTTGCAGGTTCTACTAGTAAGCAATAAATATAAAGTGAATTAAATGTTGTATGGATTTTTTTACTTTTTAACTGTAACTTCATTTCTACTATCCCTTGTAATTTTTTTTATTCTGGAGAGTGTCGATTAAAACTGTGCATGCAGTTATCCACTATTTATGTGAGAAACACTGAAACCAGTTCCCAACAAGCAGCCAGGGCCCCCACACATAAGTATACTTTACATCTGGTAAGTAATCTCTAGTTTTATGGTTACAAGTCTTCTTTTTAGATGTTAGGTATTGATTCTTCAATGTGCTATAAGAATTTGCTTACAGATGGAGGATTTCCCATTTGCTTGATACAGTAATCATAACCGAAGAGAATAAACATAATTTTATCGTACCAAAACTCTTTGCCTTCATGATTCCCCTAGCTTTAAGTTGTTACTCAAAACCAGACAAGTTCAGAAATGTCTCTGTATGGCATTGTGTTTAATTTGATTCATATGCAAAGGCTAGTAAGGCTAATAAAAAAAATTAGTATAACAGGTACTGATCGATGTAGAATCCCCTCTGGAAACATGAGTCGAAATAAAGTCTCTAAACAGCTATGGATACTTTGTAAGTTAATAAATCTGACTTTGTCAGAACAAGGATGAAAATGTCTTTTGATGTCACTGGATCCCAGATGCTTTAATTTCATCACTGTCGATTTGCTTTGTTCTCCTAGCATTAGCATGCCCAGAGGTATATCAGCTCTTCTTTATACACAGAAATCTGCTTGGGAGCAGCATTTCTGTTGGCAGTAATTAAGTGCTGTTGTGTATGTAGCTACCTGGTGCAGTAACATGAACAGCAGTAATAGCCTGATTTCCAGTATTTCTCAGCATTCTACCTGCCTTTTGATAAGTATCAGTATAATTTCTTGCTCAGAGCTGGTCTGGAAACTGTCGCCGCTAACCAGCGGTTTCTGCAGCTGAAAGTATTTTGGAGACTGAAAGCTTGGAGCAAAATTGCAGCGGTCAAAACCACAAACAAGCATAAATAACTCACATGTGCTAAACAATATTTTTTTGTTGCGGGTTAGTCACGAGCCAGAGTTGCTGTGGAACGCAGCTGTAACTGCTTCTTTCTGAAGGTTAGGACTGCTCTGTTGGGCTTGCTGGGCCTTCAGTGTCACTTTTGCAGAACTAATACGAGGTAAGCTGCAGTTTCAAATTGCCACCAAAGAGGGAATCTGAGAGAAATGCTGTGTGTGCAGGAAAAAGGCTTCTTGGGATACATGGAGCAATTTTCCTTATTTAAGATGGTCGTTAAACTCTGAGATTTACAGACAAAACCTGTAATCCATGACGTTTAATAGTTTCAGAGTATACTTGTTGCAGAACTGTCCAGGTTTTAATAGTTTGCAGACTAAACAGCTAGATCCTTCTGGATCAACAAACCAGTTTCTGAACAATTAAATGTGTTGCTCTTGTGCATAATTGGCTTCCCATGCGTCTCATTATTTTCCTTGTAGACTCTTCTTCTGCCTAAGGGGGACCTAGGTTAATCTGTCAGCTCCAGTTAGTTTTGAAATTCCTGGGGCCATTTGCAGAGGAATTTCCCCTTCAGAGGCTCCTCGTTTCCCAGCTAAATTATTAGACTTACCACACCCATTGTCAACAATTCCTTACTACTAAGATGACTGATAGTGAAGTTAAGAGGGGTTTTGCAGTCACTGGTGAAGCCAGAGTTCTAAAGAGCATATATGTGTTCATTTATGTATGTTTTTAAAAAATTCTTATAAATTTTAACAAAGAACATAGAAATTCACCTTTGGCATTTCTCATGCAGAGGCTAGTACACATCCTTTATAAAAATTGATTAAATAATTTCCTTCTTTATCTTGGATGTTCAGAAGTAAAGAAACAGTAGACTTGTAAAAGCCTTCACTTGTTTGTGAATCACCTACATTTTAGTAGAAATTCTCTTGGTCATGAAGGTAACTTAGCTTAAAATAGCTTAACAATATTATCCCAAAGTGTTTTGCTTAAATGTAGTTTCTTATTCAAATTTTATAATACTATGTCACTGTGTTTTGTGAGATACAGAAACTGGTTGTGTCTTTATCTGAAGACAAAAAACTGTCCTGAATAAGAGGGTGGGTGACCAGAGCAATGCCTTGCATCAGATCCTGCAAACTTTGCTCATGTAGCACAGTAAGAGAAGCTGCTTTTGCAAGTACCAAAAGCCCACATGCTCGGCTCAGAACCTGCTGGCAGTTTGTTTTGCTTTCTCTTGTATTTTAGAAACCTGCTGTAATGTTGATGTTGATGTTGTCGTGCAGTCATGTTTTTTTCAGCGAGCTTTCTCTCAAATCGTGAATGACTGCCTTTGTTAACAGCAAAGCTTGCTTTACTTGCTCTCTCTTCAAGGAAATGTAGATCATACGTGGTTGTATTACAATAATGTTTGCTATTGACATTGGAGGTAACATTATATTTCCCTAATATGGACTCATCAGGGGGTTTTTATGTCTCTCCATATTGAGCTTTAGCAACACAGTGCTGTTCCTCTGTATAGCAATTATATTGCCTGTCCGAAAGCTTGACATACAAGCAGCCTAGCTGACAGAAATAAGCTGGAACTATTAAAATAACCATAAATGAGGCTGACAATGGGAGCTGTCTGCCATTGTCCCAAAAGATTTTTTGAACTGGAAGTAATCAGTTGAGTTCTAAGGCAACGCCATCACAGATCTTCTAATTGCGAAAATTCCCCCTCGCCAACCCCCCAACTTCCTGGAAGGAAGTTCACAATTTTTGTGGACCTTAGGAGATTTATTGCCTGTAGCCCAGGCTACTTAGTACCAAATCATGATTTCTGGGCATAATATTTTATGTAGACAATTTTAGGAACATGTGTAAGAACTGTTTTTCTTTTATAAATGGTCTGAACACTGTTTTCTGTTCCTTTGACTTACTCTTTGTGGAAATGTGCAGAAAGTAAACTGGCAGGAATTAGAAGTTAAAATGTTACTGCATGTAATTATTACAATTCTCTTTTTGCCCCATTTTTAATTCTACTTTATTCATTTAACTGCTATGTGAAAGATCTGTTTTCTCAATGTTTTAAAATATAGTCTGTCTCTGGTGTAGAGCTTTAAATATGCACATCTTTGCTTCTAGGTCTTTGTACTATCTCTAGATGCTTATTTAAGGGATAGTTGCTCTTAACTGTTGAACATTCTGTATTTCTTCAAATCTACCAGGTTTGTATCTACCTGGTTTATAAGCTGTATATAACACAATTATACAATGGAATAGCACAATTCAAATTACTGCTGCACGTTCATAGCAAAGAAGTGATGCATAAATTGTTCTGTGTTTTAAGTTTTATGTCAGGGTTTGGATTTGACCATATGCCGAGGCTCATTGGATGCCAAATTTTTGTCCCCAAAAAATATTTTAAAAGGATAGCATTGATAAGTTCTATGAGTTTGGAAAAGTGAGACAGGTTTCACTGGACACCAATAGTGTCAGATTGTTTCACTGACTACTCTTGCTGTTTTCCATTAGTGTCACAGAAATTCTTTAATTTCCAGTACAGTAGTTTTTGAATGAAATCTGGGGGTGTGAGAGCTTGTGCTATTATCACATTTACTTCAGATACTGCTGCAAAACTGGATTTGGCTATATATTTTGCTGCTGCATCTAATCAGTTCAGTGAAGTTGAATTTGAGATATAAAGGATCATTTTATTATGTTTGAGGGGTTTTTTTGTTCCTTTTGGGTTTTTTAGTTAAAATTTTAGATCTGCTTTGCTGATGATTGTTCTGTTTAAGGGTGTGTTCTATGTGTCTTGTAGTGATATTTTCCCCCTTCTGGCTCCCAGAACTTGCAATATCTGGTCCCTGGAAAGAGAGAAAGCTGTAGTAGACTCGACATGTCTAAGTCTTACTACTGCCGCGGTTCCATCAACTTGCTGATACTGATAGTGATTTTCTTTGAAATTTCCCAGGCCTTGATTTGTTAGAAAACGAGCAATTTGTCCTTGAAACAGCAACAAGAGTTGCTTTGCATTTAACATTTCAAGCTAAGCATGATTTTGCAGCTGGTAGTACACAAGACAGAACTTAAAATGTGTCTATTTCTATGTCAAAGAGCTCTAACCAAAATTTAATTACATTTTCTGGAATCTCCCTTTATAGATGCTGACAAAAGACTTGTAGTTCGAGCTACACTTGATACTTTCAGCTTATTTTAAGGACTTTTTTGTAGCTTTTCCTGAGAGAAATTTTTCTGTGCATTCTCTGAAGCTGAAATTGTGAAGTTTTAAGATTTTTCATTGCCTTTCTCATAAAGAAGAAATTTATTTCTGATAAAGAAGAAATGTTAAATGCATATAAAGTGAATTAAAACCACTGTACAGTAAGTTACTGAATATTTGAAGTAATAAATATGTAAAATCTGTAAAATATATGTGACAAGCTGTAACTGTTAGAAGGAATGTTTATATTGATTATGTATGTTTGATTATATTATCTTGGGGTGCATGTGAAAATCTTAGGTTTTTTAGTTGGTTGCTTGGTTGTTTTCTTTGTTGTTTTTTTCCCCTAACATTTAAATGCAATTAACCGGGATGCCTGTAAAAGGTAAAGCACCAAATTATTTAAAAAATAAATCAGAATGCGTTAATTTGCATTTCAGTTTAGGCAAAACAGAAGAATTCCTGAGTGGCTGAAAAGGGAAAAATAAACTATTTCAAACTAGACTGAATCATTAGTTTTGCACATTCATATTCCTCAGATGTGTTTGGAGACATGTCACCCAAATTCTTTGAGGTATGGAAAACGCAGTATCGATGGTTTGTTGCCAGGTTACAGTCTTTCTATCTTTGCTTAATTAATGCTTCTGGAGAAGAGGAGAGTGGAAAGCAGTGAACATCTCATGTTCATGTGATTCAAAGTGATCAGTGAATCAGTGATTCAAAGGCAAGAAATAGTTGCTAAAACTTTTTGCTCTCCTTTGGGACTTCAAGCAAGGATTATTTATATTCTGAAACAGTACAGTTTAGTCTGTGTGAATCTTCAGATGCAAGAAGTCTGATATGAGTAGCTTGCATTGTCAGTGATAAGGTTTAAGTTGCTATGGAGCTGAAGAGCAAATCATATTTCTGTGGGTGGGTTTTGCACTTTGTTCCATAGAGGCATAATCATGTAATGCTTCCTGTTCAAAGTGCACATGCAATAAAAGTAAGGAACTCTTCCAGCTCAGCTTATTTGTCAAAAGTAATACTTTTTTAAAAATAAGAGATTGTATACACTTTTTAAAAGTTCACGCTGCCTACCACAGGTCTTTAATATTTCAGGAGTTAGAGTGCAGTGCCTCTCTTGGCATTCTGCCTTGTTTATAGAGTGGATGAGCTGACATTTCACTTTTGCAAGAGGAATCTCATTCCGTTCCTTCTTTCAAAAGAGATTTTTTCATGGAGTTACCAGGACGGGGATTTTGGTCTTTTCAGCTGATGTTTTAAGTACTGAGTAGTTTGTTGTCTTCTGTGGCAGGACACATGTAAAATTTTCAGTGCTTAAGGAAAGTTGGTCTGTGTAAAATTAAAGCTGGTCTGATATTGTGCAGTCTTTGTTTTGGTTTTACTAAGTGGTTATTTATTACACTTGAGTGATCAAATACTATTAAATTTTATTGACATTAGCATTGGATGCTATTTTAGAAGCATGGAAGGCTTAAGGTCTATTTGTGCCTTGCACACTGGTGCTTAGTAGAGGCCTGAGGTACAGTAGCACAGCGACTTCAGGGAAAGAATAATTTTTTTCTTCAGAGTTCAATAGGTTACATGTTTCTAAACCTTCAAATTATAAAACTCTTTATGATAGGTAGGGTTGTGATTGCTGCTTCAAGGCATTTCCCAATGTCAGATTATAGTAGTTGCCAGAAGTTCCAGAAGTTATCAGAAGGAAGTTAACAGAAACACAGATAGAGGGGATTTTTTTAATTACTGTAAAAGTGGAAAGAATCTGAGCTATGGCACTGGTCACAATTAGTAATAGAATAACAATTTTTATTGAGTATTAGAGATGAGTGCAGTACTTAAAAATAGTGCACTCTAGTCTGCTGTAGTTTGGTTTATCTTGTGTAGGTGGACACCATAACTATTAATAAATGAGCTTTTAATTTCAAGTCCTTCCTTCTTAGCGTTTCTGACAGAGATCATAAAGTGGAGGAAGAAAAAAAACCCAAATAAATAGCCCCCATGTGTAACACACAGGAGCACACGGGGTTGTGCTTGCCAACTGTCCTGATTTGACTGTGCCTCTAGAAGTTACCCAAGGGGAAAAGGAGGACGAAAAAGTATGGATATGTTCCTCTTTAAGGCCTCTTTAAGGGTCTGCTGAGTAGCAGACAAGTGCTTCATCTTTTCCTATGCCAGATGCTCTTGCCTGGTTTCTAGTGGGTGTGGGTTTTTGAGGGGTGGGGGACTGGAGTTTTTTCGGTTTTTAATCCTGTTTTCTCTCCTGTAGCCTCTGTATTTATACAGCTCAGGAAAATGCTCATCGTGTCACGATGAGTAATAATGTAAGCAAAAAAAATCTAGGAAAAATAGAGTATATAAGAAAAAATGAATAGGAAGTAATTTGTGTTCATCTGTGTTTGATCTGAATAGGTTGAAGATTGCGCTGTCATTAACAAGGTATTGGTTAGAATATATGCTATTTTCAATAAAATTATCTGGGCAAAAAATCAAAAGTTAAGTGGAAAATACCATATTTATAAAATGTCTCTGTTTTTGTGGCCTATTCTGGCTATGCAATTGTGGAGATGTTAGTAACAACTGTTAATAGTAACTGTTAGTAACTGTCTGTTCTGAATTGCATAAAGTTGGAAACCCCAAAGCATGATAGTATTTTATTAAATAAGACTTAGGAAGGTAACCAAACCACTAATAAATAAGGCTGATGTGACTCTTTCTTTGTTTTTACAAGAACTTAAGCAAAGTTTCACAAAATGTTAAGCAGAAATTTTCTCAGAAAAACTGACCAGTAAATTTCTGGGAGCTGGTGTCGTTTGGACCCTTGTTCACATAATAACTTCTGGAAATGTGGCCTATTTTGAGGTAGCAGAGGTTCACGCAGTAAACTGCAGTACGTGCTGAGCAATTTAATCTCTAATTCAAAAGAGTGTGAAGGTCTTAGTGATAGTTTACTCTGCAGTGACTTACTGTTTGTTTAGAATTCAGGACAGTTGCAGTCTGGGTTGGTGTGCTGATAGTCTAGTGCCACTGAGGGACAGCATGTCTCCGTGTTTATAACAGGCTTAATCCAGTGGTTTTTAAAACGTTGATTTGAATTGCTTGTTTGTTGAAGGTTGTATTTGATCAAAACTTTTGTTCATGCAATTCTAAAATATTGCTTTCCTCCCGGCCCCCTGAATGGCTTTAAAGTAGCTGAAGAAGCTTTTTGATTTGCACAACTTATTAGAAGTTAGATTAATTGAGTTTGTAATCAGATTTCAAGCATCATGTTCCAGGCCAGGGATTTCTCTTAGTTTGTTTCAAATGTCATTCCTGGGGCAAGTTCTGCTAAACTGCATTTTCATGCTTTGCTGAGAAACGATTGCTGGTTTTGATTTCCATTACAGAATCATTAATATTGTTAATTAGAGTTCTTATGGATAAGCACACTTAAGGAGGATCATCCCTGGGAATTGGGAGTATTATAGTTTGAACATTTGTTAATTAGATAGAATTGGCATATGTAAGAGTGTCAGGTTCGAGGTGTATTTTATGGTCATTTTTGTTTTTAAGAGTGACTTTGGTTGTAGTGATTTGTGTTGTGGGATTTAAATTGGAAGAAGAGTTGGTTCTTGTTGAGAGTGGGGTTAATGTTTGGACTTTTTCCTCAATTGCTATATTCATAAACCATCCTGTTTCTCCCCGTTCTGTCCAAATACTGTTCTACAGTAGTCACTTAGGACTTTCACCTTCCTTTTATGAAATTGATAGAAAAATCCTGTTGTATCAAGTGGGGACAATAGCTAGTCTAAATTTCAGACATATGAATATTGTAAAATCAGTTCTGATGTCCTCTTGCAGATGACTGATGAACATTTCATCAGTGGTCTTTTGTGCTCCACTCTGGTGGTTAGTGACTGAATTTGAATTTCTTTTTATCCTGACCACCTGAAAGGCTTCAAGACTGTATGTTTTGAATAATATTGTTTGCAAGTCTTTGGGATTACCGTACATGCCAAAGATTATTCAGTAGATTTCTCTACTTGTCTTGCTACATAAAAAGTAAATGGCTTGTGAAAGTCAAAATTAGCCAACTGCCTTAGCATAGAGGATGGATGGGAAATCTGCTGATTAAAGATTTTCTGTGAATGGGAGAAGAATTGGAGCAGAGATGGAGCTTTTACAGCACTGAGGATACAATAGAGGCCCTTAAGATGTATTCCTTAAGTGTGCCTTGCACCACTTGAAGAAAAAAAGGAAAAATTCTTCCTAGGAGCTGAAACATGCTGTTGAAACTGATGATATGATCAACATCTTATTGATGCTTATAGAATCTGTATGTTTGCAAGATTAAAACAAATGAAATGAACTTAGATTTTTTTATTATTTCTTTTTGATACAGGACTTATGATCAGTTTTCTCTCTGTTGTCTTGAGAGCCACTGGAACTACAAGCCCCAGTGAACTGGGAACTACTCACCCAGTGCTGAGCGCTGGGTTTCAGGCAGCATTCAGTCTTATCCTGCCCTAATATGTAAAATAGGCTACTGTAGTCAACATTTGCAAAAGCGGAAAATTGACACATGGACCTATGATACTTTAGGGACTGGTTCTAGACCTGTGATTTGGTAGGAGAATTATTGTTACCTTTGTTAAAAAAAAGTAATTAGTTAAATTCTTTGAGCTTGTGTTCCTTAGAAGGTATAGCAGGCTACTGAAGTTTTCTTGCATTTTTATTCATTATTGTTGCATAGAAATTAAAAATGAAGCTCCTAGTGTTCTCACAGTCAAAATCAGGAAAGATTTAGGGTTAACCTTGCAGAAACAGGAGCAATTTCAGCTAGAGTAATGAGAATAGGGTGGTGTATTTTAATTACTGATGTAAGATCAGACTGTTAAAAGGGCAGAGAAAAAACTGATGTAGTTCATATAGCTATGTACGTTTAGTTTTGATTGTATTCTATGACATAAATGTTGATGTCGAACCAGAAAAAATTCCAGTTTTGATTGTCAGAGCCTGTCCCCACCCCGCATGTGCTGTGTTAGTATATCTGTTCCATTTTATTGTGGGGTTGAAACATGAGGAAGAAAGCTGAGTCATATTGATAGACCCGTCATCCCTTCCCTTTCTGTTGCCTGCAGCTTTGAGCGATGATGAGAGCTGGGTGTGGTGGCCTCTCCTTCATAGCCCTCAATATGTGAAGGCTGAAGGGAAATTTTTGTTCCCTATCTACCTGTTCCCTTTGGCATAGCTTTTACGATGGAGGAATGTTATTTCAAGTCTTCATTTTTTATATTGTCAAAGTAATCCACTTATCTGTGATGCCTGTCTCTAGTAATCATGGAGTTGTGGAATAGTTTGAGTTGGAAAGAACTTTAAAGATCATCTAGTTCCAACTCCATGCCCATGGGCAGAGGCACCTTTCACTAGACCGGTTGTTTAAAGACCTATCTAAGCTGACCTTGAACATTTCCAGGGGTAGGGCATCCACAAATACAACAGGTAGACAGTTTTGTTAAGTTAAACAGGTAGACAGTTTTGCATAGCTGGCTGATCATAAAATTGTTTTCCTGGATGCTTTCTATTTCAGATTGGAATTATGAAGGCCACATAAAAAAAAAAAAGTTCACCATAAAATTCAGGATCAGTTGGGTGAGAAACATGAGAAAAATAGAAAAATAGAGACTTTGTGTTACTTTGACTTGTGCATGCTTAGAGTGTGAGTGGCCCTGTAGAAAATCGAAGCCATTCTGAAAGCCAGAGCTATCCTATTTGGGAATCTGTGTTATATGATGCATCCAGTGGTCAGATCATCAGACAGATTCTAAACCTTCCACTCAACACTCTGCAAAGTCTATGTAAAATATACAGAAGTAACATTATATATGAAGATCTAATTTGAAATTAAAAATTACCAAAAGACAAAGTTGCCCATGTGCTCTGTATCATATAAGTCTTTCCATATATTCTTTTTGAGATACTGTTTTTTGGGTGTGGTACTTCTTTCCTCTTCATCCATTGTGATTCATGTGCTTTAAGGGAATGGACATTTGAGAACTGATACACTACAGAACAAATATCACTTCAGTCATCTTTTTACATGAGGGCTTTGATAACAAGTGAGGTAGAATTTTTAAATGTTAGGTGAGCAGATTGCAGGAAGTGAGCTTTATTTCCGCAAGTCTTTTTCTATCTTTCTTTAAAATCAGTCAAGGCTCTGTTAAAATTAATCTGCCACTTCTGATGCAGCTACTGTTTAGAAAGTGGGAGGTGTAAAATGGAAACAGTTGCTCTTTTCAGTGCAAATCACAACCAAAAAAGCAGCATTGCTGGAACTCTTGCTAAAAGGGAATTAATACAATCCAGTCTTCCCATTAGTAGGACATGAAGTGTTTACAGAACTTTCCGAGGCATACACAGAGTCTACCCAGACTTAATCTTAAGTGCTTGTGTGCTATATCCAACATTTAGATTTAGAAGTGAGGCCACAGTAAGTAGCAAATTTGTTTACTCTCAAACAAGTCTTCTGGCTGAAGTAGAGTCATGCAAAAAGTGTGCCATGAGTAACAAAGCAGAATCTGAGTAACTGTGCTCAAGGCTGTGTCCATTTTTAAGTGCAAATTTATGCAGAAACTCTTCAGGTAACCAGTGAAAAAATCCAGTGACTACTGAGTAGTATTACTTTTTCATTTTAATAGTAAAACCGTTATCAAACAAAATACAAATAATGAGGCAGAGAGACTGGAAATGTAAAATATCAGTATTAATTAACACCTGAACTTGGTTGATGATGTTGTTATGCAAAAAAAAAATAAAAAAGGAAATTATAAAGCCAGTAGTTTACTTTATCGGCTGAATGTAATGCATGTATATTTTCAAATTGCAGTGCCCCTCCTTTTTATCCGAGTTCTGTAGCCTTTGACACTATATTCAACCAATTTCCACACTGACATCTGGTGGTGGTTTTGAAATGCTGTGTTGGTTGAAATGCTATATATGGCAATTTGCAGGTCTAAGCATCAGTTTCAATCCCCTCCAGCCCTTCTGAAGTGATCTTATTGACATCTTAAAACGTTAAACTGTCATGGTCAGACCTTTATGCAGCTTCTCACAAGGCAAAGAAAGTAATGAATAAATGAGTTTGTTTTACTGTTGCTCAGTCAATGTAATGTATTTTAAAAAAAGTCAGTATTGAAGGACACAATACTTGGAGTTAATTCCTTTCCTGAGGAACACCTGTGAAAACAGTGGCATATTTATTTATTTACTGATGGTGTGTATTTGTATCTATATACATATACATGTATCTGTGTGAAGTAAATGAGCTCAGAAGAAGTGCCACATCATGCATAGTCACATTACGTGGCTTTATCCAGAGTCCAACACTGGCTGTCATGGAGATAGTTTGACTCATCTTGGCTCCAGTCCCAACTAGGCCTGGTGTGTGAGCGTATAACAAATAGTAAGAGCCATGACAAAACCCTTTGAAATTTCCACTGAAATGGCTGCAAGGGCTTGCTCTGTCCCTCATTCGGACATGTATCCAGTTGATTTTAAGTTCTATTTAGGAAATATCTCACATCAGACACCCTGTAGGAGTGACTGGATCAGGAAAAGGAAAGTGAGGTTTTATTGTGCCATGGCTCCGTGAATCTATTTAATATTCTTCCCCCATGTTATGGTTTACACCATACCACATACCCTTTTGGCACATGCATAATATGGCTGTACCCATAGAGTAAGCTGCTTATAGAAATAAAGTTGTATTTCTTCAATATAACTGGGTAAATTCTTTAATCAGTTCTGGCTTAGACAATCTCCTGTAAGCTCAGCAGACAGCTTTTTATTAAGTTTTTGAATTGTATAGTTGTTCATTTTTGGTAATTCATTTTATGTTTGTAAGATTGAGCAGATTTTTGCCCCTTTTTTTTGCTGCCTTCCATTTCCAGAGTAATGGCAGCCATTGGTTAGTCCTAATGCTGCAAAGGTTAGCTGTGGTATGACTTTTACTTTCTTTTCTGTGACATTTCTGTGTGAACACAAATCAGCACATTCAGAAAGTTCAATCAAATAATTCATTTGGGCATGGAGATAAAAATGTTTCTTTCACATTTAAGTAGTTGCTCATTAATATGAATAATAGTAAAGAGCTCAAGAGTTTGGCATCTAAACCAGATAGTTTAATATGGTATAAAATTTATTGTAATGAGTAAAGAGGGTCATTCAAGTCCCAAAATATTGTGAATTACACATTTAATTTAATCTTTTAGGCAAAACCAATTTTATAAATAGTGCTAACTGGTCTGATGTATTCCAAAAGTCGTTGGAAGAAAAGCAAGTAGCATATTGTTTTAATATGTGATGTATACTTGCTGAAAACTGTTATAGTAATTTTATTTTTTGTGGCTTCAGGTTAGCCTTAATATTAGTTTGTGTGTGTATATTAGTACTCATTATAGAATCGGTCTTGGTTATTTTAAACTTGTATTCATTTTGATTTATTAATTTATTTAAACTTGTTGCTTGCTGTATTTTTGCACATTTCTGCATACTTATTGAACATGTTCTATTTATCTTTCTTCCTGTTAAACAGGTATTATCGAGACTGCAGATCACCTGGATCGTGAGACTACTTCACATTACTGGCTTACTGTTTATGCAACAGACCAAGGCATTGTGCCTTTATCATCTTTCATTGAAATCTACATAGAAGTTGGGGATGTTAACGATAATGCTCCTCAGACCACAGAACCAGTTTATTACCCAGAGGTCATGGAAAACTCACCTAAAGATGTATCTGTCATTCAGATTGAGGCATTTGATCCAGATTCAAGCTCAAGCGAAAAATTAACCTACAAGATTACAAGTGGAAATCCACAGGGATTCTTCGCAATAAACCCCAAATCTGGTAAGTACAATACAGTGTTTCATTTTATGTATTAATAAATTAATGTATTTGCATAAACGTATAAAGGAGGTGAAATCAAAATCTTGGGTTTAACATTGAAAACATGCTTTCACAATAACTGGAGTTAACCTGGTGTCTTGGGCTGTGTCAATATTAGTAAGTTATACAAACATGTGGAAAAGGATTTGAGAGTGAAGCACTTGGTTCAAAGTACATGACATCCACATCAGGCATGTTTTGTGAAGGCTTACTTCTGAGCAGCTCCACTCTAGACTGGTCAATGTCCGTGCATTTTTATAGTGCAGTAAGTATACAGTAAAAACCCATACTTTAGTTTAGTTTCATCCAAATTGTTTCTAGCAGTCTTCAAAGTTTCACGCATAGGGTTTTTTTTTCTCAGGTCTATTTTTTTTTTCGGCGGGGGGTTGCATTTATTACTTGCAGACTCACTTGTCCCACAGTCAGGAGACTTTCTTTGTAATTAAGTTGCTACTACTAGAAATACATAATCTGGGGGATTATTTTCAGGTATGGCTTTTATGTATTGAAATTAAGAGTTCACTGGTTATTTGGAAGGATTCAGAAAAAACCTCTGAGGTTTCAACAGGGGAGTAAAAATACAAGAACTAGGTAACCTTTTAGTAACTGAGTTGCAGATACTGAAAGGAGTGATGGGAAACACTCCCATGGGAAACACTGACAGAGAGATGGGAAACAAAATAATCAGTCTTAACTGAAGCTACCCAGTAATTGTGAAGACATTTTAAGGACTGATATGTAGAGAATGTGGAGAAAATAATACGTATACTGGATGATTTTCCCACAGATTATTCCTAAAGAAGAGCTTGGTTTTATTTCAATAATATTTCGCTGGGTTGTACTCAATTTAGCTTTTTATGTTGTGTTTAGGTATTATTTCACAGTAAAATTTATGAGAGATGCTTCTGATTCACTCAACCAGATTTTTTTTCTCACAATTCAGAGATTTTTAGACTAGAGGTCCTGCAGAGGTGTAGTGAGCAACTTTTATCTATTACAAAGCCAGTAAGTACAAGGGAGCAATAGAAGCTTTATGAATTTAGCTCTTGCTCATTCATGGAAGCAATTTCAGGGGACTTAAAGGAGCAAAAATGGAGTGAAAAAATATGTTTTGAAGGCTATGGCTTTCATTTTGTTTTGTAGTTCTTTCAGCTCAGGGTATGAAAGGCTTGTGTGCTTTATCAATTGTAATTGCTGTGTCAGCGAAGCTCTGAGTGCAAACACAGGTATGTTATTTGGGTTATTTCTGACAATAATGTCTTTGTCAGCATGTGCTGCATCTGTAAAAACACTGCTAAGAGGGACATCTGAAATAGCTATGCCAACAGAAGATAGTACAGTTAAAGCCTGCATCTAAACACTATATTTACAAAATGCTGGGTTTAGAGAAAAGGCAGCCTGACAAGTAAAACAAGAAAAATTCAACCACAGTCTTCTAAAGTGAATGCAGAAAGTGTTTGTATACTTTATTTCTATTTGGTTTTCTCTGTGTCTCTGCTTTCCTTCATTTTACATGATGTAAAAGGAAAAAAAATCAGCTTTTTTATCTACCTCCTTGCCCTTTCTGATTTTTGAAAGAACTTTTGCTTGCCACTTTGATATTTCTTGTTTTCTCAATATAATATGGATAAAAATAGAAATAAAATTGTCTGTGAGTTGGGTGGGAAAAAGTGAATGACTGCAGTATTCAAATTGGTCAGTTATTTTTGGTTATTGTTTCCTTAAATGTTCCTGCAGGTCATTTTCTCTTCCTCCTTCTTCTGTTCTTTTCCTACCCCTTTCTGCTCCCTGTATCATCAGGTGGCATTGTCCAAACTGTGTTTTGAAAAAATACACTTCTGTACCTCCCTTGCTGAAGTTTTGGCATAAACAAATATCTTTATTCCTGTTTAATGGGTAGAAGAATTAGGGCACTGGGAGACTGTGACTTGTCTTCAGCCAGAATTTGCAGTTTTCCATGTCAGGAGCTTCCTGTGATCTCATTTATGTTAGAAAGGGACCTTGAGAGAGCTCAACACACTAGGTGGTTAAGTGATAAGGAACACTTAATAGAAAAGCAATAAAGATTTTCTGTCAAGTGAGTTTCTTACCTGCCTTTATTGTAACATGCATACCATAGAAGGTAGCAGTACCATCTGCAGTCCTTCTCAGCTTGGTGTTAAAAAAAAAAAAAGCAAAAGGGCAACTGGAAATAATTAAACCACTCTATTTCAGAACACAAGCACTGAGAAGAAAAGAATCTCCCTCTGATTCACATTCAGCAGAAGAAAATAACTTTTTCCCTCCAATATAGTTAAGGGCCCAGCCTTAGGTATTCACCTATCACGTGCCATTCATATCACCCTTCAGTGGTTAAAGTTGTAGTGCTAGATAGACATGCTTCCAGACAGACATCTTAAATATAGTGAGGAGGGAAAGGGGAAAGGTAGGCAGAGGAGAGAAGAAACTTGTTCCCAGAGTGCACTAAGCTAAGTTCAATGGATATTAAAAAGCTAAGTCATGTATATATTGTCTTCCTATGAAATAGGACCCTGAATTTCATGTGCTCTAACGTGCCATGCTACCTATCCTGTACATGACCCATTTGAAACTGTCAATCTGCAGTGGGCACTAACATAGTAGTCGAGTTTTGATTGAGGTTATCAGGTTCATAACTTCTCAAGTCTCTCTTCTGTCTATTAGATATGGAATACATTTAATCTGAATAGATTTTATTGGTGTGAAAACATTTTCAATAGAATTGATGTGTTAAGGAGTCGAAAAAACACTTTAAAAGACACTGATTATTGTTCTAGTTTTAGCACAGTGCATTTTATCTTCCCTGATTAATTAAAATAGGGCTCAGCTGAAGAGTACATTTGACTAGAATTGGAGAGAGCAAGTCCTGACTTGTTTGCTTATGTGCATGTATTATCCTTATTGTACCTTGTGAAGTTATCCCACTGTGAGGTATTTGTCCAAGGAAGAGAAACCTTTACAGGGCCTCAGGTTTCCCTTCCAGCCACAGAGGAGATAGGGCTGGAATGTGAATCAAGTCTTTTTAACTGTATCTTGTTGTAACATTGAAGATGACAGTATGAGTTAAGTATGTGCTGTTGTGCATCCCCAAAAGGTGAGTTGAGGACTGTAATGGCACTCAGTTCAAGTCAACTAAAAGCTAGTACTGCGATTCTTAAAATATGTTGCGAGTGTTAAAAATATGTCTCAGGTAGTAATGTGTTATTATCTCTCTTTCAGGTGAAGGATCCATTGTTTTCTTTCTCTTTATGAAATTTAATGCTATGGTATGATGGTCCATGGCTAGAATTCCCATACATAGCAGTAAGGCAGATTATAAATAGGAACAACCTATACATAACCTCTGTCAAGTGAAACACTGCATTCTATTCTCCTGATGTAGCTAATGCATTTCTAGAATTTTGTGAACTCCAGACTAAGATGTCTGTGTCTTAATGCAATAATCCTGAATTTTTAGAAACTCAGACATGGACCTTTGTAGCATATAGTTAATCTTCCACAAAAAGAAGAGATTTCTTTTCATGACAAGAACTATTGACAGACTGGTCTATTTCTCAGAAATCCTACTGGCTTTTAGTAGTATATGCATGGTTCTTACTGCAATTGCTTCCAAGTATCCCCTTCGGTAAATCTTCACTGAGACTTAAAAATATCTTTTATATTTCAAATAATTACAAAATAACTTTAAGAAACACTGCTAGGTTTTTATTTGCGTGCTGTTTCGCTTCTTGGAGCAGGATATATTAGTTCATCACAGGACATTTTGTAATATTTTCACATATACTTGGTCTTTCATGAAAGCAAATAAAATAACATTTATTCATCTTTGGAGTTTCCATGTAATGAAAAGAAAGTGGTATACATATGAGCTGTCCAGGTAGAATAAAAATAGTTATCATAATATTATTTGCTAGAAAGAATGAGAACAAAGACTTAATTTCACAACTTTCATGCTCAATCTGAACACAACTGTAGAAAAATATGTAAATTATGATAACTACTTTATTTCTGCTTAACTTCTTGCAAAATAGCTTGTAATTAAATACAGAAGTAATTGACAAAGTTGGAAGTGTTTCAACTCATGTTAATACATTTAGGTGGAAAGAGTTGAAGTTGCACTATTTGATAGCTGTTCTGAACTCACGTCCTGGGACTCTGTGGTTAATTCTCAGCACTTAACACCAGAGCTAGTGCACTGGGGCTCAGAAAAGATCTGCACTTTTAGCAACACTCATGTAAAGCAAAGGATTATATAGCAGTAAACAAGTTCTGGGATTTGTGCCTTGGAGCTCAAAATACATATACAGTGCTTATATAAGCACATGAAATACATGTGGTACATATAATAGTAGTTTAGTACTATTACTGTTTCTTGCAGATGTGGTTTATTTGCTTGTGAGCTATTTGGGTGCTTGTAGAACTGAAAAGTTTTACATATTACTGATGTAAACTCCATAACTATATTTACAAAATACAATTGATTATTTTAACGTTTGGAATAAACTACTGAATGTTTCTATTTTACATGAACACGGTCATATTGAGTAGAAAAATATATTTTTTCCTCATCCTTGTGCCTTTCATATTACAATATCTTAATTTGCTTTTTTGTTTTTGAGACGTGCTGGAAGCATGACACTTGATAGCAGGATTGCTTTATTAGAGAAAGTGGAACACGTAATTAGTATGGCATCTCCCAGTAACAGGTGATGATACCATTGTATATGAGTGTATATTTATGATTTAACTATGATTTTATAATTTCTAATCTACTTGGATTTAGAAATTATATATTTAGAAATGGATCTGTTAGTGCCTATTCAAAAGAGTTACTGTATTGATTTTTCTAAAAGTTTTCAATCAAACCATGTAATTTCTTTCTGCCTGTAAGAAACAGGGTAGGACATGCAAGAAATACGGGTTTTTTGTTGCACCCAGTAAGAATTGTAAGGGTGGTTTGCAAACTGACTCCCCAATGTAAAATGTGTGCTTACAGTTCCCCAGAAGGACATTTTCAACCAAATTCTTTTCCTATCATTGTTTCCTGTTTTGTGCTTTCCCTCTAGCTTTACTTTTTAAATTGTGGGATGACAAACATCACATGAAATTAGAAGAAAGGTATTAACTTTTAAATGACTAACAGTAACAACTCAGCAAGTCATATGTAAAATATGGAAATTGAAGACCTAGGCAGGACTTCCTTAACTGCTGTAGAACTATAGACTGAACTCTGTCTAAACAAAAAAAGCTCACTGAACTCTCTGAACTCTGTATCAGTTTCTGTATGGATAAAATAGTTTTGCCATGCCATGTTTTTTAAATATGGTTACTGCTCAGTTACAGGCTTTGTGTGATTGAGATTGCTGAGTTAAGGTGCCTGAAAGAAGGTTATACTGCTTTGTAAGTGGCAGCTAGAATGGCAATATCTCTGCATTTGCATAGTGAAAGTTCTAGCTCTCCTTAGTATTACTGGGCAAGAAAATGGAATCCTAACCAGATATCCATATAGGGGCCTTATACTCCTTTCATATTACCTTGCCCATATATTCAGGCAGAAATAATTTCTGATATTTTGCCCAGTTGGTATGCTTCTTTCCACTTCCCCAGGACTTCTGTTGCATTTGTTGTACCAACCAGATTTGGCTTGGGGAGGCAATCAGGGCTGAGTAGCAAAAATCACTTTGTTGAGAAGTCATGCCTTACCTCAGACATTCAAAACAATGATAGCAAGTGAGGAAGAGAGGTACCTGATATTGCTCTGTATAACAATTTTGAATCAGATTGGCAGAAATGCCGATCGCAAAAGTTTAGCTTTCTATGCTTTTAATGAAACTTGGTATAAAAATGATGCATACTTCTGAAAACTAGACTTGGGTTCACAACCTGGACAGGAGAATGCCAAAATTAATTTTGAGTTGTTAATTTTCCTGTACTTAGGTTTTGCAGATGTAAAAAAGAAATAATTGTGTGACCTAATTACTTGGGACTGTTGTAAAGAAGTATTAATTTATATATGAAGTGCTTCGGTATTATTATGAAAATGTTATAGACATACCTTTGAGGAAATTAGTAATCCTATGGTGTAGGAGGTAGTCCATTTAGATAAGGATATTAATTGGGGAATTCAGCAGAAGCTTTGAGTAATTGCCTGTTTCAGGACAGAACTGTTTCCTGTGCGTTTTACACATTACCCTTTAAAGCAGTGTGTGTGTGTGTGTGTGTGTGTGTATCTGTCTGATTTGGAGACTGAAGTGAAATGGGAAATGAGTACAGCTGCAAACAACTTCCATGGGTTTCCGATAACACTGGAGAATTACTTGGTGAGGAAATGAAGGGGCAGTGACCGCAGAGTAGTATTGGCTTCATTTTAACAAAGGAAATATTTGTTGTTTAACTACTTGTGGGTTTTAATCCCAATTGACATAATACTTTGGAACTTAAATAAAACCAGTGCTAGTATATTTCATGATTACGTGAAGTAAAATTAAATAAAGAACAAAAATTCCACAAGAAGCTACTTTGATTTTCCTTTTTAAAAGCACTTTAGGTGGTATCAGACTACTGGTCCTTTTTGTAATAGGGAAAACAAGTTCATATCTGAAATTTCTAATAATATTTTCATATTTGCTTTTTCTACACTATTTAGAGATTTAGCATTTTAAAATATAGAAATTTTGCTAAAACAGAGGCAGCTATTTTAAAAATTACTTGAAAGCATTTCTGTAGAGAGCACTTGTTTTAAATCTTAGGTGGTGTTGTTGGGGCTTTTTTTAAATTATTTTATTTGTTCTCTTACATATCTTTGGAAAAAGAGAAATTTTGGGAAAATAAATGGGAAGCACAGAAGTCTTTTCCTTTTCCTTTATTTGTCCCTGGAACTACATAAAAACTTCAGGTCAAGCTCTGGATGATGTGTGTTGTAAACCAAGAGTAAAAGAAAGTGAAGTGCTCTTTCAATATTACCACATTCTGATGCAGCAGTCATGGAAATACAGGATTGGGTTGGAAGAGACCTTAAAGCTCATCTGGTTCTAACCCCCCTGCCATGGACAGGAATGCCACCCACTAGGTCAGATTGCTCAGGGACCCATTCAGTGTGATCTTAAGCACTTCCAGGAATGGGGCATCCACAACTTCTCTGGGCAACCTGTTCCTGTTCTTCATCACCCTCTGAGTCAAGAATTTCTTCCTAACATCTAATCTAAATCTTCCCTCTTTCAGTTTAAAACTGCTCTCCCCTGTCCTGTCACTCTTTGCCCATGTGACAAGATGCTCTCCTCTTTTAGAAGCTCCGTTTTAGGTACTGGAAGGCCACTATAAGCACCACTTCTCAGAGCATTCTCTTCTCCATGCCAAGCAATCCAAACTCAGTCTGTCTTCATATGAGAGATACTTCAGCTCCCTGACCATATTAGTGGCCCTTCTCTGGACCTGATCTAACAGGTCTGTGTATTTCTTGTGCTGGGGACCAGCCCCAGAGCTGGAATGCAGCACTCCAGCTGGGGTTTCACCAGAGCAGAGTAGAGGGACAGAATCCCCTACCTTAACCTGCTGGCCATGCTGCTTTGGATGCAGCTCAGGAAGTGGTTGGCCTTTTGGGTTGCAGGGTCACATCCAGTTTTTCACCCACAAGAACACCCAAGTCTTTTCCTGCAGAGCTGCTCTCAAAGAGTTTATCTCCCACTCTGGACTCGTAGCTGGGATTGGCCTGACCCAGCCCCTTGCACTTTGACTTGCTGAACTTGATGAGGTTCTCATGAACCTACCTCTCAAGTTTGTCTCTGTCTCTCTGGATGGCCTCCAGTCCTTCTGTTGTGTCATCTGTGCCACTCAGCTTTGTGTCGTGCAGACTTGCCGAGGGTACATTTGAAATGGTAATGCAGCCAGACTCTCCCTATATCATATGTTCTTTTGAGCTAGAGTATATAATAAGCCAAATTATAATTCTAGCCAAGGAAGAGACACTGATCAGATACTGTTATTATCGACTTGTAAAGTCCCACCTTCACACATAGAAAACAGCCTTTGCTTCGTAGCGTCTCCTAAGTGTAACTTTAAGTTGTATATAACAATGTTATAACATTAGTATTGATTAATTTCATAATAAGAAAAGATTACTCAGAATTAGTGCCCTGATTCACATCTAACTTGTCTTGATTTTTTTTTTTTTTAATCAACGGAAATAGGAGATCAATCCCAGAAAAAATTGTAGTTGTATATGAAGTAATACAATTTTTCTATCTGAAAAATTCACAGTGGAGTCACAGTTCAAGAACTAACTAGAAGTGAACTATAAAATTGTTCCTCAGTTTTGCTGAGAGCCAAGACATGGCAGCAGTTTACCTGATCATCTCTGTTACGAGTCCTGCATGAAGCTCTTTATATACATGGTTCACTTACAAAAGCAATTCCTGTTACATCAGCAGATAAGACTGTAGCACACTTACTCAAGTACATTCTATATTGTAAATGTAGGAAATAACATACAATTAAAAACAAAAAAAAGGGGGGAGAGGCAGCAGCATTGTATAAATCTGCAAATTCTCACTTAGAAATTAATATTTTAGGGTTCAAATGTATAAGGAGTTCAGAGCACTATAAATAAAGTAGGATTATATCAGGTTTAAAATGGTCTTGCGAGATGGTGTGATTTTATGGTAATAATTCTGTACTTAATTATTGAAGATGGTATATATCAAAATGAGATGAAAAAAGTGAGTGATGGACATCAGGTAACTTAGAGTTAATTATTGAAGGCATTTGAGCTGTGAATTGGTGTGGCTTTTGAAGGCAAGAGTATTTTCACAAAGTAAGCAAAGAGGTAACAAAAATTTATAGTGTTCTCTTGATAGTAGGATCAAAGTTCATTCTAGAGGAAATGTACCATCACTTACTATTTTCTTTAAATTTTTGGGTTTTGTTGTTTTATTTTTAATTCAAAATTATTTTAGCTATTTGTTATTATTAATTAACTAGAAAATTTTGTGATTTTATCCTATACTGCTTTTGGAGTTCTGGGATTTTTCTTTTGTATGACAGAAACTACCAAAAACATATGAATGAGAGTGAAACCAACCTTACCCTAAATGCTTTCAAACACTCAGAATGCAGGATCATAGACATAGGTTTACTTTTTCAATGTAGCTGTTTGGGTGTTATTTATATAGTTATTTTCATTATTTCCCAAATAATTTTACTACTAAAAAATTACTGCAAAAGAAGTTAATACCCCTGTCTTAATAAATCCAGACTAAAAATAATGTAGTCAGTGACTAATTACAGTATACAAAACGACATGGTTTTACTTTAGTTAGATACATTTGTGGAATTTTCTACAATTATATGATCACTAAACACTGATATTACACTTCATTTGAAATCTAGTTGAAATTGAAGTTCTGCAGTGTTTGTCGGATTGGATGGCTTAGCTGTTTTATGTAAATTATTTTTTCTTCCATATCCTGTACATAAATAATCTTTTGTGGGTTGCTTGTCTTTGCTTCATGCTCAAATCACTAATATGATTAATGAGTATTCTGCTCAGCAAATTCCAGGGTGTGGTTAAAATAGTTCAGGTAAGTGACTCAACTTGAGATGTGCACCTTGCACTTACACGTTATGGTTGTAGTAGGATGGAGTTGTTAAATTGCCTCGTTACAGGTAAACATGGTGCCTGGTGGTATGAAATATTAGCCATAGGTCAAAGTAACCTACTTTTTGATCCTATATACAAAGCTTACAGTCTGTCTTGGTAACAAGCAACAAGCCAATAAACACTGAGCTGGACCTGATGATCTTTGTGTGTCCCTTCCAACTCAGCATATTCTGTGATATTACTGTACTTCAGTAAATGTGCTGCACAAATACACCCTTAGGGACAGGGTGTTTTCCCTTGCTTGATGCAGTCCTGACTTGGATAGGACTGAGATCTCAATTATTGCTTGACTTTTCATGGAGTACCATTCAAAAAGCAAGAAGTATTCATCTCAGAAAAATGTGTCAGTGGTGTTTTTTGTGGATGAAAGCCAGAGCATATGCACCAGCATCTGAAACAGGAATAAGGAAGTACCTAAGTAAAAAGAAAAGATAATGTGTAGCGCAAATAGAGTGTATAGTTCTTAATGTGTTTCAGACTTTTCAGTTTGGAGTTTACTTAGATGTCTGTACACTGTGGTGTCCTGTTGGCTTTTGCTTGAACTGCTGCATATGAGAATTGAAGGGGAAAAGGCACCTAAACTATGAAAGACTGTACCAGTTGAGTGCCATCATGCTATACTTAACAAAAATAGAATAGTGATTCCATCAGAGTGTTCTGCAGTAAGTCTTCATTTTAGTTTTTTCTAGAGCTAGGATATTGTAACTCATTTTTATAATTACCCTGATCAGAAAGTTTATATATAAAGTGGAAAATAAGTCCTTTAGCCCCAAAAGTGCATTTAGACTACCCAGAAAAGACTGCTAGCCACAGGCTGTGAGCTCTGCTAGGCAGAATGAATCTTTGTTCTACCTAAACACCTGCATAGCTAAAAAATGTACAATTCAAGAGGCCAGAGAGAACAAGCAAGCAATAGCATAACTAATGGTGAGAGTATATGGCTAGGAGAATTGAAAGAGGAATCCAGGCTCTCAGGTTTTCTTGAAAAGTGGTATCATTATTGAAAGAACAGCAATGATTGCTTTTAAATGTTGTACTTGAGCAGAAAAGGCATTTGCAGCCATTTAAGGTGTTTGTAAATGAGATTCCTAGTTTCTTTTGGGACTGTATATTTACATCTTATTTCAACATTAGAAAATTACTGGTGACAATTCTGTTGCTGGTTTCAATGAGAGTTATTAAGGTGCTTAGAACAAGGAATCAAAAACAAGTGAGATTGCTAAGGAATTATCTTTAAGACTACATAAACCAAAGTTCAGTTTCTTTATGATATGCTTGTTCCAGTATGATAGCTAGTTGGCACTATCTTGTTTCTTTTTTAAGTCAGCAGTCTGCCTTCATGGTGATGTATGAAAATGGTGATATATTACACTTTCTAGCTTATAGTCATCTTAATTCATTACATCGCTAGTAAGACACAGAGTTTATTTTTTGACAGCTGCAAGGCTGGAATCTGTTCTTCAAACCCTCTGCTATTAATTTTTGTTGTTTTTATTAACTTGTTCATTTGTTTTGGTTGTGAAGCCTTTTTATGGCTTGCATAGAAAACAAGATTAGAATACAGTCTTGCCAAAAAGCTTATCTGAATGTCTTTAGAAAGAAAATGTGGGCCTTTTCTGATGGCCATTGTTTGTAAGGTAAGTTAGGTGTAAAACATAGTTAACTTGAAATCAGTTGAAAGAAGACTGAAAAAAAAATTCTTGACTTCATGTGTTAGTGATGAAATAATCACGGATTATTGTGTTTTCAGTCATTTTGTTCATAGTTTGGAAAGTGCTGAGATATTGGAAGCAGTTTAAAAGGATGTCATAAGAGATCTTGCAGACAGTGAGACTTGATGCTCACTGTGTTATGAGAGATGTCTAAGACATGATCACACCAAGTACTTCTGTGAGGAGGGAACTGCGATTCCAGTGAACTTCTTAGTCTATCATAGAAAATAAAGATATATTCCTCTGTCTAGAAGGGAAAGCTGTCTTGAATTGGATATAATACACTATTCCTGAAATGAGGAAGATTAGTAGGAGACCCTGCCTTGAAGTGGGACAGTATTTCAATCACTTGAAGAGACATAATTGGTCTTTGACTTACAGAACATTTGCTGTAATTTGTCCAGTGATTTCGGGTTGTGCTATGCAGCAGTTAACATGCTTACCATTACAGCCACATGTGAATTTAAAATCCATACTTCCTTCAAATCTTAGACTGATTTACATATTAAGATCTTATAAACAGATCTGAAGGTATAACAATATGTTAAAAATAAAAAAAAGAAAACCCTTTAACTAGTAGTTTGTTGGTTTTGGGGTTGAAGTGGGGGAACGAGAGCTAAAATAACAATTGACTAAGTTGCAGTAATCATGACTTAGAGTTTAAGTGATAATTGACTGATGCAGTCCAGAGAAACCATTTCCGCTGATTAGTTAGGGTTTGCACTTAACAGAGGACAAAAACCACATTGACCAAATTTGGCCTTCCTGATATTTAGTTCATGTCTTGTATCTGTTGAAATTAGTCATAAAAAAAGTTTTAGCTGCTTCCTGTATGTCCTTAATTCCTCAGTGCCAATACATTCCAAGATTAGAGAAACTGTATTTCTTTTCATATGCTGCAATTCAAATAGTGTTATACTAATTCAAATTAAGCCTGTTGGTTCAAACTCATGGGAGGCAGCATAGTACACTTGGCATCTGCTTAAGTCTTTTGGTTCACTGTGGGGGTTAACCATGTCTAACAGGAAAATTCCCAGCTCCAGAATCTCCATCATCTCAAGATAAATGTGCAGTTGGTAAGTCTGTAGATATTTGTGAAAGCACAAATGCATGGGAATGCATGATGTATACAGAGCAAGATAAAAACTCTGAGCCTTCCTCCTCCCCTTACAAAGACCACTTTTTCTGATGCTACTTCTTTCATCACTGATATCATCAATGCCATAAAGATAGCTAATAGAGTATTCTTAATACAGCACCCACCTAATAGTCCATGTTTTTTTAAAGATATTGCCATTTCAGCATTGAATGAAAATTGTTGTTGATGTGCTAGTTTTTAGAAATGGAAGTAATGTGATGTAACTGTGAACTGAGATGAAATAAATCCTTGCTAATATCTGATCTCTGATGCAAATTTCTGTTCCAAATGTAGCAGTTTTATTTATATCATAATTGTGTGCTGTAGTTGCATTTTTGTATTTCTGTTTTGCTACTATTTAAAATAGAAATCTGAAGTAAGTTTTATCTGAATTCAGATTTATCCAAAAGCTCTCTAAATTATTAAGCTGCTGTTGTCTAAATGCTTCTGATGCGGCAAGTTTTTAAATATTACTAAATACAAAAAATGCACCAATTCACTATCATCTTCAAAATGTTTGTTGAAAACTTGCATTTCTCAAGAATGCTTGACTCATCTTGACATAGTGACATTGATTTCAGGTGAAATAATAATCAGCGATGTGATCTTCTGGAGCTTATTGTTCCTGTTGGTTTTGGGAAAGGGGGGGTGATAAAAGGAGGCAGAAGGAAAATGCAAGAATATGACTACAAAACAATGCTCTGAGCCAGTTTAGCTTTGAAATTCAATGGTTTGTCACAGTGACCTCTTTCTCATACATATTGTTATTTCATTCACCAGTAAACATGTTCTCCCCACCTCATAACAAGGATTTCAAAACTGATTGTTTTACAGACTTCTTCAGAGCTTAGTTGAAGTATTTTACTTGCCACTCTCGTGGGGATGTGGTATATGCAAAAGTGTGGTCATGCATTTATTTTTGTAGAGGGAGGGGCACAGCAAGGATACATACAACGTGTTACAGAAAAGAGAAGGAGCTCAATCTAAAAAACTTAAGAACAGAGTGGTGGCTTTTGTTGTTGGGAGCCGACCTTAGAATAGATCCAAAGATTGTCCCCAGTCCTCTGAACAGGCAGTCACAGTGTATAGGAACACTTGACCTTATTATCACAGCTGTAGTTCAGAAAAGCTCTTCAGTGATGGATGAAATCTATTGGCGCATGCATTAAATGTTCTGTTATATAGAAAAACTTGGCAAATATAGAAAAATGTAGTGATTGCAATAGTCAAACCTTTTATAGTATTAAGCTGAAGTGAAACACTTCACTGAAGCTAAATTTGCACTTAGGAAAGTGTCTAGCAGTAAAGAGTTAAGTAAAAAGAATGTCATGCATGTGTATGCATGTGGATTCTAAATCCAGAAGTGTTACATTTCCTTTGTTGGCATTAGTTTCTGCTGAATATACAGGATATATATGGTGAAGACTAAGCCCTTCTGTTATTGGTCTGAAGTGTTTTAACAGAAGCGTGGCATGCTTGGCGGAAAAGACTGGAGGTTTTAACAGATCAAAGCATATATATTTTGTTTTTGCAGAATATTTTTCTGCTTACCCATTTGAGTTGTATTGACCAACTTCATTAATAAATTTTATTTGGAACAAAACTTCAATTAACAATCACTAGCATGTAAAGTAGTGGTACATGGTAGAATTTTGTCTTGAGTACTTACAGCAAAAGCTTTTGAATTGTTTTTTGTTTGATATTTTTTTTCTTCGAAGTATTAATTGCCATTTCTAGGCGTAGCACCAGTCTTCAAGGCTCTTGATGACAAAAAAAATGGATAGGAAGCTGTTGAAAGGTGCCATTTGTCTGATCTTACGTAATACTCTACTTGCTGCTGCTGTGAGAGATGGAATCTTAATATTGTCAGAGGATGTAGACTTAACTATTGAATATTCAGGGAAATGCAAGCATCATGAGATATTTCTGCTAGGATTGCTTTATTTTTCCTGTGTTTTTTGAGATTTTCCCCATCCTCAACCCAGCTGTTCAACAGTCAACTCCTTTAGTGGCTATGCTGCAATCTACTCTTTTCTAACTGTGGTGAGCCTTGAGGTTAATGCTTCATGGGAGGGCTTGTGCAGGCTTTCTACAGAGGTACTCAATAAAAAGAGGTTTTAGGAGAACTTGTGTTTCTTGAAGTCACCTGCAAGTTCCTTTGCTGGAAGGAAGCAGATGAGGCATCAGCTGTGCCCCTTGTTCACTTCCAGTTAACAGTCCTATTCTGTTTCCTATAGAGCCTGTGAAAAGAAAATGTGTTCCAGATATAGCCAGGAAAGTAAAGCTTTTTAGAATATGTGACAATAAATATTTTCAGTTATCATTGTTCATAGCTCTGTTTTCTATGTGTGAAAATATTACCTCAAGAAGGTTAGTAGACAACTGTTCTTTTTTCCTTTTTTCTTTTTTCCCCCGCTCTTCCTAAATTCACTGCAGTAATAATGCAATGAATTTACATTATTTTTATTTGTTTGTTTGTTTGGAGTTTCTGTATGTTTAACTTTCATTCCCTCTTTCTTTGTAACTAAGGACAACTAACTCTTTAATACCAAAAGATGTATCCTAACAATAGCATACATATTGTTAAAATGTGCCGTGAAAGCATAAAAATATAAAGCAGGAGAAGATGACACACCACTGTCTAGAACAGTAGATAAATAATGGATTTGATCTGATGGCAAACAAAATTGCTGGGAAACAAGGGCAGATTTGACCATAATTGAACCAGCTGTTATTTGCACTATCTGTTTTTTGGAGAATAGTTGTTTGAACATTTGACAGTTGTAATATCGCCTTATACAGGTTTTGTTCATACTATTTAGTACAGACTGTCTATTTTGTCATTGTAAGTAGACTACAGCTGTTTTTGTCAGAAGCACTGAGTAGCTATGCACCTGTGGTATACAATCCTGTTTCTCTTGGCCTTTCTCTTTTAAGTGAAATTGAAGTCCTTATTGCTTTTCTTACATACTCTGCTTTTTAGCAGCTGAGATACAAAATTGAAGGCTTTTTTGTTGTAGCAGACCAGCTTTGAAAATTTTATAAGTAATTTTAGTATAATTTTATAAGGTTTTAGTTTTCCTTATATAAGGTCATATTAATAACAAAAATTACACTATAGCTGGAAAACAGAACATGAAGTATGCTGCCTGTATTCTGATCTCTATTTCATCCTTCGCTGAGTAATTGCTTCCCTGTTTTCCAGTTTGACAATTAAGGATCAAGATGGCAGTGCTTTCCTCTCACTGTCAAAAGCTTGGATAGTTGGTTAAAATGTCTCCTGACATTGCTGGGTGCTCTGTGTTGCTGCTTTGGGGAGTATGGGATGCTTTGATCAGTAGTTGCTTAAGCTGGGCAAATCCAAACCTTGCAGTTTTCTTCATGAAAGGCCAGGTTGGGTCTAGCAAGATTTAGTAGCACAGGCTCAGTGCCACGTGTTGTGGGGCCAACTTGTACCTGCAAAAAGGTTAATGGCATTTGTGCAGCAAAGAAGCTGAATTCTCTTCTGGCTGCATCCATGGCACAGTTAGCTCACTCAAGAGCAAATCATTCCACTATAATTGAGAGTTGACCAAGTGTACTTTTCAAGAAACTCAAGACGTAAAATTCTGAACTGTTAGGGAGAATTGATTCAAATAAGATCCTTCTGTATTTAGATTTCTCTGTGTCTTTGTTACCTCTTACTCTCTGACTTCTTTCGTTTAAAGCAAATGCCTTCCTAATCTTGCATCAGGAACGTATCAAAGCCTTGTGACAAAATATAACATCATACATCAAAACCTTGTGGTTGTTCTCTGCTACTGTCAACAGCAACTGTTTGACTGCTTGTCATTGTGAAATTAAGCCAACACAGACAAATTGCTCGGTTTTCCACTATTACTGCATCTCTTCAGGTTATCCTTCTTTTGCCCTTATCATTAATATTACAAACAGGTGTTTCTCCTGAAGAGATTGGTAATTAATTCAGATAATGTCCGTCAGCATCCTTTGAAAAATGCATATGATTGTCCTCTGAAAACAAGATTTCATATGGGAGAATTACATTCATTACTTTTGCCAGAAACATAACATGCACAGATGTGTTGGAACACTGAACTGTGTTTGTCTTAAGTGTTACAGCAACTTAGTTTTCAGATTGCAAAGAATATTTTCACAGCTTTTAAGGATTGGAAGCCCCTCATCCCTTCCCTTAATGAAAGCATAAATTCTTCAAAAATGGAAGTGGCCACCTATGAAGGGATTGAGGATATCAGTGACTGCTGATTTAACCAGAACTTCATTCAGATTATTTTCTTGAAGGATCTGATTCATTATTCTCTTATGTTTACAGGGCTGATTACAACCACATCCAGAAAACTAGATCGAGAGCAGCAGGGAGAGCACATATTGGAGGTAAATAATTTATTTAGCTTGCTGAAAAACACTGACTGTAAATTCAATGATCATTTACAGAGAATTAAGTTTGCCAGGCTTGATTACTATATGAAGAATTTAAAAAACTGGATTTCAGAAGTAATTTCCTTCTATGTTCATTATGTTGCAATGCAGATAACCACCTGTCTTGTAAAAAGCAGTGTGTTGGGGCTTTTTTACTAAAAAAAGAGTAAAGGTACAGATTGAAGGCAATTTTTTTTCTATATCTCAAACAAAAGATTTTCTTTCATGTGGTACAAAGGCATGATTGTTAAAAGAAGTGTGATTCCTCTTTTTATCTTCCTGTGTAATTATTGGAATAGCTATTCCAGCCTAACTTTTGCTGAGTATAGGCTTCTGAAAAAGAAGTGCAGAGTGTTGTTATAATATGGAGAATACAAAAGGATGGTATGTGAGTGGCCCTATTTTCTGCATAACGCATTTACCAAATCACATCAGTTGCAAGACATGCATTACAGAGCCAGAGTTCAAGAGCATGGAACTTGTGACATAATGCTTTTATTTAGCTACATTTAATTGACTGCCTAGAGTTTATTTAAGAGCTTTTCAACTTCTCTGTCAAACAGCATGAAAAGAAAACACAGAGAACATTAAAGTCATCCAGTTTCACAATGTCGTCAAGCAGTGTAAAGGCATGGTACTTCACCTCTAGTGAAGACTTAATATTCACAGTGATCCTTATGTCCTAAGATTTATCTGGAATGTTTATTGTGCCTCTTGTCCTGGATAATAGATAAAAGACTGCAATGGGAGTTGGCCAAATTAATGTTAAAGACAGAGAAGCAACTCTAGACTTACTCAAAACTTGTGAAATCCTTAGAAAGGTGTTCTAATAGGAATGCTGCAGAGACTTGGAGATTAATGTATTTATTCCCTGATAGCACAAACTATCCTTTTGCATAATTGCAGTATATGTGCAGTCTTCCTGGGCCCTTTGTATCCCTTTGGTGCATTGCAAGCTGGATTAATGCAGCTGTTGGACCAATTTTTTTATCGTTATTTTCATTTCTGTATCAGCTTTGAAAAGAACGCTTTGAAGTAGCAATGGGGCAGAATTTCCTCTGCAGTGTGTTTCTAGAAGTAGTAGTAACAAAATTAATTAAATGGGGAATCCGATGCCAGATTTGTCAAAAGTTGCCTGTTGAAAATTGTGTCTAAATTGTGTGAATTCTCAGGCTGCAGCTAAGCAATGTGTGTGTGTCTATATGTGTGCTGCTTTTTCTGGGCCAGAACTTATGCCAGAGGTTGCACTCACAGTGTAATGTTATGGGCAGTTGTCTGCTAGCAGTCATGCTAATTAAGCTTAACTTTATAATCTTAAGATAACATGTACAGAACTCAGCTTGTTTTTAGGATTACAATGTGACATAATGGTACATAAATCCTCCTGCTTCCATCATTCTGTATAAAATAGCAGTTTAAGCTCACTGCTCTTTAGTTTGGAACATTGTTTATTGCCTGCTGGTGTAATTTATAATTCTTCATTCTTTGTTCATTTTGAATCCCAACTGGTTGCTAAAGTTTTAACTAAAAGTCTTTGAAGTATCTTAACTACAGAGCGATACTGACAGACAGCCCAGCCAAAGCAGCAGTTTTCCCATGCATTAGTTTTATGTTTACAACTGTGATAATAGGTTGGAAAGAAACCCAGTAATGCGCAGAGTGGTGGACAGTATTATGACCCAAGTGCTGAGCATCTGGCTAATTTATTGAGCATTTAAATGTTGACCAGATGGGTTGGTGGGTTTATTACTTTTTCCTATTAAATTTGATCTTTGATTACACTTCTGCTTACATAATAGTAACTAATATGCCCCATTTTTTTATTCCCAGTTTGTAAGTGTTTTCTGAGCTCCAACTGGCACTTTCTTATGCAGTTATTTTAGATTAGCTTCATGTTATTCTCTCATGTCTTAGTATTCTCTTTGTTATGTCAGTAATACCTTGAAAACTGATGTTGCATTCAAATCAAACAGATTTTTCTCAAATTTGCCTTTTTTTTTTCTTGGTTCAGGGCAATGCTAATTTTATGTTAATAGACATGTTATCCCATACCCTTTGTAATTTCTTCATTTGAGACATGCTTTGGTTTTCTCATCGGATTTGGTTGGGTTTTTTTTGTGAACTGAAAGGTATGTGATGGTGTTTCATTACAAGTACTAAAGGGAACAGATATGGAAATCATACCATCTGTTAGAGATGAGCATGAATATTTGCATTTCATGTTGCATTTCATGAGTCAAAATATTAAGATAATAGCTGAATATACTTTCGCAGTGCCTTTTGTAAATACTCGCCTAATAGCTTTAGGCAACTGCTTTAACTGATGTTAGGGGATAACTTTACAGTGGTTTAGGCAGTTGTAGGAAAATGTCACTGGGGAGGAGCACTGTTGGAAGGATCATTTTTGAGCTCTAACTCTACCCTTTTTAATAAAAATAGGTAACGGTAACAGACAACGGTACTCCTGCAAAATCAACAATTGCATGGGTGGTGGTGAAGGTCTTAGATGAGAACGACAACAAGCCTCAATTCTTGCAAAAATTCTACAAAATTCGGCTTCCAGAGCGTGGTAAGCCAGAGCGAGAGAGAACTGCTAGGAGAGAGCCAATCTATCGAGTTATTGCTGCAGATAAAGATGAAGGCCCCAATGCAGAGATCTCCTACAGCATTGAAGATGGTGATGAGCATGGCAAATTCTTTATTGAACCAAAAACTGGAGTCGTTTCATCAAAGAAATTTTCTGCAGCAAGGGACTACGATATCCTTTCAGTGAGTGAAAATCTTGTATATCATGAATATGTAAAGTGTTCTTTTATCTGTTCATTTCTTATTCAGTATTTGGCAGGTGAGTGACTGCCGTACCTGAAGGAAGAAAGCTTCAACAAATCCAGAAGTATTGTTTTGTGTGTTTGTTTGGTTTTCATTAAAGGATTATTTCAGATGTTTGTATTGTGTATCAAGAACTGCTGTTCTTTTCCAGAACTTGACAGATAATGTGTGTCATGAAGGAACACAATCAGTTTGACTCACCTTCAGGAAGAAAGCAAAATAAAAGTGAATTTATGGTAACAGTTTGTGCTGCTATCAGGTGCTGCATACTTTTTCTCCATTTGCTGCCCAGATAATGAAGGGCAAGTGGCACTTTGAGAGACACTTAACCTTTTTGGAAATATCTCACACGAGCAAACATGCTTGGAGCTTATTACTGCTTTCTATTTATGTGACATAACGATTTATACGATCCTGTAGCCTAAAAGATGTGTCTGTTTCACAGATTAAAGCTGTAGATAATGGTCGTCCACAAAAATCTTCGACTACACGGCTTTACATAGAATGGATTCCAAAGCCCGTCCCACCCACAGAGCCTATTTATTTTGAGGAATCATTTTTTTCTTTTACGGTGATGGAAAGTGACCCAGTTGCTCACATGATTGGTGTAATAGCTGTTGAACCTCTTGGAACACCACTTTGGTTTGACATAACGGGTAAGGATGCCTTAAGGGCCTTTATTATTAGAAACAAATGCATGGAGTCTGAGATACTGTAGGGCCCACTGCAGCTTGGTTTTAATCACTCTTCTAAATAATGCAAGGTTTTGACATTCTTTAAATACAGATGCAGATTTTATAAGTCAAAAGTGTTTAATTTTTAGCAATGCCACTCTGTTTCAATGATTAAAATTAAGTTGCAAAATAATCTGCTGTGTTGCAGTTTTAAAAATGACTTGTGAATATTGTGTCACTGAAATTAAAACTAATCAGTCTCTGAGTCAATCTCAGAGACTGTATGATAGGAAAGGAAATAAAATTCTGGTTTTCTGCAGATCAGGATAGTATACTCAAAGAGAGATTGTACTGTTCACACGGATTTCTTCTCCTCTGGGCTGCTTCTCAGTTTGCTGTCCTTTCAGTACTAAAAGGAAAGCTTGCAATGTTCCTAACACCAGCAATCTTCTTCCTGTACATATTCTTTCTACTAAATCATATCTTAGCCTCTACCATTGAAAGGGGATTTCTAACCAGTAATATGACTATATGAATATATATAGAAAATGAATAGTACTTTTTTGAAGTTTAGACTTTGCCACTAGACTTATGAGCACCAGTAATACACAGAGTGTTCACTGCACAGCTGATAGTAAAACCCAAGTTCTGTTGTGTGTTGCGTGTCTTAGAATCAAGGAGAATAGCATAGCTTTGTTTCAGGAAATGTGCCTTGTAGTGAACTGCTTCTAGTCTTAAGTAAAGATTCCTGTCAGTCTATCAGACTGTGATTTTTCTACTACATTCACAAGAGGGAGAAGGATCTTTTTCATCTTGGTTACTTTTGAAAACTTTAGTCATGATTATGGTGTTAAGTTGCTGGGAAGAGCATATTTTAAATTATTTCTCAATAATTTAAGTATTTTAAACATCTGTTTTGCTGATGTGTATTTCCTGAGCCATGCTGAGAACAGCAACAGTTAAAAATAAAGTTTATGAAAATGACACATATAGCAGGAATATGTATAAATGCCAAATACTTGAGAGTGTTTTCAAAAAATTTTCAAGCACATGCAAACAGATTCAATTCTTTCCTAAAATCCTGCTTCATGCATGAACAACCTGTGATGATATTGATAATCATTGCTAATACATTAAATACTTATATAGAATTTTTTAATGGTTCTTTCTAATGTATTTTTGAAAAAAATGTTCCTATCCAAATAGATTGTATTTGAATAAAAAATGTTGGCATTTAGACCAATCCAGGAGTTACAGGTCTGTACAACTGTGTAGAGGGACTAAAAAGCTGAGGATGCTTTCTTGCATTCTCAAAGGAGCAAAGTTCTGCATTAGAGGTATTTTGAAACCGAGGCTGCTCTTTCACTGTTCTCCCAAACACATATTGATATGGGAGTAGAAAAGCAGAAAGTATGAAAATAAGTGAGCATGTACTCCAATCCAAATTAGGGTTATCCAGTCAACAGCAAACAGAAATATCTGTAGACCAGAATGTGTCCATTAAGGGAAAGGTTAAGAAAGTGACATGGCCAGAAAAATGTGAGCAGTTCATGGAGATGAAAGAGAGTAGATAGAGGAGGCCTCAGATGTTTTGGGAGTTTGAACATAGTACAGTAGTGATGTTTTCTGGGGCCTTTTATTAGCAAAATTTGTTAATTAGATTGGGGATGTACTTTTGTTCTTAGTGTGCTTCAACTGCTATGCACTCTGAACAGTGTGTACATCTGAATAGAATTCTGATTGATAGTATTGTTTTGATTTGCTCCTTCTAAGTGTGCAGCAATGACAAGTTTGGTCATTTACATATTTTTATCATATGCCTAATGCAGTAAATGAATTATCTTTTCCTGCCCTTTTTAGAAAGACATATACAGAAAAGTCCATGGGGAAAGAGCCTAATTTGTCCAAGCATTGTAAAATAAATATTTTATTTTTATGGTTTTCTTAGTTAAAGTGTTTTGGAAAGTTTGATATGTGATCATATTGTGAAGTTATGGGCTACTCTTACAGGTGGTCACTTTACTACCCTCTTTTACTGTTTCTAATAGCATGAATGAATTTGATTGACAGCTTTCCTTTGTGTTCTGTGCTTGCTTTCCATGCTTTCTTTCTTTTTGGCTGAGCCAGGAGACAAGCTTGCTAGTGAAGTATTTTACATCTTACAGATGGCTTGTGACCTGAACTGTACAGCAGAAGGTATCTGCTGAGATCACATAATTTATTACCAGATTATGAGATCTGAAATGAAAGCGTACATTTATAAACTATTTATTTTATTAACCCTTCGGAAATCAAAGTGCTCACGGTTGCATTTGTGACAGGTTCGTTTTTGTTTCGTTTTGTCATCATTACATTTATACAGCATCAATTCTGAGCATCCAGTTTTGGCTTTGGCCAAAACTGTTGCTGTTACACTTTCAGTGTACTAGATGCAGAAGTTTGGGTTGAGTTCTGCTTCAGCGGATCACCAGATATCACTGCTACTACAAATATAGGCAAGGCCCTGGTGATTTCCTTGATAAGGAAGGGAGAGGTTTTGGTTAGAGAGCTTGTCCTTCTATCAGAAAAACTGATTGTACCAATTCATACCCATTCACTTTACTCTTCCCTTAAAATGTTGAGGATTTCATTGAGCCATCTGAGAAAATGGTTTTGCCTGCCAGCTATAAAAGGAAAAACTAGACTCATCTTCTAAAATTGGCATACCAAAGCCCATTAAAAAATTCATGTACATCTGTTAAGAAAAGAAAAAAGCTGCTGCCTTTCATGCTGTCCAGTTGCTATCCATTTGAGTGATTCAGAAACTGCTGCTGGGCCAGTAAGAGGAGTTGGCTTTCAATTGAACTAGAAAAATTACACGATGTTGGTCATTATCAAATATCTCAAATCCAGTGAAGCAGAATCCAGCTCATCTTTCCTAAACTGGTATGTTTGTCATGCAGTGGAACATTCTAAAGATAAAATCCTTTTTAGATGTGAATGGGGGCCCATTTCAGTATTTACTGTTTTTTTCTTGGACTACGTTCAAATTTGCAACCTTTGGAACTTCACCCTCTCACTTCTAACCTTGGCTTTTCATAAGAGGCATTTAATGATTTGCACAGCTTAGCATGTATAATCTTCTTAAAGAAAAGAAAGGGCACTCAGATGATATCTGAATGCTATCCGCTATTCTTGTGAAATATAATTAGAAAAACACATGCCCATAATTAGGAGAAATTGGTTTGCCATATCTAGCACTGGCTTGACCAAAATCAAAATTGATTCTTCCATTTCAGGCAGTTTATTGAGAGGTCTAAAGCAATTGTAGTTAAATGGCAGTATTTATCATTGCTAATAGTATTTGAACTTAATGGACATTGTATTCTCAGGACAGTCTGCTCTGGGTGGCAGCATGATGATCAATTAACTGTTTAAGCAACTGAGTGTAGCTATTGATCCACACAGTTATTTAACTATATTTCAAAGAGTAATTGGAAAGTTTCACAAGGGAAAGTGAGATAATTTGCTTCAGAAAAGGAACTTGGCCATATTTAAATATTGGGCATTTAAATCTTTAGCACTGTTCTGAATCCTGCCTATCTCAGTAGGAGTGAGATAGTGAATTCTTTAGATACTCAACATTAAGATGAGAATCCTTTGGAGGTACTGCAGCTTTTTCAACTTTATCTATAGTCATATATGAATATAATAATATGTACTCTTCTCCAAAAGACAAAAATTTGACTGTATGTCCGATTTGGCATTTTAATGTATTTTGATAAAAAGTATGTTTTTCACTTATTAGCTGAATCAATCTGCCCAGAATGAACTATTGCATTTGGCCCAATAATTATCAATTTCCTGCTGTATGGAATCATTAAATTCCATGGATTTTTTTTTTTTTAAGTAGAGAATCTTGCTAATAAGAATGTATCTGCTGACTTTCCATGAGCCAGACAAATCAGCTTTGTCCAAAACTGCTTGGTTTTAAATACCTATTAGCAGCATATCATGTTACCAGGAAAAAAACCCAGTGTTTAAACTAAATGTATGTGTTTATATAGTTCCACCTTCATTAAGCATCGGAAGACAGAACATGATCATACATGAAAACAATGAAGCAATGATGCATTTTATTAACTTCTCCCTCTCACAATTTCCTGAACAAGGTGGCAACTATGACAGTCGATTTGATGTGGACAAGGGCACAGGAACTATCATTGTTGCAAGACCTCTTGATGCAGAACAGAAATCAAATTACAACTTGACAGTAGAAGCAACAGATGGAACCAGATCTATCAGCACTCAGGTAATGAACTTTCTGATGAAGCACTTATAGAAAGAGTGTGTAGCTGGAGGATGGGGAAGGTGTTGTATTTTCTTCTTACCATTTTTTTCATCCTAGACAATGAACATGGTTTATCTAAATTAAGGACTTTGTCTAAAATAGAAGTGAATTCTGATATTCCCTGCGCCATGTTGTTTGGTGGTTTAGGTGTAAGGTTGTGTATTACTATACTGTAGCCTGAACCAACAGCTTTTAAATTATATCATGTTCCTTCAGCTAAATAAGTGAAAACAGAAACTAAGCCACTGCATTCATGATGTTCTCACAGGAAAAGGATTAATACTACTTACCTGAATTATTCCTCTTTACCCAGCTCCCCCAAAATCACTGAATAAATTGATTGCTGTATTTGAAATTTAAAGACAACCATTTTAAAATTTGTGGTTCCCCTCCCCCTGCAAGATCTGTGGATGACTTGCTGTAATCTGTGGATTACTTGGATTTAGCAATGTCCAAGTAATGTTTTAGGAAACTGAGCTGCTTCTTCTGCATAATGTACATATAGAAACAAGATTTACATTATAATATCTCTTTGTATCACCCCAAATACTTTATTTTAGCTTTGGTGGAAGTAGAGATTGCTAAACAATCTCCAAAAACCAGCAACCTCAGACAAACCTCTAAAACTACCTTTTTACTAAGGCTCTGTGATGGTGGCAGTTCTTTGCAGTTGGACTAATAAGTTCACTTGAAGGTGCAGAAGCCTTTTGTGGCAGTACCGGAAATAATTAATAGTAAAGTAGTTTGTGATGTATATTCTGCTTATTTTTCCCATCTAGTTTTTTTTCCCCAGCCCAGAACCTGAATATATTTGAAAATACATTTTATTTGCGGTTGGTGTGAATAGAGCCATGATCATAGAGGAGCTTCTCTTTTCTTTCAGATAGGAAGGAAAGGTTTTATTTACCAATTAAAGACTGTTGGACTTGGGCAGTGATGTGTCTGCGTTACCTGTCCCTGTCATTGACCTACCCCTCAAGCACCCAAAGAGCAATAAGTGGATTGCTACTCTCTTTTCTGTACATAGAGATCTCTGTTACAAATGCAATTTCTTCTTGTTCAGCTTCTGTGTAGTACATATGTTTTCCGTTATCTTTTCTTATATGTTGTCTTCTGCTTTTGGCTGGAGGAAAAGATGTTTCCTGTCAATGTTCAGGATTTTAAACAGAATCTTTATTGAGCTGACTGCATGTCTGGAGGCTTGATAGGTCAAATAGAGTAAATTTGATAGTAGAAGGTGACCAAGTTTAGCAGTTTTCTTTGAGAAATGCCTTTTCCTTTAATGGTGACAATTGTGAGTGATTTTTCTAGACCATGAATCTTCAAAGACAGCAACATGTTTCCTAGCAGGAACTTGCTGCAATTACAGCTGTGGTGCCATTGCCTCTGGTGCTAATAACCACCAGAAAAGGTTTGGAGAATGCTGCTGTAAATATATTAAATTTGCCACTTAGTAAAAATATTGAGCAGATTTACTTCTGCCGATTACAGAATGTTGGACAGAAGGCAGGAATTACTTAGGACAAAAAACAGAAAAAAACCACAAATTCGGCTAAAAGTCAAAAAGACTGCAAGAGGCTTTCCCATACACACTTTCTTCCCTCCCAAAAATGCCATCATAGAATGTGTTTTCGGGCAGCCCAAGGACTAGCAAAGGCTTAATATGGGTCCTTGGTGAATGCAGATCGTCTGTCCAGTGCTGCTGCTTGTATAGCTGAATTTATGTAGACATACTGAGCTGTCACTCTTGAACCATAATTTGCTTTGTCTTTTAGAACAACCAACAACTGGAAGGTCAAAAAATTACTTTAACCCTCACCCCTTCTCTTCCTCTGAGTCATGTGATTCATTTAGTTCGTGGAAGTACACAGTGTACCTTTTGTTCAAGTTTTTAAAATGAAATTGTTATTTTAGCATTTTGTAACACTAAGTGAACAATATAAACACTTAGCACAGCACTCTTCTCTAGAAGAATTAGAGTCATAGTCTCAAGTTTATAATTTCTGTGATTGCTTTTTCTATTACTGTTTTTCATATCTCTCCCTTCCTCACTCAGTTGGGCTTGGCAGGATCAGAGGTTGTGGTTTCGGTTAGAAACAAGCACAAAGACTTCCTTTGCATTGTCTTCCTTTCACACTGCTTGTGGGATAAGCACAAGTTATGCTGTTGCTGTTGGAGTCTCATGTTAATGTGGTGTATAGATTGAGTAGTGTGGATTAGTTCAAATTCTGCAACTGTTCGTGCATGATCCTGATTTTAATTGATTCTCTTATCTCCCCCATAACTCCTGGCCCACCCAAATGGACTTATCTGTTAAGATAACCCTCAGGACTAACACTCAAAAGATGCATTTCAAATCAAGCTTAATTTAGGGGCTTAAAAATGTTAATACAAAATGAAAACTGAAGGTGTGATTTATGGCTGCCAGTATGTAAATTCCGTTACTCATTGCCGAAATACTGATGGTAAAACCTTAAATCTTCATGTCGCACTGGATTCTTCTAAAAGCTGATAAACAGTTAATATGGGGTGACCTGCAAAACAAATTCTGATTTCTGAGTGCATGCATAAGGAACAACAATATGCCATACAGGGCTTTTAGCTTAGAAAGTAATTGCTGTAAACACTGGATATACAGTAAACAATTTAACAGACCTTGATTAACAGCAGAGTAAGTCATTTTACATTTCATTCGGAAAAGGAAATGACATTTGCAAGAAATAGGGGAAGGGCACAAGAAATGAAAATCTTATTGTGTAAAAGCAGTGTATTGAATCTGACTTTAAACTGGAAGGCATTTGCTGGCCTTGGGCCATTAACATCTGTAGGGCATTTGACTTTTTCAGGACTTCAGTTAAATGGCGTTTTTGAAAAGGAAAGCAATAGTAGGCGTGGAGGCTATTAGAATTTTGCATGCATCTAAATACCAAATGCATGAGGCAAAGCAAGGACAAACAAATTCCTACAGTAGTGGTGTTTGACATGATGTCAGAAATTACTAGTGTCACTTCAAAGGATTATGATTAAAAATAAAAGAAAAATAGAGAAACTAAATAACTGAAACCAACAAATCAGTGTACCTATGTACTGAAATAGAAAAAAGTTATTCACAGACTGTAAGTAGCAATAAATTAGCTATTGAATTGATTTTGGGGGGAGAACAATATGAAAAGGTCCTTTTTCTAGCCACTTGCAGTCATTGCTATGTCTATCAGTTTTTTTTTATTGAAAGTAGTACTTCAGATGGTTTACAGCTAATTGCAGCATTTTACCTATTGCTTTGCTATTGCAGAATATGTAATCTTGCTTTATGCAAAATTTGTATGGATATGTTACTTTGGGAATGAAGTATGGAATAATCTTTGTTTACTAAATAGGCATTTTTAACTTTCAATTACACCGCTCTACAGAGACATTTAGAACTGGAATGAACTTAGATTATCTCTGGATAATACAACTTTTTATTTATGAAAATTATTATAAACATGTCAGTGTCACTGTAATGTAATTATAGGAGAGGAGTAGATTTTAAACTCCGCATAGAATCAGTAAATGAAAGATTATATTAAAGAATCTAAAGGAACATTATGTTTAAACATTGTGCATTGAGTATGTTTTGTCAATGGCACATATCTCCTCTATAACTTAATAGCAATCAATGCATCCCTATGCAAATTTAGCTTTCACCTGCCGGATTATTAATAGATTTGAAGTCCTTCCTCAAAATAATCCAGGGCTGCTTTGTTCTCTGTATAACCCATGTGCATTGCACCCAGTGGGATTTGTGGGCAGAAGGCAGCTGTGCAACACAGCCCTTGCATATCTCTGCAAAATGAGTGAAGTTTCTTTAGTTCCAGAGCATTTTGTTTCAAAGATCACATTATGGTCTGTTAATGTCAAGCTTTTCTCTATTGTGCCTCTTTAATGAGCAACTCTTTCTTAAGAGATATCATTAGCATATTTCATTTGAATTGAATCTTATTTCATTGAGAGATGTCCAATAGCTAGTTTTATTTTTTGCTACATGTTATGTTAGAATAACACAAGTTCTTCATGTGTTTTGTTCTCCAACACACTAAACCATATTTTTCTGTGTGGGCCTTTAAAACTGCACTTAAAATTGTAACTTCAAGTGCTTTCCATTTAACTTCAAGTTCTTAACAGTTTATGACAATTTGGTCCTCTTATGTTTAAAAGGTAGTTACACATCTAGCACCTGTCCTTTAGCCTCAGTAAGAATTCCTGACTGCAGAGTAGGGTTTCCTTAGTAAATTTTTTCATAGTTTACATTGGAAAGAGCCTCTGGAATTCTAGCTAAAACTCCAGGTCAAAGCAGAGCAAACTGCAAAATTGATCAAGTTTTTCAGTGACTTGTGAGATTCTAATTGCCTGGGATGACAAGGCACAACACCTCTTCCTTGAACCTGCTTTTATACTGATGTTTAACAACTGTCCTTTAAAAAAATTTTTTTCTGTGTCTAGTTGTATTTTCTCTTATTGGAGCTTGTGAATGTCGCCTCCTGTCCTTTCACCATGCACCTCTGAAAAGAATCTGGCTCTCTTTCCTCCACCCCCATCGTAGACAGATGGCTTTTCAATCCTCACTGATTTTAATGACCTGTCATTGGATTTGTTTCATTTTGTCAAGATCTCTCCTGGACTGCAGGACTTAAAACTGTAGTGGATCTACATTCCCACCAGTGTGGTAATTCCTTCCCCCTACCCTTATTAAAGCAGCCCAGTGTGCAGTTAGACAAGTTACCAAAGGGAGCCCATCAGGTCTCACATTATGCTTGTCCACCAGAACCTGTGCGGGGGCATAAAAATCATGCATCCCTGAGAGAGAAATGAATCCTAGAGTATGTAGATAAAACTCTTTTCACTTGAGTCTGAGATAAACTTTGGATTTCATGTACATTTAAAATGATAGCACTAACATATCAAGTTGTGTATTTGTAGTTGTGTTTACCAGTGTGGAGAAAAACTGCAACCTGAGCAAGTAACATGACAAATAATGGAGTACCTGAGCTAGCCAATTGTAGTGACTGACCCACTATGTTTATTCTTAGCGATATTTTTTTTAATAATTCATATTTGATAGTGCCATACATTTTGAGGAGCTAACTCCGTATCTGTTTAGCTCAACAATACTTTTTGGAGGATGTCTCCATATGTGCCATTTTAACTGCTTTGTTAGTTAATACCAGCATTGATGCTAAATCCTGATGGTATGATCAACAGCTCACTTTTCAGTTCAGCTGGTTTGTTGGATGTGTGGTTAGTCCTGCAGGTACTGATGCTGGTTTTACAGTCACTACATTCCTGGCATTCAAATTAGTAGTTTGCATGGGTTTTTTTTGTGGTGCTCCATTCTAGAAATGGTGTTTTTCTTTATTTGTTTTGTGTAGTACCAGCAGCACATGTCTTCTGCTCCAAAGATTCACTTAACAGAATTGTTCTGTAGTTGCATACCCTCTCACTTCCAAATTTAACATAAGTTTCTGTATTTCCTCATTTGGAAGTGGAAATATAAATGAACTTATATAGAAATTTTAATTTAAATTAATGGAATTTGACACCGTATCTTTTCACTTGCCTTTTTTCTGAGTCTGACCTTACTAATTTTGTGGGGGTGGAAATTTAATAAAAAAAATGGTGATGAGTTCATTTTGAAAGCATAATATCCAGTAATGAAGTGTTTTGATTATATATGGCCTTTAAAGCTTTCATTTATGCAAAAATGTTTTTATAGTTTGATTTGTATTGAGTGTTGGGGTTTTATGCTGTTTGGGTTTGTTTGGGTTTTTTTATTTTACTGTTCATCTTCATTTGGTATCATTTTTCATTTTCCTGAGCACCATTGTTCAGTGAGCAGCTGCTTTTATTCAAATACTTTGTGAGGGCATTAGGCCCTTCTGTCTTACTACTTTCAAGAGGCATTAAAATCTATTTTATTTATACAAAATTTAAAAAGAAACTAACAACTGTGCTTATGTTGCTTTACTGCATCCTGTCTGATCATGAAAATGTAAAAAGATCACATTTTTAGGATAAAAGACTAATTCTCTCTTTTCATTTTCCAATTGAATTTGTTAGTTCATGTATTTAAAAACTTGTCCTAATATGTATCCTGGGTCTGCCATTAATATTTCTCCCCACTGAAAGTCAATATTTATTCCAGCTCTTTGTTTCTTTTCTTTAATCTGTTTCTAATCCATGACAAAACCAAACTCAGTCTCCATAGCAACATCTTGAAAGGGATTTTATCAGTGTTTCAAATGATTCAGTTTTAGTGTAAGATGCTAGTTTTGCAAGATTGGCATTTCCCCTTCCTGTAGCAAGAGGTATGCCATTTCCTAATTATTTGCCACCATCAGGATTCATTTCATATAGTTTTTACTGCATGGAGTTTTGTACCTTGTCTAAATTACATCTGTAGACTCCACCAGTTACCAATGGAAAGCAGTAAGTGTCTTCAAAGAAAAATCTAACCCGCTTACAATATTGTAAGTACCTATTTTGAAAACCTTTTTATATCCCTCAACAAATTTATACGAAGCACCTAGCCTTGGGATGGATAAAAGCATGGCTGTAGATGCAGCACATAAAGAAGTTGAATTTAGCTGTGTGTTGCTGGAGCTTTGCTGCCTACTTGCCAACTCCTTTGCTGTGACTGGTCTGATGTTATCACTGTTGAAGGAACAGTATGGTGGCTATCTGTCTTAACCCTTTTGATACAAAACTTTGATGCTGTGAAGGGCAAGTGGAGGTGCAGGGATCTTATGTGGTTCCAGTGAGCAGCATTATTCAGACAAAGGTGCAATTTGAAGCATCTGATTTAATTTAAGTGTAACTTCAGAGAAACTGTGTTGGTGACCAGTGAGTTTCGTGTTGCTGAAATCGTGCTGCATTGCTGGAGAATAGTAAACAATAGCACCTGCAGTTCTTCAAAATAATGCACTTCTGTGGGAATTCAGCCACTCTTCTATTTTTGCCTAGGCTTGCAGATATAAGGAGCTGAAAGAGGACTGTTTTTACATGAGGGCAAAGAGGAGTATTATGCATCCACCACCTTGAAAAAACATTGCTTAAAATTGTAAATTTGCACCCCAAAATAGGATTTTTACCCACTCTAGGATGCATATTGAGTATTTTTAATTCCAAAATTAACAAGGATTTTTTTTTTTGTCTTGTTTTACACAAAAATAATTCCCTGTAAGATGTCTTATGTTTCTGGTTGTACAAATTTCTGGTTTGACTTCGGGGAAGGTGAGGCAGATTTGGGTTTAGTGACATTCTTCTCTGCACATCTTGGCACTCTCCTCCTCCCCGGAAAGTAAAATTGTCTTGAGGTGGAATTACTTCAGTATTATGGTCTGATTTTTAATGAAATAGCCTCCTTTCACTTCTTCTTACCAAATATCTATGTTTTCCCCTTCCCATTGTATCATTTCAGGTGTACATCAAAGTTATAGACACAAATAATCACAGGCCTCAGTTTTCTGCTTCAAGATACGAAGTTGCTATACCTGAGGATACTTTACCAGAGACAGAAATTCTCCAAGTCAGTGCCACAGACAGAGATGAGAAGAATAAACTGATTTATACTATTCAGGGCAGCACTGATCCCATCAGTCTCAAAAAATTCCGTCTGGACCCTGCAACTGGCTCCCTTTATACTTCAGAAAAACTGGATCATGAGACCATGAACCAGCATATTCTCACAATAATGGTTAGTACGCGTGAGATTTCTTCTGTTTGTCAATGACTTTTTAATGTTTTCTTAGTTTGTGCCCATAATTCAAACATTTATTCGTACGTTTAATTTTCATGCACTCTTTGCGACTGACTGCACCTTGAATTATTACTGCTGTTGGGTGAGCTACTGAAATAACAGTGCTAATTGCTAGTGATGTGCTGACTGTTGCAGGTTCGAGATCAGTATGTTCCTGTGAAGCGCAACTACGCCAGAGTCGTCATTAATGTCAGCGACACAAACGATCATGCTCCATGGTTCACCAGCCCTTCCTATGAAGGACGAGTCTATGAGTCAGCAGCTGTTGGATCAGCAGTACTCCAGGTTACAGCATTAGATAAGGACAAAGGAAAAAACGCAGAAATTGTGTACTCCATTGAATCAGGTATATTCACTTTCTTACATTTTCAGTCCGTTGAACTCGCTGATGCTTTTTCAACTGTAGATGTGTAAAAACGTATCTTTTTTAAAAAATGAGCAGTGCAGGCTTTTGTGCCACATTCTGAGAGAAGTATTGAAGATACAGCTCTCAGAGTATTTAAAAGAAAACTACAAATATTCATCTCCATCCTTCAGCTGCGTATTTTGTCCTCTAGATACACTTGCAATATTTTAGTAGTAGGGGAAGAAAAATGCTTAAAATGCTCAAAAGGAGTAATTTCTTTAGAAATTACAGAACCATTACATTCAGGTCTAAAAAATGCATTCTAATACTATAAGTCTTATTTTTTTGTGGCATAGGCAAAGCAAGGGTTTGATGAATAGAGGAAGAGCCTGAGACAAGTGCTTTCATGTTTACTATAATGGAGAAGTAAGGAGCTCAAAAATAACTTAAATATTATATACCTAACCCCTAAATAATCCCAGCTTTTAAGTTAAACTTTCTGATAGATGCAGCAAGGAAGAGGTTGCTTTGCACACTTCCCTCTTGCTGATTTTAGTAGTGGGACCACTATTCTATCTTACTAAAATATTTGAGAAATTCCTTAATAGTTGGTCAGTCTGGCAGTAAGATGTCTTTCAGATTGCAGGCCAGGAAAGACTTGCTCCTATTTTTTAACCTCAGAGTATCTTTCTGAATTTGCCTACAGCAATGTGATTCAAATGATAGCAATTTTTAATATTAGAAAATAGGATGACATGGATAGAGTTCACTTACCAGACAGAAGTGGGTTTTGGTTCAGTCCATTAAATCAAAATTAATACAAGTCTGCCATTACCAAGGTCCTGAGCTTTGTAGACACCATGACTGGAAAAAAAGTTATTTAAATTTCATTACCTATGTGAAGTACTACTTTAAAGGTAAAAAAGTAACTTAAAATAAAAATCCCTGTAATAAGCATAAGAGACTGTCTATTAAAGAGAACAACAACAGGTAAAAAGTTATTCAGTTACTGTTGCATGCAAAGTGGTATGTGCAGATGCTTTTTTTTATTTTATATAAGTTCCTGTGTAAAGGATAGGAACTGTTTACTATAAATATTTTCTTTTTCTTCCCCATTGTGCTGTTTTGATATGAAAACATACTTTAACACTCTATTAAAACAAAGCTGTGATTATGATAGTCTGAAAAGAATGAATGGTTTTGAGTGTCTCATTAGTTGCTTAAAATACATGAGGTTTTTCTGTCATTTTTTAAAACATGAAATTTACTAAGCAGGACACTAACCTCCATGAAATTTTTCTCTTGCCTTTCCCATTTTGTTAGTGCTTGTTTTATGAATTCCAAACAATGGCAAGAAAAAATGTGTGTTTCTACAGTCTAGCATGAAGTTACATGCTGTTCTCTTCCTTTCTTCTAGCTTTTTGTAGGAGTAAATGTAAGACCTGTAAAGTTTATTTTACAGGATTGTGATCTACTGGGAAGTTAAAGCATTATAATTGATATTCTAAGCAAATGGAAGGAACATTCCTTAAATGCTTGTAATGGCTGCTTAGATTTGTAATGGGATATTCTAAGAATGCCACTGTGTTTAGAGTCTCCTCTAAAAAAATACCAAAAATACCCAACAGTAACAAAACCCAAACAAAACACAAAACCTCACTCTTGCCTACTTGTGTGCAAAACTCAGAAGTTCTTAATGATTTTTTTTCATGCTGAGATCATGGCTGTAGTAATGTAACTTTTTAGGTAAGTAAAATGTTAAATCTTAGCATATTTAATACATGAGCAGATTCTTGAATGCAGTGTAGTTCATCTCTGTATTTCAATATTTAAAGCAAACAAGTGTTTATATTAAATAGCATCTGGTTTTTCTCAGCAGGCATTATTTTTCTTCTAATACTATCACAGAGAATAACTTTCCTGTGTATCAGTAGGAAGTTAGGAGAGATGTAACTATTTGTCCAATTCAAAAAGTTTATTTTTGCAGTACTGGTTTAAACAATACTTGTGTAAACAATTAAGATTCACAAGGGTGCATTCGTTACAACCCTTTTTTTTTTCTTGTCCAAAACAGTCCAGTTGTTTTAGATTATAAAATGTAACTTTTATTCCACTTATGTTTACTTCTGAATATAAGTTCCTTTCAGCCACAGTCAATATTTAAGTTTGCTAAAAGAAAATTTTTGCATTTACTTTCAAGGCTTGGATGGCTTTGCTAACTATATTTTATGCAGTTATTTCCACAAGTAAACCTAGAATTACTGCCAACTCCTGATTACAGAAAACTTTCCAGGCAGGCTAACAAATGTTTATCAAGCAAAACTAAGAAACTTTCATAGTCTCTGTGTTCTCTTTATGTCTCTATAAGCATAGCTCTAAATAAGCAGTCATCCCTTAAATTCTGTATACCTCTTTCTTAATTGCTTTTTTTTTTCTTCACAGGGAATATTGGAAATTCCTTCCTTATTGATCCCATTTTGGGTGTGATTAAAATTGCAAAGGAATTAGATCGTAGTAACCAGGAAGAATACAACCTGATGGTAAAAGCTACAGATAAAGGACATCCTCCAATGAGTGAAATGACCTCTGTGCACATATTTGTTACGGTTTCTGATAACGCCTCACCAAAATTCACAGCCAAAGAGTATTCTGCAGAAATCAGTGAAAGTGCTAGCATTGGCAGTTTTGTTGGAATGGTTGCAGCATACAGTCAGTCTTCCGTAGTTTATGAAATAAAAGATGGTAATACAGATGATGCCTTTGCTATCAACCCGAACTCAGGTGTCATCATTACTCAGAAGATACTTGATTTTGAAACTTTGCCTTTTTATACTCTAACTGTGCAAGGAACAAACATGGCTGGCTTGTCCAGTAATGCAACAGTTTTGGTACATCTTCAGGATGAGAATGACAATGCACCAATTTTTATGCATGCTGAATATACAGGACTCATCAGTGAATCAGCTTCAATTAACAGTGTGGTTCTGACTGACAAGAATATCCCATTAGTAATTCGAGCTACAGATGCTGATAAAGAATCTAATGCTTTGCTTGTTTATCAAATTGTTGAACCATCTGTCCGCCGGTATTTTGCCATTGATTCTAGCACTGGTGCCATTCGGACAGTAATGAGTCTGGACTACGAGGAGACAAATATTTTCCGCTTTTCAGTGCAAGTACATGATACGGGGATACCACGTCTATATGCGGAATATGCAGCTAATGTTACTATTTATGTGATTGACATCAATGATTGCCCTCCTGTGTTTTCAAGAGAGCTATACGAGACATCCATTCTGGTTCCAACTTACAAAGGCGTGAAAGTCATCAGCGTAAATGCCACTGATGCAGATTCAGGCATTTTTTCCCAATTAATTTATTCTATTATTGACGGCAATATTGGAGAAAAATTTTCAATAAACCCTAAGACTGGAGATATAACAGTACAAAACACAACTCAGTTGAGAAGCAGATATGAATTAACAGTGAGAGCATCTGATGGCAGATTTGCAAGCACTGCATCTGTAAAAATTAATGTGAAAGAAAGCAAAGCAAGCCAGCTGAAGTTCACACAGAGTTCTTACTCTGCAACAGTGCAGGAGAATTCCACAGAGGCAAAGACAATAGCTGTTGTTACTGCTATAGGGAATCAAATAAATAAGCCTTTGTTTTACCGTATTCTAAATCCAGACAGCAGATTTAAAATAAGCCAAACTTCAGGAGTCCTTTCAACAACAGGAATACCATTTGATCGTGAACAGCAAGAATCTTTTGATGTGGTTGTAGAAGTGACAGAGGAAAATGAACCATCAGTTGTTGCACACATTGTCGTTAAAGTCACAGTGGAAGATGTAAATGATAACGTTCCATTTTTTGTCAATCTTCCATATTATGCTGTTGTTAAAGTAGACTCTGAGGCAGGCCATGTTATTCAACATGTGACAGCTGTAGATAAAGATACAGGCAAAAATGGAGAAGTCCGTTACTATCTCAAAGAACATCATGAACATTTCCAAATTGATCCCACTGGTGAAATCTCCCTGAAGAAGAAGTTCGAGCTGGACACATTAAATAAGGAGTATCTGGTCACAGTAGTGGCAAAAGATGGAGGAGATCCTGCATTTTCAGCTGAAGTTACAGTCCCAATTACAGTTATGAGCAAAGCTATGCCAGTGTTCGAAAAGCCTTTCTACAGTGCAGAGATACCAGAAAACATTCAGCTCCATAGTCCTGTGGTACATGTACAAGCAAACAGCCCTGAAGGACTCAAGGTGTTTTACAGCATCACAGGTGGAGATCCTTTCAATCAGTTCACTATCAACTTCAACACTGGAGTTATAAATGTTGTTGCCCCTCTTGACTTTGAGTCTCATCCAGCCTATAAACTGAGTGTTCGAGCAACTGACTCCCTAAATGGGGCACATGCTGATGTGTTTGTAGACATAATAGTGGAAGACATCAATGATAATCCTCCTGTGTTTACAGAGCAGTCTTACACTGCAACGCTTTCTGAAGCATCTGTCGTTGGAACATCTGTTGCACAAGTGAGCGCTACAGACGCTGATTCTGGAACCAACAGGGGAATTTCTTACCACTTGGTTGAGGATAACAGTGAAAATCATGACTACTTTCACATAGATAGCAGCACTGGACTCATTCTTACGGCAAGAACTTTGGACTATGAACAAATTAAACAACACAAGTTACTAATAAGGGCCATAGATAGTGGCATGCTGCCCTTGAGCAGTGATACCATTGTAACTGTCGATGTAACTGATCTCAATGACAACCCCCCTCTTTTTAGCCAATTGCTTTATGAGGCTAAAATTAGTGAACTGGCTCCTCGAGGACATTTTGTGACATGTGTGCAAGCCTCAGATGCAGATAGTTCAGATGTTGACAAGCTGGAGTACTCCATTCTGACAGGCAATGATCAGAACAATTTTGTGATTAATAGTAAAACTGGCATTATCACCATCTCAAACCTACGCAGACAGACACTGAAGTCACATTACAATCTTAACGTGTCGGTTTCCGATGGGGTCTTCAGAAGCTCAGCCCAAGTCCATATAACTGTAATCAGTGCCAATATGCACAGTCCCGTTTTCAGCCAGAATAAGTATGAGGTTGAACTAGCTGAAAATGCTCCATTGCATACTTTGGTGACTGAAGTTAAAGCAACAGATGAAGACTCTGGTACATATGGCCACATCACTTACCACATTGTGAATGACTTCGCCAGAGACAGATTTTATACAAACGAGAGAGGGCAGATATTTACCTCTGAAAAGCTTGACCGTGAAACACAAGCAGAAAAAGTCATTCCCATTAGTTTAATGGCCAAAGATTCAGGAGGGAAAGTTGCTTTCTGTACTTTTAATGTAATACTTACAGATGACAATGATAATGCTCCTCTATTCCGAGCAACAGAGTATGAAGTAAATATTGGGTCCGATGTTCCACGGGGTACTTCTGTCATTAAAATCTGGGCATCTGATGCTGATGAAGGTACAAATGCAGACATTACATATGCTATTGAAGCAGAGTCTGAAAATGTAGAAGAGAACTTAGAAATTGATTCATTGTCTGGTATAATTACAACAAAAGAAAGCTTAATTGGTTTGGAAAATGAGTTTCTTACTTTCCTTGTTAGAGCAACTGATGGTGGATCGCCCCAAAAAGAGTCAGTTGTTCCTGTCTATGCTAGAATACTCCCACCAGAAGTGCCTCCTCCAAAATTTTCAGAACCATTTTATTCTTACACAGTTTCTGAGGACATTCCAATTGGAACGGTGATAGATGTTATTAAAGCAGAGCATAATCAGACTTTAGTGTATAGTCTGATTAAAGGGAACACTCCTGAAAGCAACAGAGATGACTTTTTTGTAATTGACCGACAGACAGGAGAGTTGAAACTTGAGAAGAATCTTGATCATGAAACAACTAAGTGGTACCAGTTCTCAGTTCGAGCACAGTATGCACATGAAGATTATAATGTTGTTTCCTCAGTAGAGGTAAGCATTCAAGTAAAAGATGCAAATGATAACAAACCCATTTTGGAGTCCAACCCTTATGAAGCATTCGTTGTAGAAAACACACCAGCTGGAACAAGAGTCATACAGGTTAAAGGAACTGACTTAGATTCAGGGCTCAATGGGCAGGTTACTTACAGCTTGGATCCTTCTCAAGAGCTAGATGTTATAGAGTCTTTTGCCATAAATATGGAGAGTGGCTGGATTACCACTCTCAAAGAACTCGATCATGAGAAACGAGACAAATACAAGATCACAGTGGTTGCATCTGACCGGGGTGAAAAAATTCAGCTGTCTTCTGTGGCTGTGGTTGAAGTGACTGTCACAGATGTGAATGACAATCCTCCACGGTTTACTGCAGAGATATACAAAGGAACAGTCAGCGAGGATGACCCTCCTGGTGGGGTAATTGCCATCCTGAGTACAACAGATGCTGACACGGAAGAAACCAATAGACAAGTCTTTTATTACATTACAGGTAAATCTTTTTTGGTTATGTCAGAATAATCATTTGAGTGGTGCTGGTATGGTGGGAGATACAACTTAATCTTTGAAACGATTGGAAAGTGTTCGAAACCATAGAGCTGCAAAGAGAGAACATGTGTGTCTTAATATGAATATTAAAAACTTCAGTGGAAAAAGGGGTTTTAGCTGGCTTTGTTTCATGTGTGCCTTGCTTAAAATGCCTTTCTCTGTATATTATTTATATATCGAATTTAATTTTAAAAAACTATACTTAGATTAGTGATGTAGTTAAAGAACAAATCAAAGAGTTTTCACAAAATAATAAGCTATTAATTTCCAGAGGAGTATTTTATTGGTTTTATTTAGCATATGTCATGATATGATGTTTTCTATAATGCTACATGAATTTCTACATTAATTTTTATGGATTCTGTTGGCCACAGTTGAATTTGTTACTTGAGCATCTACTCACAATTTCTGCCTGGGAAATGAAGCTGTTTCCTTGTAAAGCCACAGAGAGTGGCTGCTTATTTGCATTTTCATTTTCTTTTTTTTTTAGCTATACCTTATTTTTGATAGAGTAACAGTAGAAATCTCTGAGTTTAAATAAATATTTCTTTTCACATTTCAGGAGGTGATCCTTTGGGACAGTTTGCTATTGAAAATATACAGAATGAATGGAAGGTCTATGTCAAAAAGCCTCTGGACAGGGAAGAAAAGGATAATTACCTTCTAAATATTACAGCTACTGATGGGACTTTTGCAGCTAAAGCTGTGGTGGAGGTTAAAGTCCTTGATGCTAATGATAATAGTCCTGTTTGTGAAAAGGTAGGCAGAGTCTTGTATCTTCCACGTCCAGCTGCCTTCATACATAAAATCAACATTTTCTCTGAAATTGCTTTTCAGGAGACTAACAAACAGCTAGTCCCTTTAAACCAGTAACAAAAATTTGGATTGTTAAGATAGAATGCTGTCAAATAAGAGATACTTCACGGACAGATTTTTTTAAAAATCCAAAGACAGTTCATTGACACTCAGTGGGTATTTCACAGATATGAGGAGAATTGTAGTACGTTTCTCCTATGTTAACTCTTTTCCAAAAAGAATTGTTTTAAGCTGCAGCCATCATAGTTTATGTGCTCTATTTTATGAAAGCAACAAAGTCTCAAAGAAGGCTGAATCCCATTATTTACTTGATATATGTGTGTATTTCCTGTGATAAAAGAGTTGAAAAGACTGGAATATTACCCTGCAGTTGCAGTCAGAAGCACCAAAATCTGTAATCCATAAATGTTTTCTTGTTACAAAGCTGTCTACCTTACCAGATTTTATAGTTTGCAAAAATGGACTTGAAAAATAAGGAATGGAAAAAACCCAGAAAGGTAGCCCTTGCAAGATGTGTAATTGCCTTATGTGGAAACCCAGCTTGGTTTTTTTTCTGGTTTTGAAGGGTTTTTTTGTTTTTTCCCTCTCTTTAACACATTTGGACTTTTCATAGTTGAACACAAATTTAATATTACTAGGTTGAAATCTTCACTTGTACTAAGAAGGACAAATATAAAGTGAACATAAAATTCTTTTTCTTAGTTGATGTTTATGTTTGTAACTTCTGTGTAAATGGTTACAGATCTACAGCAATTTTAGCTTTTTTCCTTTTATTTTTCCCTTTGTTAATATTGGTGTTACAAGGCTTAGTGCTTCTAATGTAATTCACATTCCTGACATTGTTGAGCTGTAAGAGTGCTTAGTGCCATTAAATTCTGAATCCTTTTTCTTATTTTTTATTTAATCTAGAAGCTTTTGTGTCATTAAAAAAAGAGTAGTTTTTTCCATCAATTTCTGTAGATGGAGACAGACCTAGAAAAGATGATCCACCAAAAAGCAATAAAAATGAAATTAGCAAAAATTTAGAACTCCTATTTTGGGAACACATTTCATGATCAGTTAATCAGTTACTAGTGTTTCAAGTTCTCAGCAATGCAGTGATGTTCCAAAGTCCTTATTAAATATGTTGCATAAAAATTTGCAGTATTAAAAAGCTTTATGAATAATGTAATAAATGTGAAGTAACTGATTAGAAAATCATAAGTTCTTTTAATCTTCAGGTATTTCATCCTCTGGTTCACATTACATGTTACCAAAAATTACAACAGAATATTACTTCTTCTGTCATTCCTTCTTCCCCTCGCCTTTCCAAGCTCTGCTTACTTTATGTGTTTAGTCTTTTAATGTAACTTTGAAATCTTGCAGACTTTATATGCTGATTCCATTCCTGAAGATGCCCTTCCTGGCAAACTGATAATGCAGGTGTCTGCTACAGATGCAGATATTCGTTCCAATGCAGAAATTACTTACACACTGCATGGCACAGGAGCAGAAAAGTTCAGACTCACTCCAGACACAGGTAATAATACTTTATACAAGATTCCAGTCATCACCTCATTTTATAAAAGGTATTGCTGTTACATTAAGGCAAACATGAATGTCAGTACTTAAAACTTTCCACTAAGGGTTGGTTTATTGTACAATGGTTTAAAACGTGAGTTTCTACTACACCAATACTAATAATATATTGAATAAAGTCAGGCAAAAGGCAAGTATTTTAATATATGAGGAACTAAAGAGTAAACAGGGTAATTGCCCTGAAGCCAGAAATTCCATGCTGAAGTGACTGGAATAAAAGTATGCCATAAAATTTGCTCTTCTTATATTAATTGTAGTAGTAGCAATAATGGTTTGTAACTGAAAATGTCTTCATTCAGATTCTCTTTGAAATAATTTGTTTTGGAAAATTAAATGGGAGGAGTTTAGATGGAGCAACAAATTTCCTTTCCACAGCAAACATCAAAAGTGCCCTCAGTTTTATTGGAAGCACTGTATAAATGAGATTAACCTTTAGCTTGCTTCACTTTGGCTTTCATGGAATTTGTATGTTTTGTATTATATTATAGGTCACAGCTAATGCCAAAAATCCTGTGCTGTACAGGTTGCTGTAGACAAGCAGTAGGAAGGTAAACAGTGTAGGAAAAATGGAATAAGATGAATGCAAAAATGTAATGCAAGTAGAAGAGATTAGAAAACCTCAGTGACAAAATAATTCAGAAGGACCTTACTTCATGAGTTTGCGGGGTTTTTTTTGACTTTGAATGTTATCTGTGTGATGTGCTACAGTGTTATTACATAAATTGAGAATTGGTAGGGCTAGAATACTCATAAAAAGTGTTTCATTATACTTTTTTGACCTGTTTGTAAGGAAACAATGACTACACGTTGTAGTAGCCTCTCATGTTTTCTCTAAGTATGTAAGAAAGCATGTGTTAGAATTCTACAGGTTTGTCTGTAGTAGCAGTTAAGACCTTATAGTGAATAGCTGTGTTTATTCATTGAATGTTAGAGGAGGAAATATCAATAGTTGTAGAAGGAATATCACCAAATAGCCAAAAAAGAAAACCAGACATGGATTTAATGTTGCATTTTTTTAAAGCCAGTGTTCTGATATTTTAATTTTCTTTGCACAAACACACATGGATTTTTGCATGTATACACATTTTCTGTCTGCACTATCAGTTTTTCTCTAGCTAATTTATTTTTCAAGAGCATTAGAAAAAATTAAAGGGTTTTAGTACTTAATCTTTTCAAGCTATAGAGGCAGGTCACTTGCATGCCTTGCCCAAGTGGAGTTCATTAATACAGTTGACTTAGCCACTGATGAAATTACTGTTAAGAAGAAAATTGTTTAGTTTTTCTGATTTTAGGGGAAAACATGTTAGGGGTACTTAAGTCTTGCAATTTGCATCAACTTATGTGTGTTATGCTGTTTGTAGGTGAACTGCAAACATTAATGACCCTTGATCGTGAGCAGCAAGCAGTTTATCATCTGGTAGTGAAAGCCACAGACGGAGGAGGAAGATTCTGCCAAGCTAACATTATCCTGACTCTGGAAGATGTGAATGATAATGCCCCAGAGTTCACAACTGATACTTACTCCATTACGGTGTTTGAAAACACAGAGCCTAAAACCCTTTTGACAAGAGTGCAGGCAACAGATGCAGATGCAGGTATGCATTCTTGACCGATACCTTTGTCGTGTTCTCAGACTTACAGTAATATTTATTTAGTTTTATCCTAGGAGGTGTCAAGTGTTTCAGTAGAGCTGACAGATGTTCAATACCATTCAGGATTAGACTCCTGAAAGATATATTTAGGTCTACTAAATCAGGTAACACCTGACTTCCATGTGTGAGTAGCCAGGAAGACATCCCTGTAGTGTCTCTGCAAAAAAGAGGAGAGGGGGGGAGAGATAAAATGTAGGATATTTTTAGTGTGATAAGGTATTAATGCTATGATTTATTAGGTTCATCCTTTTACTCCTGATGTAAGTAATAGGACTACCAACCCGTGTCTGTTCATGTAAATGGGCATTCATAGATTTTTGAATGGTGTTTCTCAGGTCAGCCATCAAGGATCATACCATCAAGAGAAGCCTTGTCAGCTGTAGCTTTATGTATATGCTGTTAAGATTTTTCCTGTCTCTTTATCTTCAGTGTTCAGTTACAAATATTTAAGTGAACATGAACTGAAAATGACATTAGGAGTTTGTTCATAGGCTTTGTTGTAAGGAACACAACAACATAAAGTATTTTTAAAAGTGTATGATTTCCACATCTCATCAATTTATTGATGAAATAGTATTTATGAATAGTTGCCTCAGTCTCATAAAACAACTGACCTGCTTTATGCTATGATAAAGCTAGCTTGCTAATTTGGAAAGTAGCAGACAGGTGTTTTCGTACTTCATTAATCTTTGAGGCTCAGGAGGACCAAAATACCTGACCCTGAAATCTATTCAGGTTTTTATTTGTTTTATAAAGAAATGTAGCTAGAAATTATGTTCCTGTTAATTTTGGGGCATGATTCTTAAATAAACTTACTGGGTTTGAGTCTAGTTAATTGATGCAACCTAACTCCCATATCCTCCTCTGTTACTATAAGCCTCCTAAGCAGATTCTGTTGTTCTAAAGTGATAATTACATTTATGTTACTAATTGTTTTATATTAACTAGTCCTGTAACTGAAGGAGAATCATGGTTCATGTTTTCTGTATGACAGAAAATCAGTGCAGTGAAGTGTTAGCTTAATTTTTTTTTGAAGTAATTCTGCCCTTCACAAGAGCCTTTAACTCTTTCTGAAGTTTACTTTTAGCATGAATGATAATATTTAGCATGCATGTCTTATTTCTGTAGCTATCAGATGGATTATTATGTTGTTATGTATTTTAATGGCCGCTTCATACTTAAAAACTGTTTTCAAAATGCAGGGTTGAACCGTAAAATCCATTATTCACTGGTGAACTCTGCAGAGGGGCAGTTCTCTATTGATGAATTCTCTGGAATCATTCGTTTGGAGAAGCCTTTGGATCGGGAATTACAAGCTGTGTACACATTAACTTTGAAGGCTACAGATGAAGGTTTACCCAGAAGACTGTCTTCAACAAGTAGTCTTATAGTTTCTGTTTTGGATATTAATGATAATCCACCTGTATTTGAGCACAGAGAGTACAGTGCAAGTGTATCAGAGGACATTTTAGTTGGAACTGAAGTTCTTCAGATCTATGCTGCAAGCAGAGACATTGAAGCCAATGCTGAAATCACATACTCAATAGTCAGTGGGAATGAACACGGAAAATTCAGCATCAATTCGACAACAGGTAAGAGGTTACAACTGTGAATATACTTTTGGCCAAGCAAGCACAATGCTATACTGAGTTCTTCTGTAGTTCAGCCAGGTTGTATATAAGTGCATCATCCTGTCTGTGAAGTTGCTACTACTGTCTTTTCACCCATTTTGCCAGCATACTCACTAGAGGAGTGCAGTAAAATGTAGAATAGGACCTTTATTTGTTGCTTCTATTTATTGGATTATATCTCAGATTAGATTCACTTAGCTTGCAAAGAGTAAGGGTTTCCTAACTGGAAATTCCCCACTCTGAGGGTGGGTGAGTGGAAAGACATAGATCTGTAAAGACAGAAGCATAATAGTCTTTCCACAAAAGGTATATAATCAGCAGGAATGGCCAGACTTGACAAAAGAAGGATTAGAAATAAAATTGATTGGGAAGGCTAGTCATTTTTCCACAAAGACAGTAATCCTAGAGAAGTTTGATATGGCACTAAAGAGAGGTTGGAATAGGAGTATTATGTTCAACCATATATCCAGCATGACAGTGGAGATTTTAGGCTTGCATGATGATCAGATTTAGTCTCAGGGGCTGTTTAAGTTCTGTAGAGAATTTTTCCCTATTAATATACACTTCAATTTTAGTTTTGTTTACTTGTATAGTTCCTTCTCGAGAGCTAATTTCTCATAAAGTTGTTTGGGTTTTGGTGAGTGGTTTTGTTTTGTTTCTTTTTGTTTTTAATAAGATTTCTACCGAGAAGTTAATTCCAGTTGACTTTTAGTAGTTATTTAAATAGTTTAGTAGTTAATTTTACTAGCATAATGGAAATTACAATTCTCCTGCTTTTTCCAGTGGACATGCTGGTACTAAGGTATAGAAGTACTTTGCCAGATAAACTTTATATATTTGAATGGAGTAAAAACGTTCCACAAAAATCTTCCAGCAAATCAATGTGTATGCTAGGGACTGAACTATCTTAACTAGTTGGTTAAAAACTCACATTACAAAATGTAAGCCAGGTTCCTTTAAACTGTGAATCTTTTGTGGTAATGGCAGGAACTTCGCATCTTTTTACTTAAATGTGTAAAGTGTAATCATTTCACTGGGTAGCTCTAGCTTTACACTGACAAATCAAGCCCAGAAGAAAATAAAATATTGCAATACCTAATACGGCAGCAGTAGCAGAGTTTGTGTGAGGCTTTTTTTTTTCTTCTTTTTCTTCCGTAGGAGCCATTTTTATCATTGAGAGTTTGGATTATGAAAGTTCTCATGAGTACTACCTGACAGTGGAAGCCACAGATGGAGGCACACCTTCATTAAGTGATGTTGTAACAGTGAATATTAATGTCACGGATATCAATGACAATTCTCCAGTGTTTAGCCAAGACACTTACACTGCAGTGATCAGTGAAGATGCCATTCTTGAACAATCAGTTATTACAGTACGTATTGGTTTTTTACTTTGAAATACTCTGTCATCGTGATCACGCTTTCCATCTTGAAGGAATAAGTATTGATTTGAAGGTGAACATTAGCGAATAGATGTTTGCCACTCAGTGAATTGAAAATTGACTTTGAAAAAGTTTCAGAAGTAGGGACTTCAGATACTGTGGGAAAGTAGATAATATATTGTGATATGTTTATGTTCTCCTCATGAGACCACGACTTAACTTTCAGAAGAAATTCAGGAAATTAAGTGATGTTGGCATGTTCTATTGAGATGACATTTCTCCTGAGAATTCTGAAGCTTGTTAGACCAAAAGAGCTCATCTTCAGGATGAGTTTATCTGAAAGGTGTTAGAGTCTAATTCAGCCTGTTCTAAATGAGACTGTAATGCCCCTTAGGTTATGGCAGATGATGCTGATGGACCTTCCAACAACCACATTCACTACACAATTATAGATGGCAACCAAGGAAATCCTTTTACAATTGACCCTACCAGGGGTGAAATAAAAGTGACTAAGCTTCTAGACAGAGAAAAGGTGAGTTTTTCTTGCTTTTTGGCACTTGGGATTAATTTACCTATACGTAATTGATGACCACCATTTTCTTATTCTATTTGTAAATTACCATTTCATGTTGCAAAATTAATATAGCTATAAAAAAGTGAAAGCATCTATTTATATCAGTACTTTTGGGAGACTGAGAGGAAGAGAAAGTATTAAATATATGAAGGAAAGCTTTACTGGGGGTTGTGCTAAAATAGTTCTTCCATAAAACAAAATATGAGTTTGTTACTTTTTTGTTCTTCAATAAATGTTTTAATTATTTTTATTATTTTCTTAGATTTCAGGATATACCTTGACAGTTCAAGCTTCAGATAATGGAAGTCCACCTAAGCTTAACACAACTACAGTTAACATTGATGTTTCTGATGTAAATGATAATCCTCCAGTGTTCTCAAAAGGAAACTATAGTGTTATCATCCAGGTAAATACAACTAGTGAAGTAGTTAAATCAATGATGTTACTGCACTGTGAATTAGTGACTTGAATTTTTCTGTATTTTTAATTATTTAAGGTCACCAGTGAGACTATTTATCAAATAAGTGTTAAGGGTTATAAAATTCCAATTTGCGAGTTATTTAGAAATTTACATTGCGAGTTCTCAGAATCACGGAATGGGTGAGGTTGGAAGGGACCACAGTGTGTCATCTGGCCCAAGAGCACATGGCACAGGATTAAATCCAGACAGTTCTTGAATATCTGCAGTGAGGGAGACTGCATAACCTCTCTGGGTTCTTCTTCAGATTCCTTTGTGTGTACATATATATATATATTTTACACATTCCATTTAAGCATAAAACAGTCTTGGAATCATATAGGGATGTTAAATTACACAATAATTTTGCTATTTCTTTTTAGTCTTAAGAGTTACTGCTTAGAAAAAAGGTTCTTTAGGTACCTGTTACTGTGAAGCTTGTGTTCTGCACCATGGCACATAGGTTAAGACTTAATTCCCATTGGCCTCCTCTGGGATCAGAAGCAGTTAGGACAAGAGTATAATTTCATATGGCTGCATACCAATCCTTTGACTAGTTTTACACCTTAGGATGGTAGCAGTAGGCCACATTCTCAAGTGTCTGGCATGTACTTGCCTGATTCAAAAAACAGCAAAAGTAAGGACAGCAGAGGCAGCATCTATATACCTTGTTTTCCTGAATCCAATGGAAGATAAATGGAAGGCAACAAAGGAATTGCATTAAGACCTTTGTAGACTAGTAATGGAAATGAGCTCAATCCCTTGTGTCCTTTTGCTGTTTCCTGACCTGATAGAGTAGATCAGTGATGATCAGACAATGCTACCTGGTTCACTATGCCATCCTAACATACCACTTGTATTTGAGACAGTGTGCATCATTTGTAAAAGCAGCTTTCCAAAACAGGGCAAAGTGAATATATGCAATATACATAAAGTATGCAAGTAAGATGTCCTGGATCTTGCTTTTAAAAGAAATCCCAAAAAACATACCAAAAAAATAAAAAACAAAACAAAACAACCCAACAGATTGATGTCTGTGTGCTTTCAAATATATCTTCTTTTCCCCAATTACATTCTAATGAATGTTAATTAATATATCTCCTAAACTGCAGACTGTGTAGCCAATGTCTGTACTATTTCCCTTACTCAATTAAAAAGGAAGACCTCTTGTTTTATAGTTCATATGGGCCTGTCCTAGTCAAAGGTAGCAGAGAAAAAGCTGGAGGAGTTACCGAGTAATGCTGGTGTGCATTTCCTCATGTATTGGGGATGGATATATTTGGACACAGTAGAAAATGTGCTTAGCTCTTAGGAAAGTCAAATTACTTTAGATGTCCAACTGTAAATATTTGTATTTTAAAGCGATGGTCTTTGTTTTGCTGAAAGGGAAAAAGCTTCAGCTGCAATATCTAATAACTAAATTGACTTATTCTCTCAGAAACAAGTATTGTTGTTATTAGGAGTTTTTACAACTCTGAAAGGGATAGCATTTTGTTATTGGTGTACTTCGAAATAATGTTTCTATCTTTCTTGCTTGCAAAATAAGTATGTATATAGAAGAATCTGGCCAACAGAGTAGAGCACGAGTATTCTGGGAGAGGTGTCAGATAAGGCTACATGTGTGTAAGATACATAATAAGCCAAAGTATGTGAAGTGTCTGTGAAACCTCAGGCATCCACATGATGCAGACTTAAAGGGATTTTATGAAAACCTGGATTTCATATTTTAACTGGATGTGGCTGTAGCAGCCACAGCTGTAGTCAGAACACTAATTAGGGGCACAAGGGGTCAGATGGAGGAGTGTATTTTTCTAGTCCTCCTGACAAAGGAACTAGATTATTCTTAACAGGTGTTTTCATTAAATTTCAAATCTTTCATGACTTGGTAATTAGGCTACAGTAATATTAATTCAGACCAGAAGTGGAAAATGTAAAGTGTCAAGGCTGAACTACCTTCAAAAATATAGTCCAATTTTAAAATAAACTGCCTTTCTCCTTTTACTGTTTTTTAGTCTTGTTCTCAGAGGGTAATAGTTTTCTGGAAGCAATATTGACATTCTTATTTCTCTTGTATTGATTTACTGGTTTGACAGCAATTTGTTGGGGTTTCTGTTGCGAGGAAGAAACCAGCGTCAGACCATATCCTCAATTATAACAAAACCAATGTGTATTATGTATCTATAGGAAAATAAGCCTGTTGGATTCAGTGTGCTGCAGCTAGTGGTGACAGACAAGGATTCTTCTCACAATGGCCCTCCTTTTCTCTTCACCATCCTGAGTGGAAACGAAGAGAGCACTTTTCAGATTACCCAGCAGGGAGTTCTGACCACAAGTGCTGCACTGAACCGCAAAGTGAGAGATCACTATTTGCTCCATGTTAAGGTAGGATGTGCCTCCTCTGACTGCTTTGCATTGTAAGTATTTAATTAACTTTTTCCAGTCATGTTCATTCCACCACTTGCCTTTCTGTTAGGAGATCCTGACCTGCCATCTGGTCATTTGAGGTATGTCCCATGAGACAACATCTTCATAGACAAAGTCTATTGGTTTAAATACTAATCTACACAGATGCAATGGGAAGTTCAGTTAAATGCACAGTAGAAGTAAGGTGTAAGTGGAATGTTAACTTGGTGAGTGGTCTTGATAAGCCCTTTACCTTTTGGTTGGAGTGTTGAAAAAGCCAGCAGGGACAGGTCCCTTGAGCCACTCGCTACTGACTGTAGAATTCCTCTTGTTGCTATCATTTTGACCCTTGAAGCTGTGTGCTGGACTAAACTCAAATGATGAAAGCAGGGATAGCACAACATAGCAGTAATGAAAAATTTTTCTGTAGTGCCACATTCTTTTTTCAATGGCAATGGAAAACATTTTTTTTTAAGTTTGGACCTTTTTCATAGTATTTTCAGTAGAACTTTTTTCATAGCACTGAAACTTGCAGTGCAGTTGGAGATCACATGATCCTGCAGTGGGGAACACAGCATAAAACTCAAAAAATGACCTGAAGTGCTATAATACGTTTGCCATTGTTGTGCAAAAAGACCAGACCATGTCCAAGGTTACATTAACCTAGCTAAGTTCTCTCAAATACTTTTTGTAACCTAGTGTGAGAAAAGCTCAAACCAATTGTTTTAATCTTATCTAGTCCTTGTAATTTCAGTTATAAATTAAAGAGTTACAAATTAATCTGGGAACAGAGGACTTAAAATTGGTAGGTTAAAAATAGATGGCCTTAATTCTTAAACTTCATTTCCTGATTCAGGTTTTAAGCAAAAATCTTACCTTCATTTTCACAGGAGGAATTTCTTTCGATTTCCAAATTATGCTTGTGCATACTATTGCATATAATGTATGAGTAAACTTGCACTTGCAGGATTTTAGAGCAATACTGTTTACTGTGTATGCTGAATTCTGTCCATATTGGGATAACTGTGACATATTTGCACAAAGTCTATTTTCTTTGGGAAAAGAAGAAAAAATTCCCACAGATACTGTAATTTTTTGTTTGAGTCACTAAAATATTAGTAACCAGGAACCATCAGTATAAAGACAGATATAATTTCATTTAAATGTAGTTTAGCTTAGGGTTTAAGAATTGGGATGGAAAAGGGGGCAGGTATATCATTCCTTAGCCATTTTTTCCTCAATAGTGATATGCCAATTCCCCCAGAGTTACTTTTTTGCTTATGGATGTTTTACCTGTATGAGGAATCAGTGTAGTACAAGATTCACATGTTTTATTTTAAATCTTCTCTAAGCAGTAACAAATTTCTGTTTATTTGTATTTAAAATGTACTCTTATAAATGCACATACAGGCAGTTATGTTTGTTCTATAAAGACTGTTACACTGACTTTGTCACATTTTGTGATTTAGCTGCACCTTTAGCCCTTCCTGATGTGCCTGGCTTTTCTTAAGTGTGAGATGCCTGTTTAACATCTTCCTCTGCATGGAATCTTGCAGTTCTTTCATTTCTAAGCCACTTGGTGGTCTCCAGGCTGCTTGTAAGCAGCCTGTCAGTACTTCAGCTATCTTGTCTTCAGCACAGCAGCTGAAAAGTGCCTTTTTATTAGGGAATGAATATGGGTTATTTCAATGGCATCCAGTAGCTAAACAAGTGTCTTAAAACAAATGTACTCATTTAGAACAAAGACTTCTCAGAGATTGTAAATCATTCAAGCAGACTGTACTAATGTGCATCACTTGCGTGTTGTACTACCCAATCTCAGTATTTTGGACCTGTCTAATCTGTTGATTTCCAAGTTTCCCAACTGGATTCTGGAAATAGATCACTGTCTTTTAATTGCCATTTCTCATTTTACACTTTGCTAGTGTTTTTTCAATAGACGTGCTGCTGTTATTTGCTCTTAGGATACACAGGCATGAAGGCATCTGAGACTAAAACTAGCATTTTCCTATCACAAGACTCCAGTTCCAATGATATGCATAAAACTATAGGCCTGGCTGTTGAGGAAAAATATTCTTCCTCTCTCCATTTGAAATAATATCTTTTAACACCTGTAGGAAGGCATTTTTTCAAGTTTGCATTATGTTTAATTTCTAATTAAACATAATTAATTTTGATCTTGCAAATCACAAGTTAATGTGATTTAAAGGCTGTGTATTATCTCTTGATAACCTGTTTTCAGTTTTTAACTGACCTTCACTGGTGTGCTTTTCAGTATTGACAGCTTTCACCTTAGTTGCTTTCTGAATGGATTGCTGAGGTAGTTGTGTTTTTAATTTACAGGCATACTTTCATTAGAAAAAACTCAAAACCAAAAAACACCCCACTAAAACCACACAAACTTTCCCCATGTGCACTCTATGCACCCACTACCTCCAAAAGACTTTACTTCTGTCATTTTAATAGAAATAAGGATTTTTTATTTCCCAATTGTCACCTTATATGGGCATGCCACTCTTACTTGGTTTCCCTCTCTCTGAAGAAAATAGATTGTCCATTAACAAATGTCTCACAGCATTAGTTTGCAAAATCTTCAGCTATGAGTCATTCAGTCCTTTGTGCCACACTCTGAAGTCTTCAGTTTAAAACCACAGTACATTTTTAAATATCTGCACTATTGAAAAACCATTTCTCCTGGGACTCTTCTTTCCTACTTGCTGTCCATTTGTTATAATTTTGCTTGTCTGTTTGCTTTGAGCCTTTTCTTGTTTCCCTTGGGCATTTCTTCTGTAGCTAAACAGCCTGCCTTGTCTTGTTTCCAGGCAGAGATCTAGGCAAAACAAAACTTTGCCAACTTGAGCTAAAGCTCTCGTTATTTGTTTGGGTAACTGGAGGGCAAGTTTCTAGCCATGCCTGTCTTTTGGAGTTAACAGATGAAGACATGGAGTTCTGTGAGACACGCATTACCTTTTAAAAAGGCTACATTTATGTGCCCATCCACAGATAAACTTGTGCCTGAACTTAAGTCCTCTTTTGCTTAAATTTGTATGAAAAATCAAAAGCAGCCTCTCTGCATAGATCTTCAAAGTGTACTCTGTAAAATTATTGCAAAATCTTTTAAACAATGCAGCATTATCTTCTACTTTCTGAGCCCTGTATTGCCCCTCTGTACCTTCGCATGTCTCCAGTTCTTCTTTAACATTTCTTCAGTGTCACTTTCAGTAACTGGGAGAGAGTTCTGGAAAAGGGTAGATGGGGAAACAGGAGGTGAGAAATAGAAGGAAAAAAGTGAACTCAAGGGAATGCTCTTTTCTTACTTTTCCACTCTCTTTTTGTACTGTCTTCATACAACAGTGTATGTCTTTGTCCAAAAGGGGTGGAGAATGGGGTGTTCAAAAAGGCTTTAAAATTGATTTATGATGATACAGTTAGAGATAATTAACTAACTGTCTGAAGCAAATAGTACTACAGGTGGTTTTTTCTCCCCTCTCTGTGACCAAAAATCATGAAAGGCAACATAATTAATTGTAACTTTCTGCGTGTGGTTTTTTTTTCCCCTTTTGAAGTACTGTTTGGCACAGTGCATTTAGTTTGTCTTCCAGACCACCTCCTAACTGTGGTGAAGCATGTTGTACATTTTTAGTGCATGACTCATTTCAAGCTTGTAATGTGTTGCCATGCTTGATATCAAAAGGCTTCAAGCACCATCTGCTGTCTGAAATCAGCTACTGTGCAATTCCTCTGTATTTGCTACCAGTGTTAGTAGCTTCCTGGCATTTTCAGGTAATAAGAGCACTGTAGGCTTTTAATCTTGGGAGAAGTGAAAACATGTTTGTGTGTGCCTGCTCATAGAAGCTTTTAAATTTTCAGTATTAACTTTTATGTCAGGAATTGTGTCATGGAATTTATATAAGGCATTTTCTGATAGGACTTTTTGGCAGAGGGTTTTTTTGGTACAAAAATACAGCTCTACTGTATACAATACCAATATCTACGGTAGAATTTGAGATAAAGCAAAAATGTAAATCTGTTCTCACCTTTCCTTTAGGTGGCAGATAATGGAAAACCACCGTTGTCATCTTTGACTTACATTGATATTAGAGTTATTGAGGAAAGCATTTATTCTCCAGCAATACTGCCTCTGGAAATCTTTATCACAGCCTTTGGGGAAGAATATCCAGGTGGCGTCATTGGAAAAATTCACGCAACTGATCAAGATGTTTATGATACCTTGACATACAGTCTGGACCCCAAAATGGAATCCTTGTTCTCCGTTTCCAGTACTGGTGGCAAACTAATAGCACATAAAAGGTTAGATGTAGGACAGTACCTCCTAAATGTCACTGTTACAGATGGAAAATTTACAACTGCAGCTGATATTATCGTCCACATCAGACAAATCACAGAAGATGTATTAAATCAGAGTATCGCAATACGCTTTGCAAACCTGTCCCCTGAAGAATTCATTGGTGATTACTGGCGCAATTTCCAGAGAGCATTAAGAAACATCTTGGGCGTGAGGAGAAATGACATCCAGATTGTTAGTTTGCAGCCTTCTGATCCTCCTTCTAATCTGGATGTCCTCCTGAATATTGAAAAGTCTGGTAGCTCTCACCACCCAATGAGAATGTTGCTCCACAAGATAAACTCTTCTGTGCCTGACCTAGAGGAGATTTTGGGTGTTAGGATAATTGATGTGTTTCATAAGCTCTGCGCAGGCCTGGATTGTCCTTTGAAATTTTGTGAAGAAAAAGTAACAGTGGATGAGAACGTGATGTCAACCCACAGCACAGCCAGGTTGAGTTTTGTCACTCCCCGTCATCACAGAACAGCAGTTTGTCTTTGTAAAGGTAAGAAACACAGTAAGGAAAACTGTATCCTTGAACAGATTGCCTGGTTTTAAAAAGTTGTAATCCACAGATGGAAATTTATATTAAGGTTAAGAATGTTCTGTAACTCTCTCCACAGTATTTGCCTAATTTTCTTCATAGTAAAGAGTAATTCTTTCTTTTTACCTCATTTCAAGAGCTTAATAATACAAGCTTATAGGAAGAGATTTTTATTTTTTTTATAATTACACCTTCATTTTCCATTTTATGAAAGAAGTTAATTTTTTTTTGTTGTTGCCTATTCTACATTGATGACCATTTTCATTATTGTGTGCCCAAAGGTAATTTCCTTCAAAGTACCTGAATACTTCCTTGTTTCTGCTTTGAGGAGTAGCCCCCACAGTTTCCAAACTTGGTTGGGAATAAGAGGGTAATATGGGAAATGAATAGTCATTAAAGTATATATAAGTATAAAGATTTCTAACAGAAGATTAATTTATCTTTATCTCCGAGGAAAAAAAACATTGCTTTTTAAAATCAGGACTTAACCTTGCTGGGTGAACTTGCATATATGAAGTAAATATTGAAAGCCTGCTCCTTTTCTGTCTCAAATACAAACTTGCATTTCTCTGCTCTCCCCAACCTGCTCTGTCCATGTTTAATATCTACATGTTGGGTTTCGTGGTGAATGATTCTAATGGTAAGCCTTAAACCACAACACCAGTTTCCCAATTTTACCAATTGAATTGAGTAATCAAGATAAGGATGAGCATCAGCCACTCTCTATGCTGTTTGTCTAGTCTGTGCCAGTCATGCCCCCTAACTGTTACTTTACTTCCTTGTCTGATAGTTAGGAATATCATTTGGGTTACTTTCAGCTACTGTACTTAATGTACTTAAGAGTCCCTTTTCACAAAATACCATTACCACTAACAGAAAAGAAATAATGGATTTGGTTTTACAGACGGGAAATGCCCCCTGATGAACAGTGTGTGTGAAGGAAACCCATGTCCTGAAGGTACTGAATGTTTAGGAGATGCAAAGGAAGGAAAATACACCTGTGTTTGCCAAGACAGCAAAGCTGGACAATGTCCTGGTAAGGAATTAACGCTAAAAAAATCTGTGTAAAACTATATTGCTTTCCAAATAAAAATTTTATTCCAGTCTTGTGCTAATACTTTTTTATGCCTTTCTGTATTCCTAAGCATCAGCTGGCTCTGCTGTGACATTTACTGGGAGCAGCTATGTGAAATATCGTCTCATGGAAAATGAGAACAAAGAGGAAATGAAGCTGACAATGAGACTTAGAACTTACTCTGCTCATGCAGTTGTTATGTATGCTCGAGGAACAGACTACAGTATCTTAGAGGTATATTAAAATCTCCTAGTGCATATCTCCTCCTTCCTACCTACCATCTTCTTACTATTCTTGTGCCAGATTAAGAGATTGAGTCATAACATTTCTGTAGAATTGTTATAACTGAAAATTGCCATTAAGGAAGGGTGTTACGCATCCAGGTGACAAACCTGTATGGAATTTTTTAAATGTGTAAACAAACAAAGCTTCTTGAATCATATATTTTAAACAGCTTTAAATTTATTTGCTTATAATACTGAAGTCCATACAGAAAAAGTAATTTAAAGCACAGGATGAAAGTTATTGAAGTATTGTAATATTTTGATTATGATCTCTGACTGCTTTACTAGTGAAAAAAATGCACACAATTAAAAGAACCATATAGAATAAATGACAATTGCTGTGACTGTTTGGAAAACAGTGTTATTAAAATGCTTTTGTCTTTCCAGCTAACATAAACATTTATAGGCATCAATATTTTATACTCTTTGAGTGTGCAGACCATTTATTGATGTGGTGGCTTTCCTCTGTAGATCCATAATGGAAGACTGCAGTATAAATTTGATTGTGGCAGTGGACCTGGGATTGTCTCTGTTCAAAGCACTCAGATAAATGATGGCCAGTGGCATTCCGTGTCTCTTGAAGTGGATGGAAACTATGCACGACTTGTTCTGGACAGGGTGCATACTGCATCTGGTACTGCTCCTGGTACTCTTAGAACACTAAATCTAGACAACCATGTGTTTTTTGGGGGTCATATTCGTCAGCAAGGTACAAGACACGGTAGAAGTCCTCAGGTCAGCAATGGTTTCAGAGGCTGTATGGATTCTATTGTACTAAATGGACAAGAGCTGCCCCTGAACAGCAAGCCACGGAATTACGCACACATGGAAGAATCTGTAGATGTCACTCCTGGGTGCTTACTGACTGCCACAGATGGCTGTTCAAGCAGCCCATGTCAGAATGGAGGCATCTGCAACGCACTGTCAAATGGAGGTACGCTGCTCTTTATTCTTCTGCTTTTAGTTTTCAAAACTGCTTCTCAAATTCTCTGCTTTGAAGGACAAAACAACTTTGTGCATAATTCTTGCTTTCCCTGAGCTGTAGCAGGTTGGTTGATGAATAGGTAGGAAGGTTGTGTGTGCCTTCTAGATTCAGTTCCTTGGGGTATGAAGTAGACAAAGTCCATCTGGCAAAGTGGGGACACCTGAGGTCCATCCTCTTTAACTGCCTACTTTGGAATCTTTCTTTAAAATTCTGAATTCATTGGGACAACCCACGTTTTGTGAGAGAAATGGAAATTATCCTTCGGTCATGTTCAAGGAAGCTCTTACTGTTAGACTTTGCCTCATCTTTCGGTAAAAACATTTCTATTTTTTTTTCATGCTTTCTCTTTTTAACAGGTAGTTGGGTAGGGAGGAATTTACCTTAAATCTGTAGGTGGTCAGGGAGGATTTTTATCTCACATCCAGTAAAGCTGTATGCATCTTTCAAAAATACTGTGTTTGATTTCAGGCTACTACTGCAAGTGTGCACCTTTGTTTATGGGAACTCACTGCGATGTAAGTGTCAACCCATGTGCTTCCAACCCCTGCCTTTATGGTGGGACTTGCATCCCAGTCAGTGATGATTTTATCTGCCAGTGCCGAGGACAATACACAGGTCAAAGGTATGTTTGTATGGTTCATTGTATCAATGAACTCCTTAGAAAACAGACTATAAATGTAACACTTTTTCTGGTTCCTTTTTTTATCTATTTCCTACTTAAAGCTCAAACTTTGAGACAAAATTTGGAGTTGGCTGAAGTTAACAACAGCCCCTGTGTTACAGCCCTGAATCCCACATAATAAACTCACTTGCAGTAAGGTAATGGTTCATGTGTTTTTGTTTGTTTTGCCTTTGCAGATGCCAGCTGGGTCCATATTGCAAAGACAATCCTTGCAAAAACAGTGGCAAGTGTATTGACAGTTTGGATGGACCTGTTTGTGAGTGTGAAGCAGGCTTTCGGGGAGAAAGGTAGGTAGCGTTCCACATATATTGAATTTTAGTAGTATTAACTGACAGATTACCCGTTCAAACTGGTTGAAATGTGGGATGTTGATAAAATAGCAAATTGCATGTTAGTGTGCAATAGATATTAAATGTATCTAAGATTATTGAGAACAAGATTACAACAAAGTCTACTGATGTAAACTAAACATGACTGCTGTGCTCTGTTTCTGATAGGTGCCTGTCTGATGTCGATGAATGCATAGAAAACCCATGTCTCAATGGTGCCCTTTGTGAGAATACTTATGGTTCATATCACTGCAACTGTAGTCGTGGATTTGGAGGCAAACACTGCACAGACATTGTTCTTAATAAATATGTTTCAACATCTTGGAACATTAGCTTAGCTGAAGTGATTGGGATTATTGTTTTCATCGCAGGAATCTTTTTTCTAGTTGTGATTTTTGTCGTTTGCCGCAAAGTGGTTGGTAGAAAGAAGAAGCACCAGCCAGAACCTGAAGACAAGCAACTGGGAACTACAACAGCCTTCTTGCAAAGACCATATTTTGATGCAAAATTAAATAAGAACATTTATTCTGACATCCCACCACAGGTTCCTGTTCGTCCCATTTCATACACTCCAAGCATTCCAAGCGACTCCAGGAACAATCTTGACAGGAATTCTTTTGAAGGGTCTGCTATCCCTGAGCACCCCGAGTTTAGTACTTTTAACCCAGATTCTGTACACGGTCACCGGAAAGCTGTAGCTGTTTGCAGTGTTGCACCAAATTTGCCACCTCCACCTCCCTCCAACTCACCTTCAGACAGTGATTCAATACAGAAACCCAGCTGGGATTTTGACTATGACAGTAAGAGATGTTCTTATTTTTTACTTTCCTGTTAAATGTGTGTACTGGTACAATTTTAATATAAGTACAAGTCTTTGTCTGTACCTTTTAGGATACAAAAGACATTATGACTTTACTGGGTTTTGTCTCTGATCAGGCTTCATGCTCTACCAAGTTTTGTAAAAATGTGCAGATCTCAACTTTAAACTGTATTGATTCTTTAATCTAGAATCTATTCATTGTCTCACTTGAAACTTTTTCTTTCAGCTAAAGTAGTAGATCTTGACCCCTGCCTTTCTAAGAAGCCTCTGGATGAAAAGAACTCCCATCCTTACAGTGCTAGAGAAAGCATGTCTGAGGTCCAGTCTCTCAGCTCCTTCCAGTCTGAATCATGTGATGACAATGGTATGTAAAATGCAATCATTCTCTTCTGCTGCTTATGTTCATTTGTTCTGTCTTAGCATCTGTATCTCTTAGTAACAGTACGATTTACATATATTGAATATATATTAAATAGTAGCTTATTTAATATATATTTGTATTTGCTTATGTTAATACCCAGATCTGTTAATTTTTAAAAAAATATTTTACCTATCTTAAGCCTGTTAATTACTGTGCCTTAAAGTTATGTAATCATTCTGCTGTTAGAATATTACAGTGAAAATGCAACTCAAGTTGTTCAGAGCCTTGTGTTTAAAACATATTAAAATTTGGTAAACTCTTCTAGGTTATCACTAGTTATTACCTTATGCAAGAATACAGTGAATTTAAGAAATGGCCTCTGCACAAATATAACTTTAGATTTGCCATTCATCTCTTAGTAAAAAACTTTCTGGTGTTACAGTTTCATTTGTTTCCTTCTCTTTTTCTTGCTGCGACCTCAGCTCCCATATGGATCAGATCAGTTCTGAGTGAGAGCAGAGTTTAAGGGACTGCTTGTAAGTTTGATTACTTTAGTAATGAAGGAAACTGCACAAAAAGGAATTTTGTTATCATAGAACAGTATATTTGGCTTTCACCATGATTGAAATGAATTCATAAAAACATCTCATACATCAAAAAAAGCCAATGTAAAAATATAAATATTTTGATCACACCTCAAGTCCATCAAAATATAATCAACATACATATTTGTGGGTTTGATTATTATTAATTGGATGTCTTTTCCATTGTGATGGCAGATGCTTTTATAGTTGATATGAATGCATCTGTGTATTCAGAAGCATGTCATACTGATTGGACAAAGCCACAGTTGTCTCATAACTTAATTCACTACGTTAAGATGTGTTTTGACTCTTTATTTCAGTTTCTGCTTTTGTCTCTGCCTGGTAAAAAAGAACTTGAAATTCCTTTAGCATAGGAATAAAGAACATTCTGTTTCTCAAAGAAGTAGATTGTAATTTGTTATTAACATCATGACAAAATACCCATCTGTTTAATGACTGGTGAAAGTAAAATGGTATGCTTACAGTCCTCATCATTTTATCAGTAGACCTGATACCAACTTTCAACTTTTTTTCCTGCAGATTAAAGTCTTGTGTGGTACATGTTGTTCTCCCCTCCTCACTGTCTCATATATTTAGTATATTCTTTTTTCCCATTTCTTGTCATGTATTGATTACTCATTAATGCATCATTTTAAGAGAAATAGCTGTAGCATCATAGATACTGTTCCTTCCTTCCATTTTGGTAGATTCAGTATTCATTAGCTTGATATTTAATCCCTGAGCTGTGCAAACAAGTTGCATGTGCTTACTTCATTTTACCCTATAAGAATAAATCCTCCTCCATTGCAAAACTATCCTGGGGAAAGGGGAGGACATAAAAAATACATTCATTTTAGGTTTTTTTTAAATAAGCATGTAACAGCCTGAATTTGGTATTCCTACTGTGCTATCCCTACTTCATACAAAGCTTAAGTAGATCAGTAACAGAAGTTTTCAGTAGGTATTTTTCATGGTCTAGCCTTTTAGTTCATTTCAGGGAAAATTTCTTTCCCCGTATCTTTCATTGGCAGGGAGAGAATGTAGTTTACATTTTCAAAAGAGAGCTCTACTTTGTAGGAGAACTCCTTAATTCACCCAACACAAGCCTTGAGAAAAGTCTAGGTTGTTGCTATGTAGATAAAGTATTATGCAAATGAGTATATTTAGGCAACATTTCAGAAATTCTAATACAACTTGAGCAGCCTTGTGCTCATGCAAAATGTGCCTCATGAATAGTTACAAGTACTTCTGTATGTTTAGCAAGAATAAAATTGAGCTTTAGATATGTGTTTTATATATTACATGCAACTACTTTCTAGGTAGAGAGTAGATGTGTATGTACACCGAAAATCTTGCTCTATAAAATGCTAATGAACTGCAATTTCACAGTGTTGATGGTGGTTTTTATGTGTATCTGTATGCTGTTTAAAGTGATACTAACTATAGGTTTGTTTTAATTTGCTCCTTTTATACCTTTTACAAGCTTCCATAGTGACTGTAATACACCTTGTCAATGCTGTTGTTGACTCGGTGGAAAAAGAAGGTATATACATGTTTTCATATTTATTTTCTGCTTTGGCAGCATAATGCACGTTTGTCTTCTTACATTGTCTTCTAGTAATGTAGCCCTAGCCAGATGCGAGTTATAAAATATCATTTACTTAGACTTCCTGATAAGTTTTATCAAAACATATATTTATATTGTATATCTGTTAATATTCTTGCATATGCTGTAGATGCCCTGTAAACAGGTTTCAAAGGGTGATTTCTTGGGGAAAAAAGGGATTGGCATAAAAAGATCTTGGTGCTTACTCTCTTCTGAAAATATTCATACTAAAGCTGCCAGCAGAATTGAAACGACATCAAAGGCAAATACATACAGTACTGTAGATGAAACAGCAGCAGCCTCTGCTTCCTTTTCTTCTCCCACCCACACCTGTTCATACCTTGTCCAGCTGAGCAGAATCAAAATGCTCTGCTATCAGTACTCACTTTCTTGGTCTTCAGATCAATCTGTCTCTCAAACAAAAGATTTTTGTCTGCAGCTGAGGTAAATAGCCATACACATCCCTCTCAGTTTAAGTAGTTCGCAACTATCCAGCCTTAGAACAGTACCTGAAAGATATGTTTGGGTATATGTATGTACACACACATATTTGTGTGTGTGTGTGTGTGTGTATGTGTGGTATGTATTTGGAAGTTAGAAAGAGGCAAAGTTGGCATTTTCAATGGCATTTGTTTCATTTCTGCTAACATTTAAGAACTAACCACTCTGGAAAACACAAACTCTTTACAAAATAATAGTAGTAATAAAAGTCCCAGTGAGTCTATACAAATGCTTAGTGTTGTTTTAATTGACTAAATAGTACTTTAGATTCCAGTAAAAGGCAAATTATTCACTCCATGATCATGAATTTGCAGAGGTTTCTTCTGAAATAACATCTAGTGTATACTTCCTATTTCTAGATACAGACTAGGAAACATGTTTTTTTACTAGTTCTTCTTAAAATGAAGCCAGTGTAAGAGCATAAAATTGATTATAGTAGCTAAAGTTTCTCTTTGGTTTGTTATCTGAAGTACACCCATTTTAATTTACACAGACATGCAAAATAAAGTAGACAAATGCAAAGATTTCTAATTACTTGAGAGTATTTCATTAATGAGGGTGACATTTCATTAATGTGTACTTATAGACAATAGTTCTCAGTGCAGAAAAATTGCAATGCTCATTACTTGGGAATGGGAGAATTACAAGACTAAAAGAGGCCAGATCTAGAAGGGAGATATTTAATAACTTACTCAGTTTTTCTCTGAGGCTTTAACTGGTAGAATATAAAAATTATAGATGTAGTTCTCAAGTCAAAGATAAAAGTATTGCTTGGTGTTTTAGTATCACTATAAGATAAATACAAACATTGTATGCATTGTAGTTGTAGAGAGATTAAATATGTCCTCCTCAGCTGCTTCTTAACATTTGAAAGTTTCTGTTCTTAATAAGCATTTCTTCTTTCAAAGCATCTTAGGTAAAGAGTTCTACTTTTGAGCACCCTCAAGAGGGTGTCAGTTCAAGCAGCAGAGATCCTTACCCAAGCCTTCAGCAAGGTCAAGTTCTGGGACAGATGGTCCTTACCTTTAGTCTCCCCAAGCATTTCTGTCCAGCAGGTATCCTGGAAGCATGAACTGTAGCTAATCTCATCGTAGGACAGTTTTAGGCCTGTGTTCTCTGCACTGCTCCTCAGCTTGTAGCTTGATGTAAATCAGCAGCGCTGAGTGCAAGACAAGATATAGCTCCAGTCTAGCAGATTGTGCTAAATAAAGATGGGCACATCCGGTTCTAGTTTGTGTTTCTGTCATTTATGTAAAAGGGTCTTTGCCTCAGAAGAAGAGGAAAACCAAGATCTTTCTATTCCTTGGTAAAAGTGCTCTAAATCATAAAGCCTATTGGCTTTAGTTTTGCACCCAATTTCCCAGGAAAAATAAAGAATGTTGTCTTCTAAGCAGACTAGTAGTCAGAACCTTCTCCTGGAGTTGAGGCCAGAGATGTTTTAAGAGTCTCAGAGCTCAGACTGACGTGTCCATTAGTCTGAACAGTATTTTTCTTGTCTGGGCTAGTTGAGCTTAAAAAAATAGGAACTTCTCTCCAAAAAGTCAACCTCTGTCTCTTCAGTCTTCCAACAGACGAAAGTATGAATTCTTAGGAGAAGATTCTGCTATTAGGATAGGTATCACTCATCCTTAAGATTCCTGAAGAGAGAAAAGTTTAATATTTGTCAGATAACACAGAGCAGTTCTCTGCTGAGCATGAGTTGCTGAAATTGCTGTACAAAGGAAGGAAGTTTTCCCACTGCTTTGTGTATGGAAGCCAGACGCTAAAGGAAGAGTTACCTTGATACTTGAGAGATACTCGAAAGTGTAAGTGCCAATAGATGGAGCCCTGTACAGAAAAACAAGGGCAGGTACAAAGAAAGAAAAAAATCAGATCAAGTCCTGTTACCCTCTGTAGCAGAAGTCCTGCATATACTGATACAAGGATTCCAGCAAACTCCAAGCTGCAGATTTTACCACAAGACAGCTGTGTCCCAGATGGGCTGTACATTAATTCAGCAGCTGTCCTACAGTTCAAATCTTAACAAATAAGAAGCCAAGGAGAAAATTTTTTTAAAAGCCAACTTTAGTATTGGGAATTAAACTGGACAAAGCAGCATGAATGTCATAGTGGCTAGTAATTGTTTGTCTTCACATTGGTTCTACTGTTTGATTCCTAAATACAGATGTTTTCTCATTTTTCTTCTCATTCTGCCATCTAAAGAATCTTTTGCTGTTCCTGACCTCAGCAATTCAAGAGGTGACTTCTGCATGCAGTTCATTGATGTTCACCAAAATATTTCTGTTAATATTTGGTTTTAACACAGACTTACTATCAGTTGCTTGCTGTGCATTTGTCTGCAGTGGTTTCTCTTTACTAGATTTGCACTATATTACAACAGTGTATTATATTTTTATTGGTATTCAGATGAGAGAAATTATTGATTTTTAGTGAGTTTAGGCTTACATCTAGTTTCCAGCAGACAAATGCAAACTTATTCAAAGGGAGTTTGCAAGAGAGGATTAAGTCCAGTCATTTTTGCATGCTTAAGCTTGATTTTCCTGTTTTGTTCTTGTATTTGAATGTGGAATGTCTTTACTAATAATCAAAGATTTTTATCAGAAGTGTGGCAGTTGCTGTAGAGCTAACAGAATTTTGTGGAATTAACTTTATAATTTGCTTAAGCAGTAAAGTCACTTTAAATAGTCTGAACACTTTACCTAATAGAAATTGCTTCTTTAATGTGACAAAGTCATGGCTTATATATGCTAAATATATTCTTAAGAAAACTAAGCTTTTGTTATCACCTTAACTAATTACTCAAAAACAATTAAGTGTTTAGCTGCACCAGGCAGAGTGTTGATTCTTTGCTATCCAGTGAACAATTCTATACCTTATGTATTGTGACAGCACATTCCATAGGTGACTAGAACTCTTCCCATGTTAGGTGTCATGTCCGAGAAAATGTACAAGTTCAAGTGTGAATGATGCACTATGCATGGCATAATGTTGAATGTTTTTTGTGCAACCAGGGCAAACTGCTGATTAACAAGTAGTGATCACAGTGATTGCATTGTCTTAATACATGTGTTATTTTCTCAGTTCAGATTGACTTGAATACAAGATAGTAATACTACTTTTTTTTTAATAACTTTTCAGGTTATCACTGGGATACATCAGATTGGATGCCAAGTGTTCAGTTGCCAGGTATCCAAGAGTATCCAAATTACGAAGTGGTTGAGGAGTCAGCTCCCCTCTACACAGATCCAAATGCCATTGATACAGACTATTACCCTGGTGGTTATGACATAGAAAGTGATTTCCCACCTCCACCTGATGACTTCCCTGCACCTGATGAGCTTCCACCGTTACCACCTGAATACAGCGACCAGTTTGAGTCAATACAGCCACCCAGAGACATGCCAGCCGTAGGTAGCTTGGGTTCTTCTGCAAGGAGCAGGCAGAGATTTAACCTGAATCAGTACCTTCCCCATCACTACCCTGCAGACATGTCAGAACCTCAGACTACACCCAGTGGTGGCAGCAGCAGCTACAGAGAGCCGTATGCTCCGTACTCCCTGGGGTTCAATCAAGACTTTGAAGCACCCACTGTAGACAACATGTCCATGTCTGTGTATGCTTCCACAGCCTCCTGCTCAGATGTGTCAGCATGCTGTGAAATGGAGTCTGAAGTCATGATGAGTGACTATGAGAGTGGAGACGATGGTCACTTCGAAGATGTGAAAATTCCTCCACTTGATTCCCAGCAACATACAGAAGTCTGACACACTCAACAAAAGTGCCTGGACTGTAACAAACTTTATCAAATCTAGAACAATTTTCAAGAGTTTTTTTTATTTTTTCTTCTCTTTTTTTCCAGCCACAGTGAAATGCTTTTGTTTCAGTGAGCTAAACTGGCATGGCAGCATTGGATCATGCAATTCATTTCACTAAATGAACCTCCTTCCATTTCCTGACCTACTGTATTTGGAAAGTTCCAAGATTTCCATTGGCTGTGCCATTTCTGAACATCCTTTATGTACTTACATTGTTCTATGTTTAAGAAAAATCACATACCACTTCTCCATGTTAGCATGATGCATATATTTATATAGTTCTAATGCAATTAATTTTCTCTTACTTTTTGTAAATTTTATGTACAGTTTTGATTTTAATAGTTTTAACTAGATTTTGTAGATATTTTGTGAATTTGTTTTCCACTGAAACTAGTGATGTTAGTGTGCCATTAAAAATGAGCACCCTGACTTATTACAGTCAGGGCATCACTGTATGTATTCCCCTGAAAACTAAGGTTTGACATTTCATTGTAAAACATTCAGCATATTCACACAATTTCAATTGTACATACATTAGGTCTGATATTTTTCTGGGTCAGCTATATGGAAATGTCTTAAATGGGTTGCTGTATTTTAGAACTGTAAACATTTTTTTCCCTTCTTGGAAAGTGTGTTGGGGACCCTCTGCATACCAGTTTAGAACCAAAACCACCGTGACACAGTTTTTATAGTGTCTGTATATTTGTGATCCAATGGTCTTGTAAAGGTTTTTACTGAAAATTACCATTAGCCAGTCTTTCTTACTGACAATAAATTATTAATAAAATACTTTAGCTTTGCTCTGTGTATCTCTATTATATAATATACCATTGACAAAGCATTCCATGCAGCATTTTTTAAGTCTGTATATGTTTTGTACTGTATTAAGTTACTTGCTCCAAGCAACTCGTTTTCCTCTCCTCCAAAATCAGCCTGCAGCTGTGTTAGAGATGCTCACGAGATGGCAGTGTGTGTCTGCTTAATGGTGTTTTTAAAAGTAATCGGGCCAGTCTGAATAAAGATTGATGGGTATCAAACTGCAGTAGCCTTCTCGGTAGTTTGCATTTTTCTTTAAACATATAATATCAGCTATGTAAATTGCTGAATATTTTTTCTCAAGTCCCAAAAATATATTAAAAAAAAAAATCCCCAAGATCTTTAAAGCAGTTTCTCCTCTCCTTTATCACCTGAATACTTACTTTGATGACTAGTTACCCCTTGATTGTGCACCAGCATGCTGAAATGGCTGTGTCATTGTCTGACTTGGTGCTATATAGTTGGTGGTTTCCTGCAATTATATTTCAATTGTAGTTTCGTACATTAAGTTCACACTAGAAGTTTACCTTCAAGAAGTAAAGATGGAATACAGTTTTCCTGTGTATTATCCAGCTGTTTTTCTGACTAGAAAAGAACAAAGCCTTTAACAGAGTTCTCTAGCATAAATTTGACCTGATGGTAAGCTAAAGGAATAATATAACTGTCTTCTGCCTCTTGCTTGAGGGACATTTTTTAAGTTCAGAACAGATTTCCTGGCACATTAGTGAATTTTTAATATAGCCTGGAATCCTTTCAGCTCCACCTCCATTTTGTTCCTACTGTCATAAAGTTCTGTAGCCTAGAAATATACAATATTAGATTCTCTCAGTCATGAGAGCTAAGCCTCAGCCTTCTACCATCTAGGGGAACAGGGTACTGTATTTGGAGTGCTATTTATATACAAAATGGAACAACTGCCAGCTTGGCAGCTGTATAAAGGAAATTGGGTGGATTACAGGACACAGCCAGGCACAGACATTCCTGTGTTAACTTGCCCATATGCAGGTTAAGAATCTCATGACTTATGTAAAAAGGCTAAAAAATCAGTAGGTTTAAACCCACATTGTGCCTGTGCACTGCAATATTCACCCTGATAACTAAGAGCCTTTTGTACATCAGACTGTTTTAATTTTGTTACTTAATATCTTGAGTCTTACAGAACTGTGATCAGAGGGTGTCACACATTCTGTAGTGGTTCGCATCAAGGCCCATCTTGAGCAAGGAAATTTAAGCTTAGTGGCAGCTCTGCTCAAGATTCCTTACTATGTGCTGCTCAGCAGGAATGGTCTCAGGAGTCAGCAAGAGGAAGACGCTGCACAAATTTGCATTATTTCTCAGTTGATAAGGATTCCCAGTAAAGATGTTCCCAGCCTGCTCTACAACTACATTTTCTAAAGTTACTAATTTACAGAAGAAAGGCTTGAAGACAGTTTTTTAAAATTGAGAGGTGTGAAAGGACTGGAATATCAACACTTCAATATACTTCTATTTGTAGTACTGTGAACTGAAGGCTAACATAGAACAAGAAGCTCAAAAGGAACAATGTCTACAATTATTCTACAATGAAATTCCGTGTAGGTGTAAGAGAATGTTTTGTTGAAAGTATCAGAATATATATATATATATATTTATTATTTTTTACCTCTTCACAAGAACTGTGCTGCTAGGCAACATGAAACAGCCAGGTTATACTTCACAGCAGAAAACAAGGCTGCATCATAACACTCACTTATGGAAATAGCAGGCATTTTCAACTTCACAACAGCTTTGCTGGTGGTGTGTAAAGCAAGGACACGTTGGACAAATTCTCCTGTTGTAGGGACGTTTTATCACCTAATTCAGGTCCAGTAAGTGCAATTAAACCTATTTTCCCTCACAGAGCTACAGCGATACACCAGATGAAGCTGGTGACATTTTAAACCCAATTAAAACTGATACAGCAGAGCGCTGCTGTTTGACTCAACGGTAGTCCAATACATCAGAAGCACTGGCCAGGTGATTTATTTTATAAGCCAAACACTTTAAAATAAGGAATTTCAGTGAAGTCACACATTCACTATTCCAGTGTTCATCTGTCCTCATGTTGTCACACCAAGAGGTTTATGTTGAGATGTAGTTTCATGTGTTTCAATTTTTGCCCATTCCTTCTTACCCTGCCAAAGGCACCACTGAGAAGAGTCTCTGTCTTTACAGCTTCACATCAGGTATTTATAAACATAGTAAGTTCCCCACTGAGCCTTTTTTCCCTAGTTTTACCTGTCTCAGTTCTCTCAGCCTCCCATATGAAAGCAGCTCCAGTCTCTTAATCATCTTACTGGCCCTGTACTAAACTGTAGTTAACTCCCCCGTGGAAGTATATTTTTTTTTCTCTTTTGAAATACTTATAAGCTAGTAGAATTTAAAGTTTTATTGAGCAGGTTTGAGTCAAGCTCATCGCTGCTTTTTCCACTCTACATTTTGAGTGAATGAAATGTCACTTTGCCTTGAAGCAGGGAACAAACTGCAATTCTACCTGGTTAAGAGTAATTGAGGCAGAGACAACAATAGACAACCCCATGAAACTTCTTTCATTCAATATTTAACACCTGGTCTGAGAACTCCAGGAGTCAGGCATATATGCTTAGTAGAAGGAACATGGACAGAATACCAGATTTTGGGCCCTTTTCCAAGGATATTTACTCAGATTGTTTTTTCACTGTTCCCTGTGCTACCTATGGCATCCATGAAACAAGTACTGTCCCAAGAATCCACATCTAAGGAGAGTTCTTGCACTGCCCGAGGGATACAAATCTGAATCTACTCAAGCCAAAGAAGGTATGAAATCTGTCTCTAACTTCAAGCTCCATTTTGGAGTAGAGGGGTAAGAAGAAATGCACTACTTCCACCTTGAATCTACTTGTAAAGTCCTTGAAGGAAGACAGCTGCAGGAATTAGTCCATGTTGTACCAAGGGTTCATGGCTGACACCTGTCTGCAAGACAGAACAGTGCTGAATAAGTGCAGATCACCAAAGTGCCTTGAATGACTCCTGACTCAGCCTTGCCCCTGGAGAAGTCATGCTGACTGTCTTGAATCACCTCCCTGTGCCTTTAGCCCAGCTTCTGGGACGACCTGTTCCATGACCTTCCCAGACACAGAGGTGAGGCTGACAGGTCGGAAGTTCCCAGGGTCCTTCTTTCTACCCTTTCTAAAGATGGGCACTATTGTTTCCCTTTTTCCAGTCACCTGGGACTACCTGACTGCCATGACTTTTCAAATACCATGGAGAGTGCCTTGGCAACTATGTCAGGCAATTCCCTTAGGACTCTGGGATGCACCTCATTGGGTCCCACAGACTTATGTACATTCTGGTTCCTCAGAGGGTCACAAACACAATCTTTACTTACAGTTGGAGGGACTTTGCTCCCCCAGTCCCCCATCCTGCTGTCCATCCTCTTGAGAGGTGTAGGAAAAGAGGTTTCCATTGAAGACTGAGGCAAAAAAGCTCTTGAGTAGCTCAGCCTTTTATTCATCCTTCTGTGCTGGAGTGACTACATCAGTGGACAAGGGAAGAGCTACAGATGTCATTTATCTGGACTTAGGTAAAGCCTTTGACAGGCTCTGCATTGGAGAGACGTGGATTTCATGGGTGGGCTGTTAGGTGGATAAGGAACTAGTTGGATGATCACATCCAGAGGGTAGTGGTCAACAGCTCATAGCCATGATGGACATCAGGAGAAGTGGTGTCCCTCAGGGGTCTGTACTGGGACCAGTGCTATTTAATATTTAAACAATAAATAATAATGTAGTATTTAATATTTAATTATTAATATAAATATTTTAATTATTAATTTAATATCTTCATTACATAGATAAAGGGACCAAGTGCACCTTCAGCAAATTTGCAGATGACCCCAAGCTGAGTGGTGCTGTTGACACACCTGAAGGACGGGATGCCATCCAGAGGGACCTGGACAAGTGGGGCCATGGGAATTTCATGAGGTTTAACAAGACCAAGTGCAAGGTGCTGCACTTGGTTTGGGGCAACCCCTAGTATCACCACACAGGCTGGGGGATGAACAGGTCAAGAACAAAAAGAACTTAGGAGGTGCTGGTGGATGAGAGGCTGGACATGTGCACTTGCAGCCCAGAAAGCCAAACATGTCCTGGGCTGCATCCAAAGCAGCATGGCCAGAAGGGCTAGGGAGGGCATTCTGTCCCTCTGCTCTGCTCTGATGAGACCCTCCCTGTGTCCAGTTCTGGGGTCCAAAATACATGAAGGACCCCAGAGCTGGTGGAGCAAGTCCAGAGGAGGCTACCAAGTTGATCAGAGCAATAGAGCACTTCTTCTATAACAGAAGGCTGAGAGAATTGTGATTGTTCAACCTGGAAAAGAGAAGGCTTTGAGGTAACCTAATTGTAGCATTCCAGTACCTGAAGGGGACCTACAAGAAAGATGGAGACTATTTACAAGAGCCTGTAGTGGCAGGACAAGAGGGAATGGCTTCAAACTGGAAGTAGGTTTAGATTAGATATTAGAAAACAATTCTTTTTTTCTACTGTGAGGATGATAACACACTGGAAGGGGTTGCCCAGTGAAGTTGTGGATGCCCCATGTCTGGATGTGTTCAAAGGGAGACTGGATGGAGGTCTGAGCAACCTAGTCTGGTGGGAAGTGTCTCAGCCCATGGCAAGGGCTTGTAACTAGATGATATTTTAGGTATCTTCCAACCCAAACCCTTCTATGACTCTATGATTCACAAGCCCTGTCTGGATCACAGCTCTGCAGACATCAGCTGTGAACATCCACACCAAGGTGCCCGCAGCCTCCACACAAGGAGTGTACACATATCACTGAAAGCTCTGCACACGCTCCACATGTCAGACAACAAAGAGGTGGGTGCCTCAGTTTCTTTTCATAGCTCTTGCCAATTTTTAGCATTAAATGGCTTTCAAGCCCACACAAGCCTTCATAAAAATACTAAAAAGATGAAGTCCCCATTAACCCAAGCATGCTGAAGCAGACATAAATTCTGGCAGCATTACTCATTCTTTCACAGCTGCAGTGGGGGAGAATAAAAATCAGAGAAGCACAGTGCAATATCCAGTGCAGTTGCAAAGCAGAAAAATGGGATCTTTCCTTTAATCTTACAGAAAAAAGTTTAAGAGAAACATAAGGAGAATTATTTCCCCTCATGTAAGGAGAAAAATTGCTAATAATCAAAAGCTCATTAATTATCAATGCCCAACATCCGTTGCTTAACCTGCTAACACACATCTAAAACTTCATACACAAGCAAGTTAGGCATTGGAAGCAGTCACCCAGGAGTCAAGGTTATCATTAAGAACATGACCTTAGAACAAGAGCAAACAGTCTCATTTAGCATTATCAAAGCTGAGCCACATGCCTTTCTAGACTTTTTGCTGCAGATGGTCATTTCTCAGTTTCTTATATTCTTATATGCTTGGATCGAAACCATCAATGTGAGGAAAAGCACTGAGAAGTCCAATTATGTGAATGAGTCATTCTATCCTTAATCCCCAGGGTCCCAATTGGAAAACACGCTAAGGAAGATGAATTGCTTTCAGAGCTTGAATTTAACTTTGAAGAATACGTGGGGAAAGATTATGCTGCTGCATCAAAAAGTTTGTTTTGTAATTTCATCTTTTTCTAGAGAACTTGAAGCACTGACAGTAATTTATGGCATAAAATTTCAAAGGCCTCCTGTTTAAACAACTAATACCTCATGATGGCCATAACAGGAACTTCTGCTTTGACTTTCACTGGGGAAAAATACCTCCACTCACAGAGAAAAAGGCTAAAAATATAATTAGCCTGACAAATGGAGCCTGATTGTATGTATTGAGCCTTTTTTGGTTTAAAGCCAAACACTGCTCAGTACCACTAAAATTTCACAGAACTCACCTCCAAAAACTCAGTGTAGCTGTTCAGAAACACCTAGGAAGAGGTGACTTCGGCTGAGTTGGATGAGACACCTAAAGGGTTTCAATCCACATCTTTCCCTGATTGCCCACCAAGAGCTGGAAGAGGCAAAGGAAGCTGGAAGGCCATCTAACCTGGGCAACAGGAAAAGATAAAAGACTAAAGATGCACCTGATACCCCAAGAAAACAAAAGCAACAAAACAACTACAGAAAAAGAAACCACTAACAACAAAATCACACAAACACACAGCCAACAACAACAGGAACTTACCAGCTCAGAGATAGGTATGCATAGAAGCAAAATGTGAGGAATTTTGAAAATCAGAGGAAGATAGCCACTAAAAGTAGAGAGCAGCTGAGGCAGAAAGAGGTTTTGCTTTAAGTCCAAGAAAGTATATCCTAATAACAGTTTCAAAGTCTTTTAGTAGGCCATGTCTTAACTATTTTAGACACTTAAACTCATAGCCTAGAGGCTTCCTCTGATTTAGTGTGGGCTAACTCTTGCTCAGTGTGGAAGCTTTTCCAAGAGCCAGATGTGGAGCAGTATTCCTCAAGTTAAAGTCCCATCTTATTTGGGAGATAGCAAAACCTTTCTAAGCTGTCCTCAATTGCCTTCGTAAAAGGAAAATATTTTCCTTCTTAAAAGAGCTACTAGAATCCATTTGCATCACTATTGCTGCCATGACTTTTCTATTGGACACCCAAAAAATCCCACAATCAATATTTTAACACAGTGAGGAAGTGAGGTAGACTCAAAATTAGGCCTCCTCAATCCCACGGGGACAGCAGCTCATTTCTCCTCCATTTCTTCAGTTCCAAGTGAGGTTAATGAATTCTGTTGTCAAAGCCCTGCTAAACAGCCTACAGCCACTTTGCCCCACAGCACAAACACACAGGAAGAATTATATTTCCAGAAGGCAATGGTATTCACACTTACTGTTAAAACAAGTGCGGAAAAGGTCTTGCATTAAGGGGCTGACATTCAGCTCCAGCTGTATCTGAATTTAGATATTACTAAGTCACCTCTCAAATAAGGATAATGTACAGTTATGCTGCATTTTAAATGCCACAGATTATTTCCCTGTATCTGGAATGAAGCATGTTATTTTAAGCACCCCTGGGGTTTGTTTGTTTGGGGTTCTTTGTGGGGGTTTTTTTTGGCTATAATGAGTCAATTCTCAGGAAAAGGTAGAAATATCTTCCCCCATATTCTATTTGTTTGAACCACTCTGCCAAAAATGTGTTCAACTCAGTCCATTTTAGTAGCCTGTACAAAAAAGAATGGTTTTCAGGTAAAAGGCTCAGGAGTGTCTAGCTTGGCTGACCTCTCTCAAGAGAGTTAGAGTCTTAAGGAAAGCTTGTAACAAACAGGTTTTGTCTATCTCTTCACAGAGTTAGCAGAAAAAGATGCTCTAAGTATGAAGGGTATATTGAACAATTCCGTCCAGAGACTAGTGTACAAAGTTGAAAAATATTTCATTCCTATACTGTGTTTAAGTAGGCTTTGCAACTGAGAATGGCTTTGAATGCAAATGAGTAGGCTTTGTAACCTGTTGATATCCAACACATACAGATTCTCAAAGGAGAAGAGAAAATTTAAGAAGGAATCCTCTGAACAGAACTTTTAAGGGTAATTCAAAATAATTGGTTTGATTTCTCCATGTTTCCCTTGTATTGTTCATTTACCACAAGTTTACTGTACCTTGCCCCAGGATCAGCAGGGTTCCTATGGTCTCCCCTGTTCCCACCTGCCTGGGTATTTCATGCACACCCACATGATGTACCACATTTTTCAGCCCTGTCAGCAGCTCCTTCACTGCAGAAAACAAGCCGTGAGCCCCTAAGAGACAAATCAATTTTTCAAATTGTGCCTTGTGGTTCACAGTACCCAAGGACTACTGACACTGCTGAAGACATGGTATTATTTAACAAAAGAGTTTAAAAATGAAGCTTTGTTGGAGCATCAAAAGCCAAAACTTGTAACTGCCATGATCAAAACCATCTAAACAACACAGAAGTGAACAAACTTTTTAATGAGAGCCAAGAGAGGCAGCTAAAAAGGCAATTCTTGGAATGGAGCACAGTGTACAAAGATGTCATATTGGCAAGCTTGTGCCATTTATTTCAGCAAGAGTTGAAAGACAAAAAGGAGACTGGCACAGTACAACAGGAGAGCAAGGATGGCTATGAACTCCAGGAGGTGGAAATTGTACAAAAATGAGGAAAAGAAGGAGCAAACACTGGCAAGTAAGATTACCCAGAAGTGTTTGAGAACCAATTTGCAGACATCAAAAATTAAAGTTTATTTTAAAAGACGTTAAAAGCAGAAAGTTCTGCCAGAGAAACTATAAACATGAAACTAGGGGAAGATCAAGGTGTAACAGGAACCTTGGAGAATTCAAGACTAGCAGATATCTTCCCCATTGGCTCTGTGCCCACTGTGGAAAAAGCTGAGATGTTTCACTACATTCCAAATGGCTTGACATGTAAATCACACAATAAAAAGATATTAGTGGACAAGAATAAACAGTATCAAAGTCAATATGGCACTGGCTCAACAATTCTAAATCACTTAAGGATCAGAGACCCAGGTCTTCAGAGTCATAGGTAACTAAAACCTCCTCAGGGCCACAAGACTAACCACTAATCCTAAACACAGGATACCAAGCAAGATGAACCAAGTACCGGCTTCTCACAGATGCATAATCTTTTAAGAAATAGTGTGAACACTAACAGCAGAAGCAGCAGCAAGCAATTGAGACTGTTAAACTGAGATTGTTAAACTATCAATGTGGTCCACTGCTTGTAAAATGAGAACTGAATCAAATCACATGGCACCAGTTTGGGCATTTGCACATTCTCTGTACAATCTTTTCATGTTTTCTTTGTGCCGAAACATAAGAGACAAAAGAGCACCTGCCAACATGACCATTATCAAAAACATTAACCCAAACAGCTTGGCCTTATCTTACAAAAAACAGATCTCCCATGGGCACTGTGACATTAGGAGTACAATCAACATTAGGGGACAAAAGCTACTCATTTCTGATGTCAACCAGACAGTTATGGAACAGGGACGGTAATTCAGGTTCAGGTAGAAATATTAGATTAGAATTACTGCCTAAACATAACCAGATTAGTATTTCCTGAAAGACAGGTTTACACAGCAGCAAGCTCTAGAAAAAAAGGAAAGGGGGAAAAAAGTGTACTTTATATAAAACAGAGTTTTTACCAAGATTTCCTAAAAAAAGAAAAACCATTTTAGCAGTTTGGAGCAGTGAACAAAGGTGTGGAGGACTTGTACTAGTGCCTTTTCCCAATTCTTATGAATTATTTCAGTTCTGCTCCTTCACTGTTTTGTTAAATAAATGAAACAAGATGTTTTCAAGATGGACTAAAAGTTCACTTGACCCAAGGGTGTTTTGGGTTAGTTTTTACAGTGTTCATTTCAGCATGATACAGGAGCTTTCATACAGCTGTACTGAAGGAAGTTTCCAGTGTGGTGTATGAACAAGGGAGAAGTTATTTTTACTGCCCTGTTTCTGAAATTGCTTTTCATCTCTGTTAGTATATGGCAGTGCTGTCAGCTGTGTCCTACAATGAAGTTCCTTCTATGCATTTTTAAGGCAATCCAACACTGAAGAAATCTTATTTCCTCCAGAAGAAATCACTGCTACAGGAGCACTCCGGCATAGTTTTATCAATGTGTTAATTTGCAGTGTCAAATCTTAAAAGAAAGTCAGGGGCAGTAAAGTATTAGTTGCAGTTGAAAACCTCTGTTGCTACTTTGGGTCTCTAACCACCCCTTCTCCTATCCCTCCTTCATCTAACCTGAAATATAAAACCCAGGTAAAGTTGATACCAAACTACAGCCTGAATTTAGTAATGTAGTCTCTTAAAAGCACATAGACTATGAGAATGCATAAAATAAAACTGAATGATATTTGCTTCCCCTTTCAGGGAGCATCATAGGTGAGGAAGAGTTTTCTTCCTCCTAATATTCCTTCAAAGTATTTCTACTTCTACATAGTAGAAATAAGTCCAAACTCAGTGAAGTGTCTTCTCACTGGGATTTACAAAAATTCAAATACACCTTCTATTCTATACAAACAACAAATAACTACTATGTTAGATACATTTATGACTCAATAAGATTTTATCCATCAACATTTTTATATTTCATCTCCACTTTCTTTCAAAGGAATGATGTGAAAAATGCAGATCAAGACACAGCAGCCACGCTGGGCAATGGAGCAGTACTAACAGCACAGGTTTGGAAACCACTGGCAGCCCTAACTCTGGCACTCAAGCCCAAAGACCTTCCTAATTTTTCAAATTCCAGTTCTTTCATGATCTAGTGCTGCTGCTTCCTCCTGAGAATTTCAGAAGCATCTCACACAGCACAAAACACACAGTATGTGGAAAAATATTTATTGCTCTTGGTAAGGTGGAACATTTCTCCATCATCATTTTCCTTTGATACAAAAGTGCTACAAAGTACAGTACTGGACCACCACACCTACCAACAACAAAAAAACCCAACAGGAATCTTGGAGATTCTTCAAGGGTTCAGTTCTAGGTGTGACACTGGATATTAACACTGGATATTAGGAAGAAACTTAGTGTGAGGGTGGTGATAAACTGGAACCAGGTGCCCAGAGAAGTTGGAGGTGTTCAAGAACAGGCTGGATGGTGCCCTGTGTAACCTACTCTAGTGGATGATTCCCTTCATCTAGGTTGACCTAGATGATCTTTAAGCTTCCTTCAAAACCAAATTATTCCAGGACACTTCTGCTCACATTTCTCCCCTCCACAACTCCTGCTTTGTCTCCCCTTTAGGCACTTCACTTCCCTAACTCTACCTCTAGGCTCTTTTCCAGACTAGATCAGCATGTGGGGAACAGCTGGTGGTCTGGTACTGACATAATTCCTTTCCTTTTCCCTTCCTTTTTTCCTTTACGCTCTGACCCCTACTGCTGCCCCTCACTCAGCCGTGGATCTTGCAGATAGCAAGAAGAGCCGTCTCCCAGAGCTGATCCTGCTTTCCATGCAGCAGCAGCTTGGGAGCCTGTTTAACCAGCGCTGCTCATACGGAAAGCCTTTGTGCCAAAAACTCTTCTTGCGGTCACAAGGGGCCGCTGTTAACTGTTACAAACCAGACGAGAGCTGGGGAAACCTCCCATGCATCAGCATCAAGCAAAATTCTCAGAGCAAGGAAACTGAGTGTTCAGAAATGCAGGAACAGCTCCTGAACTAGAAGACATATAGGCTTCTTCCAGGTGAGAGATGTTTTTTTGTTTTGGTTTTTTTTGGGGTTTTTTCCTAGGTGTTTTTTTTTTCCGTACAGGATTTGGATTACTGCTGCTGTTATCAGGGAATGGAACCAGCGTACCACTACTACACTGCTTATTAAGAGGCCACAGAATTACAAGTAATATTTGAGCTGACTTTTACATAGTGAAGATGGCATACCAGCCTGAATTAGTGAAACTGGACATTGTCATGGTTGCCCAGTACACAAATTAATGAGAAAAACTACGCCCTGGGGTAAACAAGCCCATAAAGACTTTAAAGTAATGTGCGTGTAAGCTTCAGTCATAGCCAAAATATAGGATATGATGCTGAATGACACTAAACAGATGAAAGAAACCCAGGGGACCACTGTATTTCAGACTGTAGGATGGTATCAAACTGTGCAGCTGAGAAATCATCACCTAGTCTGACACACCTAAACCAATACTACCCTTATGATTATTTGTATTACTAAAGCAGCAAGTCAGTAAGGGAACCTCAGTCTGAACCTGATTCATGATTATTCTCCAAAGCCTGTAAAAAAAGTATTTTTCCTTTTTCCTCAAATTAAAATATAAATGGATTTTAAAAGGACTGCAATTTGTCTTCAACTTGTGATCACAACACCAGGCTTGTTTCCTGTACTTGAAGTATCTGTTCAAAGATGTTTCCGCTATTCCGGTTATACTGTCAGCTTAGAACTTGCCCAAATGAATGGTCAGCCCCTCAGTCTGAAGGAGCCTGCACCCAGCCTTTTGGTCTATGTGCCTGGTTGTGTTCACTTTTGCTTGGGTAGGAGAAATACCCAAGACAGTACTCATAAGAACTAAGATTACAGAACATTGTTCAGTTTGAACTTCAGTGCATGTTGCTGTTCACATTCCAATAAACTTCTGGTTTAAGCTCAAAGAGGGGTGCCTCCTCCAGGCATCAGTAAGGGTGAAACAAGTGATCACATTATTCCCCCGAGGTAACAAGGATCTAAACTGAAAAGCAAATTAATAAAGACAGGCCATAAAATTGCCCCACAGTCCTGACTGCTGCACAAATTGACTGGAGGTGGGCATTAGACAGAGCAGTAGTCAGTCCAGAATCTCCATTAGTAAACAGTATCAAAAAATGTGGTGAATTATCTTCTCCAGGACAATAATAAAACCAACACAATGAAGTCACAGTGAGACCTGGACTAATATCTGTTTTTTCGTCATGCTTACACACATCCTCTCCACCCCCTTTTCAGGAAACTGAAAAGGGGGTGGAGATTAGAATATAGAGATTTTTATCCCTTGGTCAGTCTGGCCTCTCATACCGGCTCATGTCCCTTCAAGTCAGCCCCCAAAGCAGTTTTGCAGGATTCCCACTTCCCACACAGCTCCAGCCAGACAAGCAGTCCTTTTGCAGCTCACCTCTATCAGAGGCATAAACCCCAAAAAAACTTCTCCTCTCTGCCTGTTCCCAAGTGAAGGCTGTGTCAACCTTCCCATATCCTTGCCTTAATCCTACCCAACCCTCAGGTGCAATGCAGGACACTGAGGACACACACTCTTATTAACCCCTTCATATCAACGTGCAGTACTTGATGCAAAGCTTCATAGGAATAAGTTTGCAGCAAGGATCTGAAGAAAATTCACATGGCAATCTAGATGGGGGGGCAGGAAAGGCAAACAAGGATTTCAGGACTTTGTGGCTTCAGTTACAAAGGGAAGAAATAACAGGCCTTTTACAATTAGGATTGAGCCCAAAAAGCTCAGAAACAACTGTAAGATAAAAGCAGAGCCCTTTGCTTTATTAGTCATCTAAACAGACAGAAACTGATGTCAGAATGAGACAGACTAATTCGCTTCCAAATATATGCACTGCATCTTGCTTAAAGCTTCTATGCATTCCCTTCAACCATGACCCCACTGCTCAAATTCCCACTCTGGCTAATCTCCAGCTTGAGCACATCCTTCTTGCCACTGTGTATTTGCAGTCTTCACAGAAGAGTAATCAACACCACCTTATCCTTGAAGATTTACCCCCTGGTAAATCCCCTTGTTAGAGTCATCTAGCTTGTCAAAGAAATTCTCTTCTTATATTCACTGCAGAAAAATTGGGCTCAGCAATAAAAACATTTTTTAATGTACATATTCGTTTCTTTATAATTCCCTTTCTTAAATTGTTCACCTTTGTCCTTGTTTACTCATCGCCATATATCCTGACTCTTACAATCAGGTTGAAAGTTTACAATTTTCCAGTTCTGTCAGCCAGCAAATAAACCTCAAAAATCTTAACACCAATTCTCTTGCGTCTGATTCAGCTTCTAAAACATACAGTTCACTGGTTTTTAACAGCACATTTTCTTTCACACCAGATATGGTGTACAGTTGCACATGACCCCAAATGCAGAACAGTTTTCCTGAAATAGCAAAATAATAGTTGTAAACAACATATTATTGTATAGCATGTGCTCTGAAGTTGTTGCTTTATTTAGAAGACAAAAAATTGCACAAAATCTTTCTGGAGGTTTTTTGTTCCCCATGCATATTTTTGTGGGTGTGCATAAGGGCATTTCTTTGGTCTGCAAATTGTTTGTTCATATCACTTTTTAAACAAGCTGCACTGCTGAGTGAGCGGCACCTCAGGGTTTCATCAGCTCTCTGCTGTAATTGCTAATACTCTGTTCCACCACGAAGGATATCTTTTTACTGTATTGTAACAACATTCTTAAGGGTGCACAGTGAATACATATTTAGAGAGAGAGAAAATTACCTTGAAAACCAAATACAAAGATGAAGGTGGATAAAAGGCTACAGTAATGAGAGTCCATTAAAAAGACTGTTAAATCAATAGAGAAGGACAGAAAAATGGGGTAAGTTTGTAGAGCACCCACCAACACATAATAACATGTAGTTGCAACAGACAAATATATCAAGTCCAGAAAAATATCCTTTTTTTTAAGCTTTTGGCTATTATGTAACTTCTTTACAGTTAAGTTGTGCCCAAAGGGCTTTGCCCATAAAAAAGGATACAGAGCTATTCTAGGAGACAATCTTGCAAGATACAGGATGCTGCATTTTCAGGGCCACCTCAAAGCCACTAAAAAATTCCCGTAACTGACAAAAACCCAAACAAACAAACAAACAAACAAAGTAAACCAAAGAAAAAAACAACCACCCAAACTGGAAAAAAGCCCTCAACAAAAAAAACCCCAACCAACCAAAAAAACAAAGAAAGAAACAACAACAAAAAACCACAAACAAACAAACAACAGTTCTGGATGTGTCCAGACAATGTAATCAAGAAGACCAGACATGTTCAGCGCACTGTGCTGGAGTACCATAGTCTGTCCTGGCCAACAGTGGCCAGCTCTGTTGCCCTTTCCCTCATCTTCCCCTGAGAAATCCAGCTCCTCACCTCTCCACCGCCTTCTGCTTGTACAGCCTTTACAACCAAACCAAGGAGCCCATGAGAGACAGCAGAAAACAAGTACTTCAAAGAGCTGAAAAAAATCAGGGTGATTAAAGGGCAAAAAGTTAATTCCCATTTTTCTGTATGAAGAACAATATTGTGTTTGTGGCATTCTCTGAACCAGTGAAGCATTGCTATGATTCTATAACCCACTAAGATTTTTTTACTTTTCATAAGTATTTGATCAGAAAAGATACATTCTCCACCCCACATCTACCTTGTTTCAAACACTCATTCCTCCTTCTAACTCATAACTACTGAGAGGTCTTTGTCACACTGTTCTACTCTGGAGGAAGTTCTCTCTCCTTAAACACAGCATCTGCAAATCATGAGTTGCTTCATCTCTCCAAGAAAAAGTGTGTCTTCTAGTACATGTCATAATAGGACTAAGGCTTAGTTTAGAGATTTTATTTTAAGAATTCTGTTGTGTGTATTGATCCAAGCTTTAAGGTTCATCTGGTGTACTTTGAAACTTCTTCCTTAGGGCTGGAGAAAAATGCAAAGTTAATAACATACAGGGTAATAAGAGATGGAAAATGCCTTCCTTAATGATTAAATATATATTTATACTAGGGTTTATCTCCCTGGTTCAGCTGTTTACTTGGTTTAAGCAGCAAGCCATTTTCCTTGATTCATCTACTTTTTTTTTTTTTTGCTTTCTCCAGGAATTAAGAAATGCATAAACATAATAGCTGTCCAGAGCAAGATGCATAAATGTCTCTAGTATTTAAACTGCCTCTCACATAGCATAGGATTTTCTTTTTCAACTTCGCTATCTACTTCTTTGTTTTTCAATTCCCAAAGTGCAAGAGGGGCTTTAGAGGAGAGGATTACAAGATCCATGTTCCCAATGTATCCAAATGCCCCACATCCAAATTCCATTCTAAAAATCCTTCATTCTAGTCAAAACCAGAACACAACTAGCTTACTAAGGAAGAGCCATAAAAATGCTCTCACAATGGTAACAAGAACATTTTATTGCTATTAAAGGCATGAATCATCACACAGAAGATTAACCATTAAGTGTCTCATTACTTCATTTGCTATTACCTAAAGTAACAGGATAGGTGTTAGGAATAATACAACAGAAAAGACAGCAAGATCAAAGAGGACATGATATCTATCCAGGGCTTGTCCTTCCTCTTCTACCCCACTGCACGATTTCCCTTCCAATATTGACATCAGGACAATTGACTCCCTGATGGAGTTGTGCCAGGGTCTCCAACACTACTCCTGTCCAAGCAGATCCTACTCCTTGAAGCATGACAGGAATTGCATATTTTGACAGCAGATCTGCCTCCTTTCCTCCTAGAGTAGGTTTTCCCAGTAGCAGTGTCCACAGAAAAGTCACCTTAAACCATATTGCTTTTTTTTTTTTTTTTTGGTATCTGCTTTTACTGAGCATAGCTTTACATTCATTCAAACACAACAGGAACATATATCACAGCTGGGAAGTTTGAAGAGGCTACAGTAATCAGCAAGGAGGAAAAGAAGAATGGAAGAAAGAGCTGGATCTTGCCTAGCCAATGCCAAAGAAGGTTTTGTTACATTATTGAGCACTCTCTTTTTCATACCCATTTGAAAAGAGTATTTATTTCCCAAAAGAAAATTATTGTACGTCAAAGTGATTTCAAACGGAAACACAAGGCATATGACATAGTGACAAAGGGCTCATGTGAGAAGAAAGCTTTCCCAGATTTTTCAACCTGCCTCTCCTGACAGACTTTGACAAGCAGAAAGGTTCTTAAAAGGAGACTTTACCATGATTTGGCTCTTTCTCATGTTCATCCACTCCATACATGAAATCAGAAGACTCAAGCAAAACTTCCAGGCTCTGGCATCCAGGCCTAGAACAGACCTTGCCTAGAAACACAAGCAAAGCATCTGGAAATACAGGTTCTCTACTTTCTCAAAAAATTTCATCTGAGAACAAAACATGCACTCCTTAAGAAATCCTGACAAAACTCAGATATCTTTTCCTACAATGGGGATAACAAACATTGCTTCTGTGTAGGCTCTGAGTCACTTCTCACATGGTTGCGGAGTTCAGGATCACAGAGTTCCCATGCAGCTCCTATAACTGTAAACACTATTTTCCTCATTAACAGGGGAAGGCAGCAGGCTTTACACTGACCTGGCAGGGCAGGGTCACAGGAGTGTCTGTGCCTGGACCCAGCTGGTTGTATCTGCAGGGGCCAGTAACTCCTCCTACCCTGATCTCCAACCAACACCAGGCTCCACACCCTGCTCTGCATAACTCCGGGATTCCCTTCTGCTTCCTGGTCAACATATATGTCCAAGTGAGTTACCCACTGCGTTCTTAATGTCTAAACGCTGAATGGAATTTGTAGAAAGCAAACATACACAAAACAATAGCAAGCCCTTCCTCCCCCTGCCTTCTGTAGTACCCACTGCAGACAGTATGTATGCTTCTTGTTTTTTCAGCAAACTGGGAACATGTATCACCATCTTCACCCTAAGTTTTAATTCCACAACACTGAAGTTCACCTTACACTTAAATGACAACATATTTGCTGGTTGTGTCCTCCAGTTTAGCTCTGTGTTGTGCAACTACAGCTCACAGTGCATATTCGTTGAGGGCAATGCCACACATGCACCTGACATGGCTATGCAAATGCAGGCTAACCTGAACAAAGTCACACAGAAAAGAGACATTAAACAGCTGATGACTCAATTGAAAAAAAGAAAAGAAAAAAACCCTAGCTTATTTACAAGTGTGGAATTTGATTACACATTGAAACATATCTTTCAATACTGGAAAAACATACACATGACTTCACTTGGCAGTCCTCTAGATCTAGGTTGTCTCTCCTATTCACAGAATAAAATAAGATATAGATTCTCTCTGGACTCATCAGTAGCACGTACGTCTGTGAGGAAAGCCTAGCAATTTAATTTTTCCCTGACTGTTTTCGCAAGACTTTTCCATTTCCTGTTTCTGTGCTGCATGGTAGAAGTGTACATTACATTTAGTGATTGCCATGGCTGCAATAACCATATGGGGAAGAACATAGTGGGGGAAAAATGTCTCTGCTTAATGGCCACCCATGTTTTAGCCCCACTTCTGTGATGTAGTCGGTATTCTTTCTGCAGATTTCACTTGATTGGAAGCAGATTATACTTAACTCAAGATTTCAGGTTCAAAAATATTGAAATAAAAATGTTTTTCTGCTACTGCCCATAGTTTTTTCTGCCTTTAAGAAAACGCATGACAATGAAACACACCTTAAAACAAATCTAGTAATTACTGAAAGGGTGACAGCCAAAATTTGGAAAGGAATTTTCTTTTGAAAAAATTACATTATAGATGACAAAACCCACTGAAATAAGAAAAAACACTGTGACATCAAATGCATTTCTTTTTACTCTCAATATACCTGTAATCACACAACAGACATTCAACAATGAAGTAAGAAAATCCCTAACTGTGCCAAGGATTTCATAAGTCATTTAAATAACAAATCTGTTTCCACCATTTCTTTGGTTTCCTCCTCAAAATTTTTTTAAATATCTAAAGATCTGGCAGTCCCTGCAGTAAGATACTCAGCACTACGTGGTGAACTTTCTTAGTGATTCTTGAGGCTTTAGTAGCGCTGACAAAAAACTTACTAACAGTACACAAGACAAATGCACTGTGAAAAAAGCCTGACACTTGTTTTACTTGGACACCACAGAGTTATATCAAATTAAGGTAATTTAATAAATAATAGAAAAATCTCAGCTCATAAGCCTTAGTAAATGTTTTTATTCTTAGAAAGAATACACATGGGAAAAAGAGTACCTTCAACCTATTATATAACTGAAAATTATTTCAGCAGGTTAATCAATAAGAGAAAAAAAAGACCATCATTTTATTAACTATGGATCTTCTCTCTGTAGTGACAGTTACAGGTAATTATGACAGATTACTTTTTTTTTTCATTTTCTTATCTGAGATACTTTGCTACAGGCACACAAAACTCATCATAAAGTACATGCTGATCCCAAGAAATACCACTCAGACCAGGGCCTAAATGTCTGGAAAGAATCAAAGCAAGAAATAAAAATAAATCCTCTTGTATGCTAGGAGAGCCTGTTCTTCATAAGTAACAATCTGCATGTCAGGCACAATGATGGATATATTTCTGTATGATAGGTTAACCTGGCAATCCATCTTCTCACATAAGGAAAAACCTACAGCACCTGAAAAATGACAGACAAAAATAGAAGGAATAGTTAATAGCAGTGAAAGAAGCTCATAGAGATTATTTACAAAGATACATGGATACATCATAAAAGACTTTATAATTGTGGTACAAGAAAAATAATCTTTTGCAATCTTGTCTCAGAAAATAAAAAAAGGAAAAGAAAAAAAATTTCACACAAATCTCCAAACTTGTCCTGGCAGGTTTTGTAGCATTTATTTTGTTTATTTTACTTTATTCAGCAGACAGCTTTTTGCTTCTTTGTATTTTGGGTGATTTCCTCCAGATATATAAAAAAGAAAATGTAGTCTAATTGAACAAAACCAGTCAATAATGCTACATAAATTTTTCCAAGAAAAGTAATATTGTGTTCAAATTATTCCACATCATTTGAAAACTAAAAAACTCAGGAGCTGGCTTTTAGATTACTTCATCTCCCATAAAATCACAAGATTTCTTCAGTTACAATGAAATGGCTGCAAGTTCAACTGTCTCAATTAAAACATTTTAAGTATTACATCTGGATTCTTTATCATTCAGATAGATCTTCACCACTGATAATTTTAAGTGGATTCAGTCTACAAATAAATTGTTGGGTCATTAGCTATAGAATAGAAAATTTCTCAACAGACTAATTAAAAATATTAATAACTACCACTCACGTATGCTAGCTGTAACCTTGGGTTACACTCACAGGTAAAAGAGCAAGTCATTTCCCACCTCCATTGCTTTCTTATTGTGTCAGCTGAATTTCCTACAAAATGCTAATAAAATGAGTTTTTCTTCTTTGAACACTGCTTTGGTCCATTAACTCGATGAAAAGCACTAGTTTATTTCATATAAAACACTGAATGGTGAACATTTATCAAATAAGTCAGATGGATTAAACATAAGGAAAATATGTCTTTTCAGGGGATGATATATTTATATGATGTCACAGCTACTGGAGTTTAGAATAAGCTTCAGTGTTTAATATCTCTGAAGTGTTATTTTGTATCCCCCCCCACAGTTTACATATGATTAAAAAATATATAATACAACTTTGGAAATCTTCTTTCTTATTAACAGCTCCACTGTTTCCTCCTCTCTTGAAAAAATAATAAATATGATTGGCATCACTGGCATTTACCTCTTACAGTAGGCTACAAACCAATTCCTCACACATAAACAGGGGGATATCACAGTAATCAGAGTCAAAATGTTAGTCACTCATTTTCAGCAATGAAATTACACATTTGTTCCAAAATAAATCCAAAGGATATGTGCACCTTTCTAAGAAATCACAATGATATAAATATAGCTAAAATATGCTATGACGTTCTAAAGCAAAAAAGCTTCCCTGAAATGGATCACTATACCAATTTTTGTAATAATTCAGATAAATTCAACAAAGTCAATGCACAATATCATAGCGACAGCTTTTATTCTACAGATATGTCCCAGATCACATAAAAAGTATATGACAATTTTATATGATGTTTTACTATATTTAGATTTAAAAACAAGCCTAAAAGCAGTATGTCTTTTCATAATGGAGATGAAAGTTACATGAAAAGTTCTAGAGATTTTATCAATGGCAGAAAATCCAAACTTTAGAAACAACACACCTTCAGCAAACCTTGTAGCAAAACACTGCTGAAATTAATCACTCATGTCAACAAAGTAGATGTGGATCTAATCAACATAATTGAAATTGATGGTACTAAAAATTTCTGGCTAATATATAACTTTATCTCACATAGATGACTTCGGAACACAATGTCTGCACTTTCATATGTAGGTTATTGCTGCAGAAGTTCCAGAAGGTAAAAAATTTAGGTAAGGTGAAATTGGCAACACAAAACTGATCAAACGCTTCACCCAGTGCATCACAAATCATAGAATGGTTTGGGTTGGCAGAGACCTTGAAGATCACCTATTTCCAACTCCCCACCCTGGGCAGAGACACCTTCCACTAGCTGAGGTTGTTCCAAGCCTCATCCAGCCTGGCCTTGAGCACTTCCAGGGTCAGGGCATCCACAACTTCCCTGGGCATCCTGTGCCAGTGCCTCACTACCCTCATAATGAAGAAAATTACTAAGAAATCCTCTGTTAGCACTTTAATTTATGTGCATGCTCAGAATATAAGTAATTCCTTAAGTTTTTTCATAACTTCGTGGTTTTCTACCAAGAGTGAGGTAACTGTTCATGCCTGTTCTACAAAGGCTGTAAAAAAAACATCATTTGACCACTGTCACTGTTGGATTCACTGTTGTAAATCCCACAGTTTAGGGATGGAGAATTGCAGCATGGACTCCAAGAAGATTCAGAAGGCAAAAGTTTTTTTATTAGCACACACTCACTCTTTTATAGAGAGGTTCATCCAGAGACTACATGATTGGTTAATTGATTGATGCCCCCAAGACCATTGGCTAATTACAAACAACAAAAACATCTTACAGAACAAACACCAGATGCAAGACTCTTTATGTTCTTTATCCTGCTCGTTGCATGGGAAGATTTTACTTTCTCACAGGCTCTGGCTGCACTGATTCTTAAAAATCCCTCTCTGAGCAGGCTTTCAGTATCCATAGACCACAACAGACTAATACGTATTAAATCACAGGTTGAGTTACAAATATTATAAATTCTTATTTTATATAGAATTTTAAAAGAACTTAGCCCAGAAGCCTGGCGCATGTAAGTAATTATACTCTTGTGAACAGTTTCTAGCATTTTCAAGATTAGAGGCTAACTGGGCACCTTTTCTTTAATAAACTAGTGAGAATAAATACACATTAATTTTGACACTTTCATTACTATGCATGTTGTCTTCTCATCCAGTTTTGATTTGCATCTTGTAATTTTTTTCATTTTGTTCTAGAATGCAAAACAGTTTCAGAAAAATGAGCATTTTCTTTTAATTAGTCATGGATTAATGATGTCAGATTTCTAAGATTTAAATGGTATTCCCTTAGTGAGTGTGTGTAGTACAACTGGTGGTTATTGGCTGATTAATCACCAGATTTATTTTATTCTGTTTTACTGTCTTTCCATTTTTCTTCATCTTTTCTGGCATTGGAGGTTTCTTGTTAAAAGAGGGGAGTAATTACCAGGAAAGAGCATGCTCAGAAAAAGTAGAGAGCACAAATTAATAAATACCTCTGTCTTATTGTCCCAGGCTGAGGATTCAAGGATAGAAGTGAAATGAAATCTGCAAGTGCAGATATTAAATTTTAGGGTGAAGCTGCCTCAAAATGGAAGAGAAATTTTGTGGCTGAGCATGAGGACTGTGACTAAGTCAGACAAACAAACTGGATTTCTCAGCAAGAGGATGGGATGTGTAGAGGGAGATAACAAAAATACTAAAAAAAGCTGCAAGATTATTAAGTATTAGATAAGCATAAGCCCACACAAATATCTTGACATGAGGATGCAAACCCAGCAGATGAAATGAATACAATCAGCCCTGAAGAGGATGTGTGAGGAATCACAAGACACAGTTCATGTTACCCTGAACAAGCTGGACCAGAGAGATGCTGACCACTGACTCAGTAATATTTTACAGCCTCCCATCACCACTCCAGATTTTTCCTGAGCAGATACAGGAAACGAGACATGTCTTACATGTTCTGAATAATATTAACTATCTCACTATAGCAGGTATCTTGATTGAAGTTCCAAAAAAAATAGCCAGTTCTTACTCTGAAGGCAGAATTGCCCTCTCACACATCATTGCCTCTGAAATATATATTCAGGTACAAGAGTAATAGAGACAGCATTTCTATTCCCTGGATGTATTGTACCTTTTCCACATTGAGGAAACATTTCTCATAGCTGTTACTTGTCTCTTTGAAGAGCACTGTATTGAAAACACAAAAGTGTTTTATGATTACTGAGCAATACTAAATGTGTTCAGTCCTTTCTAAAGAACTTCTGATGTGACACTTGTTTAGTCTTTTGAGGAAGACATCACATTTGGTGACTTTGAGATCCCTGAGAAGATTAAGTAACCTTTGCTGAACTCGTGGTTTATTTTGTGACTAGGTTTTATATTGACACAACTCTTAACTACCTGAGGAGTTACTAATACTAATATGGATGAAGTCTAGTGCATCACACTGAGAGGGAATTAAAAGGTTACAGCAGAAATTGTCACTAAATCCATTTTTGTTTATTAGTGAAACAAAAAGAGTAGAAAATAAAAATATGAAGTATGAAATAACCTGTTGAAAGCAGTAAGCAAAATTAATATAAAGAGCTGCTGAGCAGTACACAATTGCCAGCTCAGAAAAATTACTTATTTGGTCTTTCTAGCCTCTATTTCTTCATAAGCATTCTGTCCTTCTAGAATTCAAGTTTAGGAACTGCTCACAGTGGCATATCACCTGGATAATTTAGTGGAAGTTTTGTAATTTTCATAGGAAAATGGGGAAGGTAAATCACTGTCATGAACCCCATGATCATCTACAAACTGTATCCAAGCCTACTCTGGGAATACTGGGGCTGTGTGAGTGTGAGAGTGCATGTGTAGGGGGAGAAGAGGGTGTGTGCAAACAGAAACGAACAAATGAAAAGCCTCCAAAACTAGGAGTTGTTATTATTAGACTCAAGCCTGAAAAGGTCTCTGGAAACACTGCAGACAAGGCAAACTGTTGAAAAATCTCTTCCTTGATCTGCTGATGATATTTGAATTGAAGAAAATGGCTCAGTCCATTATTTGCGGAATAAAAAATTAAAAGCAACTATGTTGCTGATTCTTTTTTTGGTGAGATTCTGTAGTAACAAAACCATTCAATACTTAGTACAGCATCTGAGGATTTCAGTTCAGATTAAATCTTTGTGTTTTTCCATCAATTCCAATTGCAAATGATTCCATATTTCTTAAAGGGCCCATTGTGAAGTGCTCCTTAGCATTATATCATGGAATGGTGTCATCACCATTTCAATCAAGTTTTATTCTGCTAATTTCAGTTCATTATTAACAGCCTAAAACTAGAATGTTGACTGCACACCATAATCCTATGCTTCTCCATTTTAAGCATTTTAACCTCTTCCAATCGCCCAGACTCAGCACCCCACCTTACCCAACCCCACCCTTGGCTCATTCTCTTCTAGCTTCATGTCAAAACCCACCAATTTCAATTTTTCCCATCCATTTCAACCATTTCCATTGTAACCTCTCCATACGTTCTCTGAGGCTGTATGCATTTTTCTGCTTTTCTACACTCGGTAAGAACTGCACTGGCTGGATTTTATTACTTAAGCTTTACTACAGTCAATTCTTTTTGTAGTCCCTTTCCAGTTCAGTGATTTCAATTCAAGACATGTTCCTTTTATTCCCCATATTTAAACAAAAGGAAAGCCAAAGAAAACATTCACTCAGACTGACAAAAGAGTCATATAAAAGAATACAAGGAGATATTGAAAGGTTTTAAAGTTTCTGCCAGGGAGGAAAAAAAAATAAACACACAACAAAGGTGAATATAAAAATATACAACATGAAAGTGAACGTTATTTCTATTTTAAACCATTCTGTATGCTCTGTTAAAGGAATATGCTATTTCCTGGGCTGTAATAGATTCCTGTATAGAAAAAAAAACCCAAAACAAATTTAAATGTTAAGTAGACAAGCTGGATTTGGTCAGCACAGTGAGAACACCAGAGAAATGGTTGGGCTGGAATCAGTGTGAATTTTTGAGTTTGTTAAATAAAATAGCACTGTACTGACATATAAAAACAGCCTTGCAAAGAAAAGAATACCAGCTAACAATCTGAATGTGCAGATACATTCTGGCTTTTGGCAGAGCTTTTATTGTATTGCAGGAGTATTTAAACCTCTATAGTTAATGTAAGTAAATAGAAAGGTGGAACTGTGCTCAGGGGGCAGGGCAGAAGAGTGACATGTTGTCATGACACTGTAAAATGCTAGTGCCATGGAAATCCTTATTCTTAACATTTTAAATGCAGACTTGAAGGAAGCAGAAGGCAACCTCAAATAACAGGACAGTTCTGTTTCCTTGGTGCACACATCGTGGTAATACAGAGTGCCCTGTCTCTAGCATCCTTGCTTGTTACTGGACTGCTCACACTGTGAAACAATCTCCATCAATCAGCTCTCAAAAGCAGTTGTGGGGGCCAATATTCTGGAGAATCCCAGGACAAAGAAATGATCATGGCAAAGAAATAGACCAGAAGAACAGTCTGAGTTAAGCGACCTCACTCTATGTGTAGCAAGGTAGGTCTCTTAGTGTGATCTACCACTAGATGCACTGATTTAGAAGTCTTGGAGCCACTGAAGATAAAGCTGAGTATTAACTCACCTGTCTCAGCAACTTTGGTGTGTGACTGTGGGTTTCAAAAAATATCAGCTTCTGATCAGGTTTATAGCCCTGAACCTTACCCACCCTCATCTCCCCAACTTCAAAAATAGCTCCAAATTAATCTTTCAAATCAAAATTATAAGGTAGCATGCTTAAAACAGTCAGTTACAATACAGAGCATTGAGCTTTCCTATTCTAAAATATAGATAAGCTGAAATAATACAGATAAGTTATCTTTTCTGCTTGCTTAGTTTCAAAGATAATTTTCTAATCATCCTAGAGAATGCTTTAACAGTTATATAATATGCCATTCTACAGTGAGAAGCTACTGTTTCTTCATTTTGAGGCCATTTCATATGACAGGAGAAGAGAGTATCAATGCAGAGAAGACTCCTCGGAGGTAGGTTCATTTCTAAAGAACATTGGTCCCTATCTCAGCCATGTAGTGAATGGCATCTCACCTTAGAAACCCCAAAGCCAGAAGCAAAAGCAGACTGTGTTGCATAAGAATTGTCATAACAGCACTCTCTGAATACAAAAACTGTGCTCTAAGGCACACTGAATGAAGAATTAAAGAGCTGGCACATTTCCCATCAATCTCTTGCATCATCTGCCCAAACCCAATAGTCATAGAGAGGATGCAATTTACAGTTATTTTGACTTACAACATGTAGGCAGGAGATGCCACAGATTGTAAGTAAGAAAAAACCACTGAAATAAAAGACTTGTCGAGGAAAGAAAGCCACACATCACAAAATAAAACATGACAAAATTGCAGCACTTTGAATCACTCCTCTAAAAGACAGAAGGAACAACAGCCACGTTTTTTTGTAGTGCAGCATCACAACCAATGGTCAGATGTAATGAGAAGTAGATACCTCCTGCCATGGGATGAGCTGCAATAAACCTGCTGCCACAGAAGTTTAGCTGTTCAGGAAGTGGAATTGCCCCATAGGTGTATCACAAGATTTGTGTAGTGAACAAGAGCTGTCAAGGCAGTTACATGGGGAGAGCTAAATGACTGTTGTCAGTGTGCTGGGAGAGCAGCCCAAGAGCCTGCCAAATGTAGTGGTGAAAATGTCTCCAAGCACCACAGTGGATAGGAGCTGTGAGTTCCCTTTCTTTCCTAGAGTGCTCAAGAACCATCAGAATAATACCTGTGCTTCAGCATAACAGGGGAATTATGATGGTCTCAAAATAGTAAGGAATGGCACCAGACAGAATCTGCACCCACTTAATTTAATGCTAAGCATTCAAATGAGCAGCTGCTCCTACTCTCCGCACTACTGCTCACCACAGAAACACACTGCCAGTTGGCTTACCTCATTTTTTTCCACCTCAATTCTAAGATAGTTTCAGCTTTTCACTACAGAAATACCTATTGTGAATGAGCAGAATAGAGTCTGCATTTATATATTTCATGCAGCTCCTGGAGTTCTCTGAAGGAGAGAAAGGCACCGAAACACAAAGGATATCAGAAGCTGCTGCTTCACTGCCACAGGTACCACAACTTACCTGCTTCCCTGTTTCAGTACAGCCCTCCAAGGCCTTCCTCCCGTATTTGTATTCAAGTCAGCCCCTTCCAAGACATCTTATCTGTCATCAGCCTCCACAACTATTTCCTCTGATGGAAGAAAACCACACCGTACCACGGTGAAAACTCCAGAGGGAGAAGTTCTGCCTTTTGCCCTCCCACTCCATTCTCTGCCAGGCACCCATGCCAGCATGCTTTCCGTATTTGCCCCTGTCACTGACCGTCTCAGACCCGTCTGCCAGGCAGTCTCCATTCTCTTACTCAGAGAACCAGCTGAATTGCTAATTTTTTCTCATGTTTTCCACATTTCCACCTATCTTTTCAGATGTACGGTGCTTCCTCAATGTCCCTTGCTGTGTAGCTTTAAGTGCTTCTCCACAGGAGAGGCAAACCAGGAGCCAAGGAAAAGACTGTCCACATCACCCAGAGCACAGTCTCACAGGACCTAAGAGCAGCAGGCAGAGCCAGATGCTGACAACAGGCTCAACTGACAGACCTAGACAGGACAAAAAAAGAGACTCAGGCCTAGCACTCATCCAAAGAGGCCAGGTTGCATCAACAGGAGAAGGGACCAAAACCAAGACTACAACATCAGTTCAAGATCAGCGAGAAAACTTGGCAGGAGACAGAATGGGCAATAGGCACATCCCAAACATAGCTCAAGCGAAAACAAACCAGAACTCTTTTCTAACAGATCAGACAAATTCTGTGTTTCTTCATGTAATAAGAGCTCTGCCAACTTTCTTCATTACAGTGGAGTCAACTCTAATCTAAATTCCAATAATATGGGGTGACTGGGCCAAGCAATTTGCTTGTTCTTGTGCCTTTATCTTATGTTGCTTTTGTGTAAAGTATCATTTAACTTCACTCAATTGTACTTTAAAAATGCATATGTAGAAAAAGTGTAGAAAATGTCAGGGCAGAGAGACGAGCCTCAGAGGATGTAACAAACTACCTCTAAGATTGTCTGACTGACTCTGAATGTCAATCAGTGTGAAGTAGCCTGATGCTGTTGGATCTGTTCCCCTGCAGTTTTCAAAGCTTGCTTGTTTTGGGTGGCATCTAAGAGTCTGTAACTCTCCAGAATGTGAGTCAAAACATGCAAAAACTTAAAGACCAGCATTTTTTAGTATGAGGTGTCTCTGTCAAGGTGAGAGGGAGGAAAGAAAAGGTTGTCCCACTCTCTGGTGGGGAATGGGAAGTTGGTTCTTGCTGCAGCCTGACTCACATCCTGATGCTCTTCCACTCTGGGGGAAAAAAACACCAACACATGGAGCAATAGCACAAGGGCTTCTCAATGTATCATGGCACTTGCTGGTGCTTGGGTCACCCTTAGCTCTCTTATAGGCTTTTCTGGTAGGACATCTTCAGTCCCCTTTTCAGGAAGCATTCCCTTCCCTAAGCATTGCTCTCACCAGCACAAGCAGCCTTGGCCCAGGGTACGCTCTTGTCACTAGACTAAAATGGGATGCATGGAGTGATATCTCCATTCCCCTGTAGGTCTAAATTGCAAATATGTCACTGAACATCCCAGGAATGAGACAAATAACAGCAGTTCCTGCATGGACCAGATTCCCTTTCTTTGAAGCAAAATCCTGGGCTGATCCTCATCACCACTCTACCTTCTGGTTAAAAATATCTGACCTTGAGAAACTTCAGAGCTCTGTCTGGGCAACCAGCCCCCCTCTGTCCAATGAAACACCCGTGGAGGTCTACTGAGGACCAGGCAGTTCTGCCTGTATCCACGTGTGGCTGCCCTTGATCTGATATCCCCCTGATACTGGCTCCTCCTATTTTTAATCTTCTCCCACAGCTTGATAACCTACTTGTTATGCACCTACACGGACACATGCACTGNCCTCTGCCCAGGAGCTGCGGCGCCGCGCCGAGGGGTTCCTCCTGCAACCTCCTCTGTAGTGCGGGCTGCTGCTCTCCATCTCCAGTGGTAGATGGGTTTTGCTCTCCTTGGGAAGCCGTTGGAGGGAATGCTCTGTAGTGCCGACACCTCTCCCCGGGTCTGCTGTTTATCGGGGCGGCGGGAGAACACGCTGCCGGAATACTGAGCATTTAATAACTCAGCAAGTGATCACATAAATCAGCGCTTCCCCCACGAAACAAAAGCGGTCTCATTCATCAGCGGGAGGCTGAGCGGCGGTGCTTCTCGCTCTGCTGCCCGCGGTGGTGTAAGAAAACCGTGGGTGAATGGGAAGCTCGGGATTTCCCTGGCACTCAGCCGTGCAGGCTGATACTGCGGCGCCTGCCGGGGCGGGGGAGCCGCAGCTACTGCCGCCGCCGCCCTGCCTGTCCGCGCCTCTCCGCGGGCCGGCCGCTCCCGCCTTCTCTCACACCCGCCGCGTTGCGTAACTGCTGGGCACAGCGGTGGCTTTGGCTATCCCTCACCTCGGGCTGCCACCGTGAGCCCGGTGCGAGCGCAAGCTGCGGCCGCATGATCCCCCCCGCCCCGCGTAGAGCCGCGCGGAGACACCGCCTGCGCTCCGCAGCGCCCGGCGAAGGCTGCTCCGCCCCAGGAGCGGCCCCGCGCTCCCGCTGCGGGCTCCCCGCTTGCCCCCCGTCGCAGCACCCCATGAGCGCTCCGGGCGGGACGGCGGTGGGTGCGCGGGGCTGTCCCTGGCCGCCAGCACCGCGCCCAGCGGAGAGCAGCGCGCACGGCCACCCGCACTCCCAGCCCGTTATCCTGAATAGGAGAGTGATTCCCACGCCCAGTTTGCTCGGAGATTTTCAACAGCTCCATACCGCGCAAGCGAGAAGATTCAGTCAGAAAAAAGTGCCTGCTTTTTTTTTT